>CP135565.1:7241844-7566817 GCA_032401905.1 Swietenia macrophylla | reverse complement strand
TTGAATTTCACACAACGTTGATGCACCCACTGTGGGCTGCGAAACTGTGATTTCTTCAGATACGACCAACTTCCCCTGTTCAGTCGACTTATGATCTCACCCCTGACCTAACAAACACGGATGACAATTTTTATGCAAATTGCCTAATCCACACAAATTTGTAGAATTAAATTGATATCAAATAAAATAATTATTAAGTATATAAATACAATATAATTAATGATTATATTAAATTAAAATTTTATAATTAATTATTTATATAATTATAATAAATTAATTTATTTTTAATTTAATAATTTAAATATAATTAAAATTTATAATATTTTTAAAAATATTTAATTAAACTTGAAATAAATTAATTAAAATTTCTTAATACATATTATAATTATAACTATTATATTTTAAAAATATTTAATTATATTTAAAATAATATTTTAATTATATAAATAATACCATTATAACTTATTTTTTAATCCATTAATTTGTATTAAAGTTTTTAATTTTTAATATAATTATTAAAAAAATTAGATTCGGATTAATTTTTACTTAACGTATCTGGACAACCCGCTTCGCTTAAAAATAGATAAACACAACCCGGGGAGTAAACTCGCACTTTAATAGGCCATGCACCTGCAAACCGATATTATTTATTAAAACTAATAATGTTTAATTATTTAAAAATATTACGGAGCCTCGAACTTAGACCTAGACCCAAGCCCATGATAGATCCCTACTTTTCGGACTTTTCGGCCTGACAAGAGCCCACAATGAACTTTGCCCGGCCGAACTTTTATTGTTCACGAACCGGGCTGATTCGCAGGATACTGCAAACTTGACATTGGTTTCTTCGAGTTTGGCACAAACTTTGGGCTTAGAGGCTTTATCCTGTTAAGTACATTGCACCGCCGAGATGTTCTTAGTTCTCAGTGATTGACCGGAAACCTTCCTCAATTTCAATTTGCCAGGCTCGTTTGAGAGGAGGAGGCTTTTACGTATATTATCATTCAGTTGTATCTCAGTCAATTTGAGCATAACTCAAATATTAGATGTTCTCATAAGAATGTTGTTACCCGACGTCCAAATACAACACAAATGCTGCTCTGGATAGCGAGGGGAACAATCTTCTAGGGCATCAGTAGAGATATTACCTATAAGCAACAGGCAATAACATTCACAAAATCAAGAATTTGAAGCCCCTTCAAAACAAAAATACAAACTGGGAGTGATATAAAGAAAACAACTCAGTCCCTTAGATGTTCATAAAGAGTTGCGATCATATTCGCAATTCATTACAGGTCTGTAGGCTCATCACCGTCGTTGTTCAATATGCTCCCAAATGCCAATTTTAAAAATAAAATTTATAGTTGCTCTCAATTGTTCTCCCAAAACAAGTTAAAAAACCGTAGAAGGAGAGATACTAAGAAGAAAACAACACGATTGATATTGCTTCAAGGGAACGAGTCAAATAGGAACTGCTAAATCCGCATTGACCAGATAGTGAAGCATTCCTATTTCACCTAATTGTGTAAAGAAAAAGAAAACCCAGAAGCGATGGAACCAAAAACAATTTTTACAGTCCATCATTGCATATTACACCAAAACAAGAGCAGTTAAATCCTAGTAGAGATCTAACAGTTGAAAAGAAGGCAGACGTAAACCCTTACAGACGCACAATCCCAGAGAGCAGTCGAGACTTCAGTCGGCGAGAAGGGAGGGTTAGTGTTTTCTTATAGAGGGAGGAGATGAGTATCGGACGGTTGATGCGCAGCTTATTGGGATGAGCGGCTAAGATTACATGTTATTTTATTTCCCTAATTTCTCTTCTGTAGTATGCGAAAGTACAAAAATACCCTTGTATTCCTTGTAATGCTTGGCGCTCACAGAATCATGGGCCGTTTAGTTAATGCAAATCCTACTTCTAAAGGTAAAGGTTGTGCAATTATAATGGGCCTAGTGATTCTGGGCCCATAAGAAAACACTAGTCTTATAAGCGGTAGTGGCTGTTGGGCTTCATTCCTCAATACCTTGGCCCAGAACGAGTCCAACTTCCCATGGTAAACTGCGTAATAAATAATTTTAAAAATACAATAATTCACTATCCAATGAATAAATGACACCTCACTCTCTACGCACTTTTTATAATGGGTTTTGGGATATTTAACGTTACTAATAAACAACTCGGCGGTTAAAAGACATATAAGTAATGCTGCTACACATTCAAACTCTTATAAAAATTTAGGGGAGTAAATGAGAATTAAATAATATAAAATAATAATAATAATAATATAATTTTATTACGATAAATTATATAAAATAACTTTGTCATCGTAGTTATAATTATACTGTATCTTGCTCATTTTTGTTATAATTTTTCTTAAATCTTTCATGTGCCAAAAGCTCACTTGGCACAAAAATACAAATTAAAAGAAATTTTTATTTATAAATCAGTGTGAAAGAATCGTTAATCTTTTAATCTTTCATTTTCACAACAAATATATATTTAACTACATTGTCTTTTTAAATAGCGATATATATATATATATATATATATATTAATATTACCTTTATTTATGTTAAAATATTTTTTAATTACTTATGATAAAATTAACTCTAATAAGATTTTGAAAGAGAAAACAAAGAGTCCTGAATGTCTACAGTATGATGTTAACTAAAATTACAATTAAAGTAAGAAAAAAAATTTTGATAGGACATTCATATCGCGTCATTATTGCTAAGGTTATAAGATCATCTAATTAATAAAATAAGAGAAATATATTTATTAATAATAGATAAAACAAGTTAATAGAAAATTTTATAAATTTTTATTACCGTATTAATTAAATGATGAAATTTTTTATTGATTTTTTTCATTCATCATTATTAAATATTTTTCTCTTACTTTATTTATTGAATGATTCTACCACTTGATAGACTTTTATTTTTAAATAAAATACACGAACAAGTATTTGCAACTTATTTTTTTGACATTGCTTAATATAAAAAAAAAGAGGCAAGATAATTCTATCATGTTTCTATAATGTATAGTAATAATTTTTCGTTAATAAAAAAAGAAAAAATTATAAATTATTAAAAAAAAATAAAAACAAATTCCATTATTTAAACATTTTATAATTTAACATATTAATTTTTCTCTTTTAACCCTTGACTTTATCAGCCAATTTATAATTGTCCCTCTCTGTTGATTAGATGACCCACCACATGACTGTTCTATCCAAATTTTATCCTTAAAACCACTCGATCACAATGAGTCATGACATGTGTAAAGTGATAATTAATCACGTTTTAATAATGCCCTAATCACTGATTAAGATATACAATGTGATTATATTTCTGTAATGACCAGTTACTTCTCACTTTGTTCCATGTCTCATCTTATGGCAATATCTCCGATTACGAGTTATTAGTTTTAATCAATAAGATTTACCGTCAATGCCTTTTGAAACTTCCAAAACGAGTGCAATAACCCAAGATTAATTCTCAATCGGCTTTTAACATTTGCCCTAAATAGCCATGTTCATCTTATCTACTACAGATAAACATACAAGTCAAAAGAATTATTAATCATCGTGATCCTTCATCCTAAAGGTAGGAACTGAGCCTCTATTGAATGGGTTTTTTTTTTTCAATTAATCAATTTTAGAAGTAGATTTGACCTAGATTAACGAAGATCACAAGGATAAGATCGTATGGAAAAGTTATGCATATGTGGCATGAAAGGTAAATAAAAGATAGTTTGTATCGATAATGGATGAAAGACAATTTCGGGCACCAATTAGCTTCAATGGTGAGAATTTCTATTAGAACTTACCGACCCAACAAAGCTAAAATATGGTTGGAGCTGACGATGTGATACAACAGCAACCATTGATTTCGTTGTCAATCAAACTATTGTAATTGCAGTAATGCTTTCTTTTTCAATACTTTTTCCCATAAAAGTAATTGAATATTATGTACATAATACGGTCAATTTTCATAAGCGATGCCATTCGCCACATATCTTTGACGTATATGATTACTGTTACTCTTAATTGACACACTGTTCTCCTATAATTTAGCTACAAAAATTATGTGTCATTCTAATGTATTTTTGATTGTAATTGCTTACATATATACATATATAATAAATAGTATTTAGAATTTAAGTGAATTTTTAAAATATAATTTTTATCAAATCTAATATTAGGTTGAGAAATAGATAATATTAGATACATAACTTATCTTAATTTTTAGTTTAATCTTAAAGTATCAACTAATCGTCTTTGTTGATGATTCAAAATCACCTCTGCTTGGTTGCTATTTCTATCTTTTTAAGTGTTTTGAACTAGTTTTTAAATTATAATTGTTGAGGGAAAACTTTTGAAATCCCCCTTTTAGTATTTGCTTTCCTTGATTCTTCCTACCATACATTTGCCCTCCTAGTTTCCCCCTCGCAGACATATGCGACTACTGAACTAATGTCAACGTTGCTGTGCCTACTACCTTCAGGACATTGAATTGCCAATGACATGAAAGCATTTCTTTAGCCTAATTGTGGGAATATGGCGATATCTCTTCATTACCATGCGCAAACGAATAGGAAAGAAAGAGAATTCTTTTTCACATCATTATATAGAATCGCATTCGAGTTCTGTAATTGAAACTATTTACATTCCATTGTCAAGGAATTAAACCAAATTTTTATATATCATCTTGACTATTACCGGAAAAAGCAAATAGGACACTGTTGGAACTGTCGAGACAGTAAATGACTGGCTTCCTACTAATTGAGCAAATACACGATTACATCATTGTATCAGAACTGACATTATCCTGGCTTTTGGAATCTAACCTACTCTTTTAAGATCACTTAAAACCAGTTGATGAACATTTACCTTAAGGAACTATGTTTAATATATCTTGTCCACTAAAGATAAACTTACAAGTCAAAAGAATTATTAATCATTGTGATCCCTCGACCAAAAGGAAGGAACTAAAGCTTTTTATTAAGTGGGGTTGTTCAATTAATCAATTTTAAAAACAGATTTAACCTAGATTAACGAATATCACAAGGATAAGATCGTATGAAAAAGGTTTGTATAGGTGGCATGAAAGGTATCGAAAAGATGGTTTGTATCAATAATGGATGAATGTCAATTTCGACCACCAATTATCTTCAACGGTGAGGATTCCTATGGGAGCTCATCGACCCAACAAAGCTGAATTATTCTTGGAGATGACGCTCTGATGCAACTGCGATCGTTGATTTCGTTATCAATCAATTTATTATAATTGTAGTAATGCTTTCTTTTTCAATACTTTTTCCCACCAAGTAATTGAATGTTGTGGACATAATATGGTCAATTTCAATAAGCGATGCCATACGCCACATATCTTTGACGTATATGATTAAAATTCCTCTTGACTGTGATTCAATGACACGTTATAATTGCCCAAAATTCAACAAAGAGAAGTGAGAGAATGGCACTTAAAAATGTCAGCAATTAGATCATATTTGCGTTAGAGTTTCTTAAATAATTCGTTTCCACACTCAAACTTGGTTAATTGGATCAATTAACAGTAATTAAACGCTTAATGTTAATCAAAATTCAAACGTAACGCATGACTTCTTCACCAAATTTGCATCGCTATTAATTTTTAATCACCAAAAGTTTAGGTTTATGTCGAAGTTCAGAAATTCCAATGCCAAATTAAGAGATATTCGGCAGAGACAACAAGATAAGCATCCAGAAAAGGAAAAAGACAAAGAAAGAGAGAAGAATTATTAATATCGGTAGCTTCAGCCTTTAGGGTTTGAACAGTAAGCAATGGATTGGAATATCGATGTTCCAGATATGATCACCATCTCAATTTTTGGCTGGTAAAGCACAAAAATCATAAATGAATATCTCATCGTGCTTATCCGAAATACAAAGAGGACATGCATGCATGCAGTTGCATTATTGCATGGCAGTGGCACAACGGAGACCTTGTAATTAACAGGTGCTGTGTTTATTCATTGACTTGTAAATTAAGTGCAATTGTTGATCGATATGTGCTCGAAAATTATAGGCTCTCCCCAGAATGCGCGATCTGTTTTATTGAAGCTATCTTGTTATTCACATTAAGGATTTAAATAGTGCACGTTGATGACAAGATTTTGTTGCATCATTGCAGGCCATTGGTTGACGACGAATTAATTTTATTATTCCCATGTAACCACATTAATTAGGTGAGGCCTCTGTCACCAATCCAGCTACCAAAATTACATGCCACTGGCTGAGAAACCATGGCCATCGCTTCGCAATACATTATCCTGGCTTTTGGAATCTAATCGTATATATTTAATGTATACGCAGTAGAGTTGAAAAACAAGTGCAATAACATAAAAGAAAATTTGATCGATTCCCATGAATCGACAATTTGCAATTAAGTATACTAAGCACAAACCTCACCCACGTAGCTTTTCATTCATTGAAGAGGTAAAACTGATAACTAATTGCTTACTCAATTGCCAATTCAACGAAAGAAGTTTACTCAGATAATAGCATCATATTAACAACCATTAACGTACAAGAAAGCTCTTGCTGCACTTTCTAAAAGTAAATAGTTATAATATACATAGCATGGGACTTCGAGGAATCAATTTCATTGTTCTTACATTTCAGATTAAGAGTTTGCTCCTACCTAGTTATGGACATGTATCTTAAGTTTGATGACCAAAACGATTCACCAAAAGTCACTGAGAAGAAATTAAATATAAATCAAGAGTTAATGTTCACGTTCGTACGAGCTTTTAATGCCATCTAAAGATCATGAATCAAAGTCTATGCTCAAGGTACAAATTACTTTTATGTTTATTTTTGTCGTTAACGTTTGGTAGATGCATTAAGGGCATTTTCAGGTTTATACAACCTTGAACTTATCCAGGATTATTTTAATGTCTTAAGATTTCAATGACTTTTAGTTTTGGGTGAAAATTCCAAGCCATATTTGGCCATGCATGGCCCCTAGATTGGACCAGCAAGAAGTAATAACCATCCATGGAAAGAGACAGTGTCCCGTCCTTATCTACTTGAGCTTCTTCTTCGTTTTCCTTTAAGAAATAATGTAATGCGATTGGTTATTGGACCTTCTCGATCGTTCTTCCCAACTGATAATGAAATCCTTTGCATTCATTTGCAGACCGCCGGCCGATTCCCTTCGGCGTTTGGGAGCTACAGAACAAATGGATCATACTTCGTAATCAATACCAAATTTACAAGTACAGAATTATCATTCATGGCCACGTCAGCTATCCGATCGCTTAAGGGGTCCGAAACCGCAAGCACCCTAGTAAAGGACACGTGGATGTTTGAAAAAATGCCAGTACGATAATGTAGACTCAGAGTTAAAAAAAAATTCTTTGCTGACTCAGCTCTTGAATGCTAGTGGATAAACCTCACCGAGAAAAATGGAGTTTTCGGGGTCAATTGTAGAAGAATTAGTCATAGAAGACCACATTCAACCATGGGGGTACACGTGTCTTTGGCCCCCCACCCCACTCGACCCACCCCGCCCCGAGCGTACGGGGATAACCGGTAGGCGGTAGTTCCATGCGCAAAATGTGACGCAACGTCGCCGTTTGGTGGGCCAGAGCTGATGTCCCACGTGCCCTTTGCCTTTTGGCTATAAGTACGGGGCTTGAAATGCCGTTATTCTCTTACTACTGCCTCAACAATTATACGTGTTTGCTCTGTTACGGTTTTTTTTCGCTTGGTATTTTGTCAAACATTTTGCTGTCTCTTCTTGTTTAGATTATCCTTCTGTCTGTCTGCCAACTCTTTTGAAAATCCAAATCTTTGTTCTTTACACTTTGCTTTCTAAGCTTTTATTTTTGGTTCTGTCATCAACTGAAAATGTGTGGTATACTTGCTGTTCTTGGTTGCTCTGATGACTCTCAGGCCAAAAGGGTTCGCGTGCTTGAGCTCTCACGCAGGCAATTTTTTCTTTTCTCCGACGTTTTGACCCCTTGTTTCCCTTGGTTTTATGTTATATTGTATGTTTTTTGAGTATGTATGCTCATAAGGGTTTCAATTTAATGCATCGATGGGTGCATGCTACTAGAGTTATGGATGAGAGTACGACATATCGGAGGCTACACTAAGATGTTGTTCATTTCTTGTACAGTCTTATCGAAAGTGCGAGGGCGGATTGACCATCATCGCTAGATTCTGATCTTATGGTCATACCATTTAAACAGTTTTTAACCAACGTCTGATTTTGACGACGGAGATAGATGGATGGGACCACCCTAGCTATGTACCTTGCTCTCTGGAGCAAATATAATCCCAGGCTCCAGCCGTAACGATTTGTGTTTTATAGGGAAAAGTCTTTGTATGCGGAAACTTAAACACCTTGTGTTGATATTTGGCCTCATATAGAGGGACCCATGTTTGAATACTTAAACGAGGATGAGCAAATTTAATTCAATTACGGACAAATTAACACTGACATGTTAGATTTGAGGCCCATGTTACTATGATTAAGGTTGCCTATAAAATTAATTAGAAACTGAAGTTGATATGCTCCTGTTAATTTTGGTTTGTAACAGATTGAAGCATCGTGGTCCTGACTGGAGTGGACTTTATCAGCATGGAGATTTTTATTTGGCACATCAACGGCTGGCTATCATTGATCCTGCTTCTGGTGATCAACCTCTTTATAATGAAGACAAGAAGATCATTGTCACCGTAAGCCATGCATAATTTCACTTGACTTCGTCTTACTGTTCTATTATGATTTACGGACAATATTACCTGTTGAAAACCAGGTAAATGGAGAAATTTACAATCATGAAGCCCTGAGGGAGCGTTTGGTGAATCACAAGTTCAGAACAGGGAGCGATTGTGATGTTATTGCCCATCTGGTGGGTCTCTTACCATGCTTCATGATATGATTACTGTTGATCTAAGTATTAAAGAATAAAGCTAAGGCTAATCTAGTATTTTGGCGTGTTTGTGGTGTTAAATTTTAATTTTTGACGATTTGTAGCAGCTGTTCTGATAATTAATCAAGTTCTTTTTCAATTTTAGTACGAGGAGTATGGAGAAAATTTTGCTGACATGCTGGATGGAATGTTTTCATTTGTGCTGTTCGATACGCGCGACAATAGCTTCATTGTTGCCCGTGATGCCATTGGAATCACCTCCCTGTACATTGGCTGGGGTCTAGATGGTACTCCAAGCACATCTATATTGTTGTCTGTGTCTTTCCTTGAGTATGAATTGCAGTTGCTTAGATCAATTACTATGTTCTGTATGTATTTAGGCTCGGTATGGATATCTTCTGAACTCAAAGGTCTGAATGATGACTGTGAACACTTTGAGAGCTTTCCTCCTGGTCACTTGTACTCGAGCAAATTAGGAGGACTAAGGCAATGGTATAATCCTCCTTGGTACTCCGAGGCTATTCCATCAACTCCATATGATCCGCTTGCTCTAAGACGTGCATTTGAAAATGTAAAATTCCCCAAGTCTATTACGTAGATGGACGAGAAACTAGTTATAATTTCCTATTTTACCTGCCCCTATACAACGGTGAAATTATGTGATTATAGCTCACATCTTGAGTTGATATGTGCAGGCTGTAATCAAAAGGCTTATGACTGATGTGCCTTTTGGAGTCCTGTTATCTGGGGGTCTTGATTCATCACTGGTTGCTTCCATCACTGCACGTCACTTGGCAGGCACAAAGGTTGCCCGGCAATGGGGATCACAACTTCATTCCTTTTGTGTTGGCCTAGAGGTTTGTTACAAATTATTATGACTATATATTATAGTACAACTTGAGAGGATTTTAGTCATTGACCAGGTCTCTCCATCTATTGGCAGGGTTCCCCTGATTTGAAGTATGCTAAAGAAGTCGCAGACTATTTGGGTACTGTCCATCATGAATTTCACTTCACAGTTCAGGTATTTAGACCTTTTTTTGTGGGTTAGTTCAAACAAGATGACAATAGTTGAGGATTTTAGCCCCAATTTTATTACCATCCAATGATGTAATTGTATGCCTTTCTTATGTAACAGGATGGAATTGATGCCATCGAAGATGTTATTTACCATATTGAAACATATGATGTGACAACAATCAGGGCAAGTACCCCTATGTTTCTCATGGCACGAAAGATTAAATCACTAGGAGTGAAGATGGTGATATCTGGTGAGGGCTCTGATGAGATTTTTGGTGGCTATTTGTATTTCCACAAGGCACCCAATAAGGAAGAATTCCACCATGAAACATGTCGCAAGGTAATAGACATGTTATATGTGATTGCCTATATACATGGATTTGGATGTAAAGATGTAAAAAAAGTTGTTTCTGTTTTTTGACTTGTATGCAGATTAAGGCCCTTCATCTGTATGATTGCTTGAGAGCTAACAAGGCAACTTCTGCATGGGGTCTAGAAGCTAGAGTCCCATTCCTGGATAAAGATTTCATTAACACAGCTATGGCCATAGATCCTGAGTGGAAGATGGTATGATATTTTGAGATCTTGTGGCTTTGATACTTTCATATATCTGTTGTCAGTCAAGACTTGAAGAATGCCATTTTTCTAATCTTTTCATAATGAATTTCAGATTAAACCTCAAGAAGGACGTATTGAAAAGTGGATCCTTAGGAGGGCCTTTGATGATGAGGAGCGTCCTTATCTGCCAAAGGTAAAAGCATAACAAATATATAGATATCTACAGATCACACTGATTGTTGAAATTAAACTTTGTCTTGTTTGAATTTTCCTGCAGCATGTTCTCTACAGGCAGAAGGAACAATTTAGTGATGGTGTTGGCTATAGTTGGATTGATGGCCTCAAAGCACATGCCGAAGAACATGTATATTTTCTCTGCTTTGCCTTATTTGTATTGCTAGTCTAAAGAAACTGTGTTTTGATATGATTCATGATGTGTGCACGACTCATACTTTATAGGTGACTGATAAGATGATGCAAAATGCTCACAAAATCTTCCCACACAATACACCTTTAGCAAAAGAAGCATACTACTACAGAATGATTTTCGAGAGGTTCTTCCCACAGGTAACTCAATTTTACTTGCATGCAACATTTATGGTCTTTGTAAGATGAACGAATAATCAGATTATAATCTGGTTACACAGAATTCAGCCAGGCTAACTGTCCCAGGAGGGGCAAGTGTAGCATGCAGCACGGCCAAAGCTGTGGAGTGGGATGCTGCATGGGCAAATAATCTTGATCCTTCCGGTAGGGCTGCACTGGGAGTCCATCTTTCAGCTTACGACAAGAAGGTTGCTGCTGCAAATGCTGTTAAGGCAAAGCCGAAAATTATCAACAATATACCTCCGATGATGGAAGAGAGTGCCCCAGGAGTTGCGATCCCGAGCTAATGTCTTGCCGGAGAGCAATAAAGAAGGTAGAAAATTGTCATTTATGGATGTTTTAGATGTCCTGCCGTATTGTTATATTGGTTTGGCAATGTGTACAAGTTAAAAACTATTCCCATGTGGTGGTTTATATGTATATGCCGTCGCTCACAATAATCTTGTACTTTCTTTCGAAGTTGTGTGTTGTCCGCATTTGTATGTACCTGCTTTAAGTCAAAATGGAAAATTTCCTTTGCTTTCATCTCTTGTAATGGAAACTTCAGCAATCAATCTATTCCACTATATATACTGGGTTAGGTTTAGCCAGTAGAAGTAAGAACAGAAGAGTATGGAGAAAAGTTTAACAAAGAAATAACTTTTATTTCCCTTCACAAATACTGTTCTTACTTTACAAGAGATATTAGAAACAAACAATAGCAGATGCTACCACAGATCTTAGTTAAATTGTTGACAGTTGGAATAACTATAAAGCTCGAAAGAGAAGTGCAATTATGCATCATCTCACTGATTATATAAAACCTAAATTAGTAATTCATTACAGAATTGGAGAAATTAAACACGTTCTCCCAAAAACTTCAATAGAACAAAGCAGTATAAAACAGTTGGTTCCAAGCATCAGGCAATCCTGGAAGGCACCAATGGCTGCAATCAGCAGACCTGTCAGGGTTAGCCTTTTGCGCAGGGGTCAGATCACCACTGTAAATTGAAGGGTGCCCATCTTTCCTTAGCTCCGAAAGCCTGGTTATGTCCAACAAATATGCAGGGTTGTGCATGGCTCTGATCACTGTATCCACCACCCTCATTTGATCAGGGTATGCACCAGGGTAGGTTGTTCCACTCATGGGGGCCGTCTCTCCATAACAATTTTTTGCTGTGCTTGCTGTTGCTCCAGCACTCCATTCACTTGGACTGCCAATGTCATTTGATTTGCAAACATTGTGAATCAGTGATAACGCAAGGCTGACAAAAGATTGTTTCTAAATTTTCAACCACCATTAGTTCATTAATTTTGGTTCTGCCTCTGCTGTCTTCCAAGATACAAAATTTAATTAAAGTGATACAGTTTACAGGTTTATTGTTTATTATTTTTATATAAAAGATTACAAATGCCAATTATTTATGTATTTGCTGAATCCGGGGCTCCGGAATTCTCGGTGAATATATCTACTAGATACACTAAGATTCTTCTATAAGAGATGGGGGAAGTGGTCCACTGAAATTTGCAATTACGGCTAAACACGACAGACCCAAGTTAGTCTCTGTTGGATATTGCCCATCTTTAAAGCCGTCACCAAATACCCATATATATAAATTAAAACGTAAAAACGTTTTAAATGCCACCGACAGAAATTGTGATCGAAAATGATATGATACTGTTTCTGTAGAGCTCATGAGCTGGAAAAGGCTCATGAGCAGGTGAACATTGATGTGTGACGGCAGAATAAGTTATAAGATGAACATTTCATATTTCATATCAAAATTGATTTAACTCAACAAGGGTATTGCCTATTGGTGCATGTTAGTTAACAGAATGGATTCATGCAGAGTAGTTATTTGAGTAAATTTTCGCTTTCAGTCCTTGGCAAATGAGTGTGTTGATGGCAATTAAGAAGCCCTGCAAGCTGTAGATTACCCTACATATTATTTATGTTCAATTTAGATCGAACCTGAAAGCAGGGCCCTTACTTGCCGCCGTATGTAAAGCGAAGATTAAACCGAATTTTTAGTTATTGGAGCTACTAGACTTCCAAGGCTACACACAATAATTTAACCTCATTTTCACCCCTACATAATTATTTGCGAGAGAGAAAGAGAGTCTTTACTTGTAATGTGTAGGAGAAATAGACTGGAAAAACACTCTCGTTTTGGTTCTGTCAATGTTACTGTCTACCCAGTTGGCCCATGTTCTCAGCCCTTTCTCCAAAGCAGCCAATCGATCCATGTCCTGGTAATATTTGCCCTTCGATACCATGTAATCCCACCTGCACCATTTTTCACCTCATTACCCACGTATTATAAGAATAAGAACACCATGGAAGCATGTTAAGAAAAGCTCTTTGAATATCGGTGTCATAAGAATACACGATGAATGAACATATCAGAATAAACTTTAGCTGGGGAAAAGACAAAGCGAGCTCACCCTTGGAGGGATCCTTTGTGGTTCCACCAATGGCCAGTGTTGAAAAAGAGCACATCTACATCTTGCCAGGACTTGCCATTCCTAGATATGTCTTCTAATCTTAGAACTCTTTTCCCATGCACTACATCTATGTTAACCAGATAGGGAGCTCTGTAGAATGATACAGAAACACCATAATCCTGCATTAACATAATAAACTCTTTATTAATATATCAACTGTAATAAGAACTTGAAGGAATAGAAAGAAAAAGAACCAACTATTATTGCATTGTTGAACTTCTGTAGCTAATAAAATTAGACTAATGTCAATTGCAATACAACTAAAAGTTCTTCGCCAAGTCTTTTCAAACTCTTATCTTTTCATTCATTCGCAAATTACCAAGCAACATGGAAAAGGAAATATGAACTAATGCAACGTAAAATGTAATAGCTTTTTCACAATAGTAGTCATCTTACCAAGAATTTGAAGGTGGATAGTGGATCACCTCTGATCATCTTTGTATGAGTTCTTGGTGCTGCCGCATGAATCATGCAAATCAACGATTCCCATTGATTCCTTCCCAGAGAGTCACCAACGAACATCACTGTTTTCCCTCTCATCTTTAGCAAAAATTCAAGCCCATTGAACCTGGCAGAAAAATTCAACAAACAAGATTAATACAATGAACAACTTACAATTTAACAAACTTTGAGCTTTAACATTATGGTGAGCAAGCAACTGAGATTCACAAATAGATAGTTTTTACCTTTGGAGTTGACAGTTGAGAGGCTGCCATCTATATTTGAGGTAATCAGAATCGGGACGACCGTACATTTGGCAGTTGAATTCAGGGTCGATAATGGGACAGTTAGATGATTGGTACATGGGATATGTGTCATCACGAACCCAAGTGCCTACAAACAACGCACAAGTGCTTTCGTTGGCCTGCAACATTGGCCTTCTATGATGATGATTATTGCGGTGATTCCTGGGGCTCATTATCAAAGCAGACGAAACTATCTGGGGGTGAACTAAAACTAGACACAAGAAGATTGTAAAAAATGAGGCAAGTAGATAACGTGAAGAATTAGGACAAAGCAGAACCATTGCAGAAGAAGATAAAAAGCAAAGGCAAATACAAAGAAGAGAGAGGAAGATGTTTGTCTCTGTGTTGTAGCATACATATATACACACATGCACAGAGGGAGAGCAGCAAGTGGGGTCCTGGGTCTGTTAAAAGACAAGAGAGTTATAAAAGAGTGGGATTATTATTATTATTATTATTATTATTATTATTATTTTGTATTTGTGTGCATGTGAAGGTGGATGAGATGGGTTCACGTGAATTAATGGATTGGTACTGGCGGTGTTTCTTGTGAGTTTGATTTGGACTTCTGAAGCTCAGCCTTCCTTAATTCTAATTGGCAACCACTTTTGTCCACAGATTCTGAAATTTTCTGTTTATGTTTTTGGCAGGTATTAATTGAAAGGATTAGAAAAGCAATTAAATGAGACAGAAAAGCAGATTACAAAGAGAGAGTCCAGTTGGGATTAATGGGTCCAAAATTGTGAAGGGCCATTGATTTTTCATGCAATGTGTTGAAGACGAAGATGTGAAATCAAATCATAAAGCCACTTGCAACATGGTCCTGTTGTGTTGACACTGATGGAGGTCGGTAGGTGCCTCAAAGTTTGATTCCTCCCTCTCCATCTTGTTAAACCAATGGAGAATAACACTTGCTTCATGATCAAAAGCAGTTTCTCCTTTGTCTATCGTCAAAGCGTACGTTCTGTGCTTTCCTTCACTCATCAACCATGGAACATGATGCTGCATTACTTAATATTTAAATCAACCACCGAAGTTCGACTCTAATATTATATTAACTAAGCATTAATTATTCAAGAAAATAATAATTTTTGTACTTGGTGATAGTTTGAAGCATGTCAATCATGGGATATGACAGCAGCTCAATAAAGCACAAAAAGTGAAATTCAAATACAATCTGTGAGTTAGAAGTTAAAAGTTGATAGTTCTTATTACAGACCTAAATAATTGAGTTCTCAGAAAAAGGAAACTGCAGGACAGGTGAAGGGGACGTAGACATGATAGTACATGATGTTACAACTTCAGGATAAAAGTAAGAAGACTCAACAGCGAAATTTGTGCATGAACAGTACAGACAAACGAAGCTTGACCAAAATCATGTGATCAACCTCAACCTAGCAAGTTTATGTCTACACCCAATATTTCCAGTGTTTCCAAACCACATCTTTCTCTCTTCAAACTCCACGCACTTAAGGACTTCACATCTTCCTAAAGCTCGAAATCCAATTTACTTAGTTATTTATGAAGCAGATGATTAATCAAAACCAAGGGTAACTTCCATAGTCCTTTAAAATTTAACTACAATGAAATATGAGTGCGAATCATGTGTGTTGGAATCATCCATGCTCCATTAAGAAAGGGGTGTGGGTCCTTTGCAAGGAACACGTAACATGGTTTTGTTTGCGTGTTTCAGCTGCAAAATCTGTGGGCATTTTATCCGATTACTCACTCAAATAGTTAAAGGACTGCTGCTTATTCTACTCTCTGCATTGAATCACAATCTTTCTGTCTTCTTCTGGCACCATTAATCAGGCAACTCAACAAGCAGAAATATTTAAAAAACTATAGCATTAAAAAAAGGTCGGCATTAATGAAAGTTGCAGCCAAACTTTAAAGAGGTTGGTGGGTGTCTCTCTGTGTTGATTCACTGCACATTCAATTGAATAGATGACAGATAACAACGATTCTCCCTCCATTTTTACCCAAAATAAATACAATAAAGTTGGATGATATTATCATATCATTCGCAAACACGAGCATTCCAAGAGGAATGTAATCTGCACTTGTCATCAACACTTTGAATAGAGAGCTTGGCAAACCACCTATATAACATGGCAACTTTTACTGTGACATTCAAAAATGCAGAATCATAATTCCTGTAAAACAAACAAAATACATATCCGTATTCTGTAAACATGACCTCTCTACATTTCTACTCATGCTTCTGTGAGACGAAATGGAACTGAAGATCGCCTACATTTATATTTTCAAACAGTACATAACAAGCATGATTTGACTTTGAGAACCGTTCTCCATTCCACAAAAAATTGGCAGACGAAAAAACTTTATGCCTTTATCAAGCAAGATTTTGATGTTCTACACTCAGTTTAGAGCACTAACTATAAATAGTAATCTTCTAGGCTCACTGTGGCACTCTATCATCATTTTTTCAGTGGCCTCAATAACAAATTCAGTTGCATTTGTCCATGGAGATGAACAAAACTCAGTTCCCACCAACTGATATATTCCTCCGCTGGTAGCAGTTGACACTATAACCCTACTGTTGCGTGTCTCAAAATTGGCATCCATAACCAGCTAAGCATTCTGGATCAATTTTGATTTGCTGATGTTCATGTTCAAGATGAGGTTGGCTGGTTCACCTATGATCAAGAACGTGTCAAAATCTTGTCAAGGAAAATAGAAACCAGGATGAGAGAAAAATAAAAAAGACAATCTCAGAAATTAAGTACAATGACAACCGGATCAACTAAGCTTTCATGACTGCCAGTGGCATTCTTCATAGCAAAACTAGCAAAAATCACAATGATAAACAACATTATCCACCTCCATAAAAGGAAATTCTCAGCAGGAAGCTAAAACACTATCCAATTTTGAACAAGAAATACAGAAAGGAAGCATGCCCCAATAGACAGGGATAAAGTTGATCATATCTTGCACAACATATTCAAGTCCAAACAATAAAATTTGACAGGATAATGGAGTTCCACCTTGATAAAGGTGGCAATATTCAAAGAACTACGTAGAGGACGTATAATTTGGTATAAAGAAAGAATGAACAGAGACGAAAGAGTTCCGCACTTCCATCAATGCCCTTTTAGTCTGTTACTATGACCCTTTGGGGAGGTGGGAATTTGAGAGGTTTCCATAACAGTTACACATTGCATTATGAAAGCTTAAGGCAAAATGTGGTGTAGGCTTACGAACAAGAAAGGATTTCTCCACTTTGGTGGAAAAAGAACCCTCACAGCAGCAACACAAATCTTAAGGAGGGCTGATTGACCTCACAATAAAGGTACATACAGCAAATAATAAGGTGTTTGATCTACAGTAAATACAAATAGAAAACTATGCCATTTCAGTTGCGTAGATTATTGGTGAACCAAAATATATACTTGACGAGGAATGCATGAGATATCGCCCTTGCATGGAACTCCAAATAGAATTGCATTGAACTTGATTCCCTAAGAAGTCTCTGAAACCTATTTATCCGCGATTAATGCACTATTCTAAAACTAGAAAAGAATTTTAAGCAAGAGCAATTTTAATCATGGCAAATTTTCCTTCATCTTTCTATTGTCAAACCTTGCCTTATATTTAAGCCAAAAGGTGAGATAGTGCATTTTTTTTTCACAGGTTAACATTACCACCGTGGTATTTTTTTTTTATTTGTTTTTCCACTATATAATTAGACAAAGTGAAAGAAAGGCATACTCTGCTAGTTGTTGTTCCACAATCCTGCTCTCTTCAATTTGATATGCTTGGAATACTTCAGAGATGGTACAGGACCCAGCAAGATCAGTCTTATCACCACTTTCAAAGACATCATCTTGAAGTTCAGGTTGAGATCCTGTACACTGCCAAGTGAGAAAACCCCTGCAAGCTGGCATGGTGATGGATATTAATTTCTTCCCTTCAAACATGCAGTGGGGATACCAAACATACCTCTCAAGAGCTTCAATGCTGCTGGAGGGCTCTTCAATAAAAGTCTCTGGCACATTGTAGTATCTGGGAAATTCAGGAAAGTGTAATTGACAAATTGTAGTCTCTCAGAAATTGTCATCCTTGAAAAGCCAAAAGATGTAGTCCATGTGTTTAGCACACTAGGAATGGCAGGTAAAATCAGCCTCTCAACTCCTAATTCCATGAGCTTCTGAAGAAATAATCCAAACATAATAACAGTGAGAGTATGGCAAGAATGAGTCAATCTATTGAAGCACGAAAAAGTAGTACATTGTTGCTGGCTCCATTTCGAAACCATATTGTTACCCACCACAAGGGGTCGTTTCAGATGAATGCATAAAATGCTATCCATCTTGAGACAATCAGTGAAATCTTTATAACCCATTTGCTCTTCATGTATTCATGTTATCTTATCAAAGGATCAGATAGTAAATTGACTGTAGCCGATTCTACATTTTCATATATCATTTGTTCAGCATTCTATTTTCTATAAAGTTGTCAACAAGAGAATGGAGGGCCCAAAAGAAAAACTCTGAATGACAATGAATATGACTATAGGAAAGAGAATTCGTAAGTAACAATGACAAACAATTCAACAGATTGACAATAAAACACAATATAAATCAGGCTTAGTCACTTGGATCCAAATATGTTCACAAAATTACAGAAACATACAATATGATTGGAACACAAAAGTACTAGGACCAATGAGCACAGCGTCCACAATCATCGCTAGATTAGTGGGAAGCACTTTGACCTTCAAAATGGTTTATTACCCTCAGTTTGAAGACAGACAGCAATTAACATGGTCTACAGTAAATCAACAAATAAAGCACTGCACAAAATGAAAACAACAAAAATTTTTGCACATGCACAGAACAGAATATATTTACCTTTTCAAGCTCATTCATCAAAATGCGACACATTCCGAGTCGACGATACTGGAACCTGGTACCAACGAGGGGTAGTTCTGCAGCTTTTTCACCAAGAACCCTTGAACAGGCAAAGAACTTATATATCACAACCATGTTGACGTAGCACAAACATAAAGAAACTTAATTTCATGTAAAACTGCACAGTTTATGAACCCGACCTTACAGTAGCAACAGTGATCAGCTCCTCGTTTCTCTCCAAAAGAACTGTATAGAACCCTCGGAAGTTCAAACGATTAAGCGCTGACCTGAAAATTTTTAGATCACAAGGATTGAACTTCTAATTCTTGGTGTCTATAATTAAACGATCAACACACCAGGGATCTAAATGCTCATAACTTACGTTAAAATCACTAATATTTTATGTGGTGAAAGAATCAATGTACGATAATTCCATTACCAGCCGCAATTTAAACCCGAGAAGGCTGTACAGACAATACAAGCCCAAAAATGCATATGACTAATTACTCCACCAGAAAACCACGAGATCCTTCATTGAGCATTTAAATTCATTGACAACATCAGATCTCCAAGTTTATGAAAATTTCCACTTTTTGATGCAGTTGCTCTTAAAAACAAAATACAGAATAAGCTAGATAAAGAGGCATTAAGTTAAGTTTCTGCAATACAAAATATAATTTATGGAGCCCTTAAATTGCACGATCTAAAAACAAAAATTAACTATGTTGAACTCCTCCAAATGAAATGTTGAAATAACATTAAAAAAAAAAATAAGAATCACCCACCATCAACTAAATAAAACATCTTCAACCAGATCTCTGCCAGTGTAAGGTTCATTAACAGGCTCGAAACACTCATGCATCACACAATGAGCAATATTCAACTTGCTCAACAGCTCAATTTCAGTAATATCAAGTTCACACATATCATGTTGCATGGACTTTACTAGTGTCCAAGTTAGATTGGAAACACCTATTGGAATTGGTTTTCCCAGGAGCTTGTGGAGGCCCAAAAATATCTACAATAAAAGAAAACTATAAGCAACATTTTCAGAATGTAACGACTTCTGAGACAGAGTAACCAAGTGCATATATTGTAATTATGCTTCAATGGTTTTTACACAGTTCACCTACGCCATTGGTGCAGCAGAATGAGCATAAAACTTTCATACATTTTTATCTCAAATCATGAATTTTTAAGTCCCTAATATAATACTGGTCATGAATTCTCGACTACATACAATTAAAGTGAACATCAACAGATGATACTCTCTACAAAAGTTTAATCTATGGTCTCACTATGTTTATTTGGTCAAGCCCCTGGTTGAATGATCAGTATTCTGTTTCAAAAGGCAATGTGACTATCTTAAACATTTTTTTCTTGAAAATTGTTTCAGAGCACGAGTAGGTAATCTATCAATTCTTGATGTTATGAATAGCTCATACACATAACTTATACCACTAATTATTGCGAGAATGTATCCTATAAAATAAAAGAAAACTACGGTCACTTTCCACATTAAATTAGCTTCAGTCCTAAGATTCAACCATTGAACTTTGAAAACGAGAGATCAGAAAATCATCCTTAAAAAATTATACATGAGCCTCACATGCCCTCGAAAATAGAGTGGAATAATGTGAGAAAATATTATTTCTTCATAAAATAATGCAAACCTTAAACAAGGAAGCAAAAAAGTTGTGTAAAATAATCTATTTCATCAATATCAAGATTAATCGCAATACTGGAAAAGAATACAGCAAAAAGAGAAAGAGGATAAAGAAACAGGAGATATCAATTGTAACTGGCAATTAATAAAAACTACATCTGTTGATAGTCAATCCAAACAAAATATTAGTCTTCTAAATAAATAAATAAAAGCAAAGGCAAGTTTGAAATACCTCTTTACACTTCTTGCTGCAAAACCAGTTTTGTTTAGCATGAGTACCTGCCTTATCTGGCCCTCCATTCTGTATGCAACCTCTGTGATCTATATATCATACAGACAAAAAGTACATAAGAAGCACCTCATATGTGTTTTTAGCTTATCCACAAATAGAAGATACTTGACCTACATTTATGCTCGCATTGGTAACAAATGAGAACTCTTCCATCTGTAACATCTTCAACCTCTTCTCTAAATTTGCAGTTGCAACAAATTCCGCAGCAACACGAGGGGCAAAACCAATCACCATCTGGGACATCCTATTGAGGCCCAAAAGAGAAAAGTTCCAATCAGATAATTCCATAGAATGGTTTTGAGGGGAATAAATACGAAGATACAGAATTTTTTTTTTCATATGCATGAACTGTGAATTGAATAAATCAGCTACCTCCAAACCAAGGCAACTTCTATGAAATGAGGATGGACATCCATCACATAATATAAGTTCACCACCACAGCGACAAACTGAACATATGTAGTCATTCTCACTGGGATGATGATTCCCATTCAACCTATTATGTGTTTTTCCAGTGAACTTTCTCATATTACCATTTAATACTTGCAGCTGGCAATCTAACAGAGATCTGCCATCTTCCAAATAAATATGGGCAGCTGGCTTGCAGTAAGTGCTGCCTGCCTGACCTGCATGACCTTCAAAACCACTAAGGGTATATACCTTCCCACAACACTTACACTTGATCCCATCACGGGTTATCCTCCCTTCTGCCTTTGGATGCTGCTTCTCTGTACTGCAGTAAATTACTTTTTCCCTTGGCAAAATGACATTGTTATCAATCAACCAAGACAATACAGTTCGAGGATTGTGGTTTGAGGAGCAATGAATGTCCAACTGCTTCACCCTTTTGCTTGATCGAAGAACATACTTATGGCGGCCATCTCCTAGGTCATCTCCAAATTTCATCGATGCTCTAGAATTTCCTCCTCTTAATGTTGGGAAGCCAGCACCACATGAGTTGGCTTGCGTTTGAAGCAAATGAGATAAATCAAGTTTTCTCTTCCTCTTCCTCTTCCTCTTCCTCTCCCTCTCCTTCTTCAGTTTTGTAGTCTGTGACATACAAGATGTTACAGATAAATTTTTGGACCGAGCATTTGTGGTTTTACAGATAGAAGTACTACTTTCAAGACCTACTACTCCATCTAAACATGCTTCGCAGGCTGATCGAAGTGAATAATAAGATTTTCCTTTTGGTGAACAGTAGAGTAAATTACGCTTTCCCATCATCACGTATTTAAATTTCCATCCCAGGGCAGCTAGATGCTGTCTTGCTTTTAATGTCATATCCACGTTTTTAAAATTTATCTTTCTTTGCCCATCTACTCCAAGCATATACCAGTCCACGACAGCTTGAGGGTTATATTCAGGTTCAACATCAAGAATATCAGGGAGAGCAGAAGACATAGTTCGTGAGCAATAATCAAGATCCTGATAATGTTCTGGCTGCTCAGGAGTTGAAGAGTCCAAATCATCAGGTGTCATATGCAAAACCTTTTGGTCATCTTGGAATTTCAGAGGTAGGATCTCTACAGTTTTTTCCATTATATCTAGACAGGCCTGGCGAAGAGAATGGTAGCACTTCCCATCAGGAGAAAAGTAACGATGTCTGGTTAAGCCTCTTTCATCCCTCATACTTTCAATTTCCCATTTTAGATGTTTCAGATGCTTCTGAACATCCTTAATTAATCTATCTCTATTACTTTTCTTACCAATTTGTGCATATTTGGTAATGGCATCTGGACAAAATTCAGCTCCAGGAACTATGTCTGGACCAGCAGGTAGCCAATTTCCAATTTTCTGGCCTTTTGCACTCCTAAACTTCCTAGTGGTCTTACTGGACTTGCTGCTAGAAAAATTTTCCCCTTTGTTATTGTTTATAGCATCAGCGCCACTATTTCTCTCCGGATTAGAAGGGAGCGCCAATAAAACCTGAAGTACTGCTTTACCACGACAAGTTCCATCTGATTCAGCCAAAAGATTCACCATTGGCCCAACATCTTCTGAAAGGGATAATAGTTTATTCTCTTCAGACTTCTCTTGAACAGCTTGCTCACTAGTATAGTTCAGATTCATTGCATTCGAGTTTCCTGAGTTTTCAACAGGAATAATAGCACAAGAACCAGCCAGTTCTATTTCAGGATACTGTGTAACATCATTTGCAGATCTGGCAAACTCGGGTTCTTGTTTTAAGGACCCTGCTAGGCCCATGACATTGAAAACATGATCTACAACTATTTTAATGTTATCATCAATCACCTCCAAGACCAACTCTTCCCACAATGATCTCACAGGAGAAGTCCAGTCCTGAAGCTTCTTATAACCCTTCTTCTCCTGCAAGTCATACCAAATTTGCTTCACCGACACAGCAAGGTATGACACTTGCTCATATTCCTCAATCAACTCCAGAAACAACCAGGTACCCCGACGATTCCAAATCTTTGTGAATTCATCCCAATGGCAAGTGATCCTTATTGAGTCAATTTTGATAGTCATTTCATCCCCCAAATCTGGGAAGAAAATCCTTCTCTCTGTGGAACCATCTTCATGATCAAAAATTACACCTTCCCACCAAGCCTGTTTGTAGTACACATCAACACAGAGTCCATAAAAAAGGCCCCATTTCCCAAATTCAAGTGGACGTGGCAAAGGCCTTATGTTTCCACGACTAAGACATTGACCTTCATTAGTAAAACAAGCGCCATCTATAATTGATGAAACACAAACATTGTCGACAAGATGATCATTCCCATCATCAACGAGGAGATGATCATATCTCACACAACGACAAAGCTTGCTACTTGCAATGACTGTTCCCGAATGCCATGAACCCAAAAATCCATCTTCCTCACTCCTCACCTATAAAATTTCACATTATAATACAGAAACTTGAAATCCCAATAAAATATGTAGCAAAATCAAGCGAAAATGCCTTAAACTACAGTAAATAAAAGAAGAAACTTATTTTAGGAATGCGTTAAAACAAACAAAACTTAATTTTCAAATAGACAAATAACATTATGAACTGCAAATGCCTGAAAAGTAACTGATTAAACACGAAATTTATTTGAGAAAACCTATATGGCTATTTGTTTGGCGGTTTGTATCAAGCCATGCATGAATGCCAAATAGATTGTATAAATGCCATAGATGGAAGGTAATAGTTATCCGTGTAAAAGCACAATAGCTAAAATCAAAGTAACGATAGACAGAATAAGAGAGAAGATTTGAAAGAAAACAAACAAAATCAAAGAATAACTAAAAGGATTTCTAAGTAAAAAAATAGCCATGCATGAACGTCAAACGGAAGATAAGGCAGCCACACATAGAAAATAATACTGATAATCAACATATATGTACAATGTAGCTAAAATTGAACTGACAGCAATTTTAGAAACCACTTTATTCCGACAGTAACACTCCAAGAAATCCCTATCAAAAATAGAAAACAATTAAAAAAAATGTCTACAGTGCATTGGTGGAGCTTTACCTCTACTCTTTCACCAACAAGAAGTTTTCTTTCACCGCAACTCTTCTTTCGCTTTCTTTTCTTAACGAAGTTTGGCTCAACAGCCATTAAAGACATCAACTTTGAGAATGTGATTTGTGTTTTCAGGCGGCGGAGGTTAGAGCAAGGCCGAGAAAAGAGCGAGAAAGGTGGGAGAAAATCAGCAGCTGTGAGAGAAAATCAGCAGTTAACATGTACACGCTCAAAACTTTGGCACCAAGTAAGGCAGCGTCAACTGTGTCACTCTGAACTCGTGGATTCTCACTCTGGCTCGGTTCAATCGGCCGTCCGTATGTCGACATGGATGGTCCAGATTTGGCCTCATTTTTGGTGCCTTCCTTGTTTACTTAAACGTCGTACGTAGGATAATGCCTGTTACAAAAATTAATTCATAATTAAGTTTCGAAACGTGGTGGATCTCATGGAAGCTCGGTGCATGGTAAGAATGTGTGTTAAAAAGCAATCGGCCAATGATGGAAGAGATTAGTGATGTGGTAGAACGCAGTCCAATGATAAATTTCTTCACGTAAAATTTGATATTTTTCTTCTATTTCTCGAGACATGAAGTTAATAAATACATAATAGAAAATTACAATAGTGTGATTATGCATCGTCCTATTAACTTTCTGCTAACAATCTTGATGGCCAGCAAGAACACTAGTCTTCAATGAAAGTCGCATGCAATCTCAAAGGACATGTTTTATACTATTATGGGCATTAAGAGCAACGATCTCTATTAATTACACAATTTTTTTATTTTATTTATATATTGTTAAATTAATTTTAATTAAATAATTAAATTACATTAATTATAAATATTAAATTCAATTAAAATATATTAATTTAATAATTAACAATTAATATATAAAATCCATATTGTCATTGTAATAGTATGCTTTGTTGCCAATACTACCTGACACAATCAGAATATCATTTTCATAAATGGAATGAAAATTTGTTGTTTGGCTAGAAGGAAAATTATGGATGTGATTTCTTAATTAAATAGGACGGAGGCATAGAGACTAGGAGTTACAGCTTTAATGCGCGGACTCATCCCCCATAATTAATCTTAAAATGAAGCTGCCCTCCTCTGAGTAACATCGACACAATCTAAGCAATATAAAGAGTAACAAAGAACAAAGTAGAACCCAGAGATTATTTGACGCCTAGAGCCAGCTGCGGCATGCATGCTGCTGCAGCCACCGTATATACATTTAACCTGCGGTTTCTTCAGAAATCTTGAACCTTTGAAGGCCGACCTTAAATCCTACGGTCTTAATGTCATGTTGAACCTGCGCTTGGAAATCCCTGTAAGTAAAAGGCTTGT
The DNA here is from genome assembly GCA_032401905.1 of Swietenia macrophylla. Taxonomy (NCBI): domain Eukaryota; kingdom Viridiplantae; phylum Streptophyta; class Magnoliopsida; order Sapindales; family Meliaceae; genus Swietenia; species Swietenia macrophylla. The sequence goes on along the minus strand of CP135565.1, from coordinate 7,540,813 downwards.
ACTTGGAGCTTCGAATCACACTTCCTTCTGCTGGGAATACAAAATAGCAGATTGAGAATCGCTCCTCGTTTTTGTTCGCCCTCACTCTATGCTTCACGCTCACGTACTCCTCATTGCTTATAGCCTGAATTCAATTACATTAATACATGGATCAAAGAAAGTATATCATTAATTAATCAAGCTTCTGTATTACTGTACTGAATTACCTGCATCATGTCTCCAAGATTGACGATGAGAGTGCTGGGAATTGGTTTAACCTGGATCCATTTGTCGTCTTTGAAAACTTCAAGTCCAGCCACTTTATCTTGGTTCAATATGGAAAGCACAGAGCTGTCTGTGTGCACCTCCATGCCCAAAGCCTCATCGGCTTTGGAGACTTTCGGGTACCGGTAAACACGCACAAAACAAGTAGATTCCGATAGATTAGACTTGGATTGTTTCGGATCCAGATTAAGGTTCTTTACCATTGCCACAAATAGAGTTCTCGCAATTCTAGCCATGTGCTTCCCATACTTCTCTAACAAAAGTCTGGTAAAACACAGTGAAATATACAATTAACCTTGGAAAACTATGAATAAATTGTGGGTTTAATTTTACCTTTATTAATTTACAGCTTCACTTAGAGTAATGGGGAGACATGCATACCCTCCCTTCCCTGTAATTTGTTCACTGCATCGAATCTACATATGAAGATTTCTAGCTAGTTGCTCAATATTATATTACACACATGCATGCTTTTATGTTAAAAATGGGGAAACACTAAGAAGGAGATGAATTAATATTGAAAACGATCGGGTCAATGATATCGATGAAACCTATGCCACCAACTCTATTACTTTATCAAAAGTAATATCGGGCAGTGACTAGAAAAAATTATTGACGATGACCGCCCAATCTTTGGTCCAATCAGAATCAGTACACGAATGTCAGATCTACCAACCACACAAGAAGAAGAACCAAATGCTAGTGAAAACTATACCTGAAAGAATCAAGCAAGGGATTTGCATGAGTTTGAAACCGAGAGGATTGACTCAGAGGAATATTGAATCCTTCAACCCAATTGATATTCTGGGGACCTCTAGCGAGGGCAGCCCCTGATGGCGTTAGCGCTGGGGTACCCCAAAAGTAGGATACAGTGCCAGTAAACAGCGTTTGCTTGGATTCAAACGACAGAGAAAATAGTTTTTTGGCTTGGTCTTGAAGTTGGTTGATAAGGTCTACAGGAATCCCATGGTTGACCAAACGAAAAAGACCCCAATGTTTACATGCGTCTCCGAACTTCTCCAGGTTTATGCACTGGAGATCTATAAGAGGTATAGGATCTGAATAACAATGATGTTCCTGGAAATCTTTTACACACGACTCACCTGGATCAACCGTCTGAGTGCGATTTTCATCGCTTTTTTTCTGGCGAAACACAGGAGGGTAGGATTCAAGGATACTCATTTGATCAGACTTGACCTGTTAAGTTTAATTTGTTGACGAAAGCTAGCCCATGTACTGTGAATATATAGCAATGGCATCAACAGTGATCACTCTTATCACCCGGATGTTAAAAAAACAATAATAAATAAATACCAAGTTGACAACGTACAAATGAACTTCTTGGCGTCATATTCAATTACCCTATTAAAACGAGTGGGTGATTTGATGATACTGTTCAACAGAGGCCCAACATTTCCAAACCCATATCAATATCTTGGTTGTTCTCGATTTCAAAAATGGGGAGGGATGTAAAACTGGAAGTTCCTCTTTCCGCCTTGAATATCTTGGTTGTTCTCGATTTCAAAAATGGGGAGGGATGTAAAACTGAAAGTTCCTCTTTCCCCCTTGATTAAATCTCCTCGTCCAATAACAAAATCCCTTTCTTCGCTGATTAAAAGTATTGTCTTCATTATCTTCGTCGAAGGAGCGGAAATTAGCATTCGAACAACCAGTCCTCGTCGCAGGTTAGCCTTCTCTGGATCCTCCGTAAGTACGTCTTCATTGCTTTTTTTTATAATTTTTTTTTCGGTTGTTTAAGTTCTTGATTAATTTGAAGTTATCGCTTCTAGTAGTGTGTGGTTGCTGAGAAGGCAGAAGAGTTTTGATAGCGAATAATGTTCGGTATTTTATGAAACGAGATGGAACATTCAGCTGATAAGTGATAGAGGTGTAGTATCCAAAATGGGTTTTAGTTTAATCGGAGAAGAAAATGATTTGGTATAAAGGTTTCTAACACTTTCTGTTTCTTTTTGTAGCTTTGTGTGCCTCTGGAATGGAAGTTTGTATCAATTTTTGTTGTCATAAACCAAATGGGTATTGGGGTTGTTTATAAATAGAATTTGGCGACTCGGTTTGCATACTATTTGCTGTGTTTGCGCCAGGAATTATCATTTTGATGTGGGTACTATATTTGTTTAATTGTGGGTATTATATTTGTTTAATTGTTTTCACATATATATTGAATTGTTTTTAGATTGTTTGATTCTTGCTGTTGAATATGTTGTTTGGGATAAGTCTTATCAGTAGATGATTGTGGTACCTTCCGATGCCATATATTCTCAGTTTTCCACTGTTCTTTGTTCTGTTCATAAGTGTGATGCTGATTTGTGATTTGATTTTCAGCCAATGTTTTTACACATTTCTCTTCATATTCGACTTTTGTTGTGGCCAAGATATTATTGCTATGCTGATAGATCTTTTGGCATTGAGGAAGCCTAATACTGCTGGTTCTGATTATATATCTACAGTGTCACCAGAACAAAGGAAGCAGCTCTTAATCTTGTTTTCTAATATATTTATTTTAATTGACAAGGTAGTTCATAGCATGTTTGATGTGCTACAGAAAACTCAGTAACAAAATTGATATCTAAATATGCACATTGATTTAATAATTTGATTTGATAACAAGTTAAAAAAAATTGAATTGTGACCTCTTTTTTGTCTGAAAAAACATTTTCTTAAATAAGAAGCCAAAAATGTGTATATTTCAATGTTGTCAGTGCTTGTAGCCATGGTGCTTGTGTTTTGTATTTCTCCTAAAAGACTTCTCTTAGATAGGATATGATTACCTTAGATATTGCATGATTTAAAAAGAGTTTCCAAGTTGGTTTAATCCATATATCGGTGTAACATTTAAGCTATGATTATCTAAAATGCGTCTCTTTTGCAGTTCTAAAAGTTTGCTAAAGCAAAGATGGTTGCTGGTGGTGTAGATAATCAAGCTACTTCTAAGATATCTCAAACTCGTTAAAATATTTTTGATATGTGGGATTATTTTGTGCGTATAAATAATCAACATATATGTACTACTGAAAATACAAAATGTAATTATTATGGAAAGATGTTAATGTACAAAGTTCAATGGGGTACTTTTGTTGTGAAAAAATATCTTGATACATGTTCTAGGTATCCTCACAATATAGATAAGAAGCAAAGATTGTTTGTAGCCAAGCCTTATGGTATGGATGAAGATAATGCTCTTAAAACTTGAAAATTTGATCAAAAGTATTGTAGGCTTATGCTTGCTATTGCTATCATAAAAGATGAATTGCCTTTCATTATAGGGGAGCATGATAGTTTTAGAGAGTTTGTACATGCTTTACAACCTCAGTTTAAATTTGTTTTTTACTTTACTATTGTTAGGGATTGTATGAAAGTATATATGAGTGAGAAGACTAGTTTGCGAGAATGCTTAAAATTCATGAATACAAGAATTGTTTTAACTACGGATATTTGAATTTCTATATAAACTCGTGGTTATTTATGTCTTACTACACATTTTATTGATAATGATTGGAAGTTGCACAAAAAAATTTTAAATTTTGTTGAAATGCCTAGTCATAGAAGGAAAGAGATATGAAAAATGGTAGAATTATGCATTCAAGAATTGGGCTTTAATAATAAAGTGTTCATAGTTACAGTAGATAATGTTAGTTCTAATGATGTGGCAATTACATATTTGACTCAATAATTGTGTTTTAAAAGAGAAAAAACCACTAATAATGTTAAGGTTTATCTTGATGTTTCAAGTAGGTGGAATTCCACCTACCTAATGTTAGACACCACCATTATGTTTCAAAAAACATTTGATAGGATGGAGGATGATGGTCCAACCTATAAGTTTTAACTTGAGAATAATGATGGTATTCCAACTTGAGAAGATTGGCAAAAAACAAAAGTTTTGACAAGATTTTTAAAGAAGTTCTATCTTGCCACTGAAAAATTATCGAAATTCGTATATGTCACATCTAATGGTTATGTTCAAGATATTGTTTCCACCATCAATTGCATGATTGAATGGACAAATGATATAGATCTGTATGTTAAAAGTATGTGTTTGAAAATGAAAGAAAAGTTTAATTTGTATTATGGTGATGTTGATAGGACAAATATTATGGTTTTAATTGTAGCTGTATTGGATCCTAGATATAAGATATATGTGGTTAAATTTTTTGACAAGAGGATTTTTGATAATGATGGTGCAAAAGTGGAAAAGAAATGTGCAAATTTGAAAGGTGTCTTGCAACGTTTGTATGGGTTTTATGAAGGTGATTGCAAAAGTTTTGAACCAAGTCATTTATCTCAAAGCTCAATTGTGGTGGAAGAAAGTGGTGGTATTGGGGGCAGTAATGTTGACATATGGATTGAAGATGAATTAATGAGATTTATAAGAGTGAAGAAAATGAGGAGCCTAAATTATAATTAGAAAAGTACTTTAAAGAAGCTTGTGAAGATGGTGGAAAAAATCTTGATGTCTTAGCTTGGTGGAAAAATAATAGGTTCAAGTACGGCTTTTTTCTGGATTGCAATAGATGAGTTGTCAATTTCCATATCCACTGTTGCTTTTGAGTTGGCTTTCAGTATATTTGGTCGTGTTCTTGATTCATTTTGAAGCTACTTGACTTCAAAAGTTGTGCAATCATTAATTTGTAATCAAGATTGGTTATGGGTTGCACCAACACCAATAAATATTGAAGAATTGATGGAAGATGCAAAAAGATGATTTAGGTAGAGTTAATTGTGTAATTTCATATTTAATCATGTTACTTTAGTTTTATATTAAATAGTCCAATTTTTTTTTTAATTTGTAATAGAAATGAATGTCGTGATGGGTGCAGAATATGTGAATGAAAATGACTTCGAAGTTTGAAAAGTGAGTGATAACTTAAATTATTTATATTGAAACAAATACATTATTTACAAATTTGCTTATTGATGTAGCTACTGATGCTGTTGCTGTTGATATTGCTGGCAATGTTGTTGATGCTGCTGGATTCCGATTTCATTATGTGAAGGAAGCAGCCTAGGAGTGGATTTTAGAAAGCATGGCCAAGTATCATCTTGATTTGATTATGTACAGGAAGCAGCCAGGTATTGTTGTTGGAAGACTTTGTGAGAAATGTGATGGGAATTGTGTATATTTGTGACTCCTACGTACATCCTCGCACCCTTGTTCGAGTTTGTGATCAATGCAACTATGGATCTTTTCATTGTTGATGTGTTATCTGCAGAGGAGTGGGATATCTGATGCCTACTACTGCAGAGAGTGTACCCTGCAAGAGGACAGGAATGGCTGTCCCAAAATTGTTAATTTGATGAGTGCCAAAACTGACCTGCTTTACAAGCATAAGAAATGTGGTTTTAAGAAAAGATGATTGCTGGGTGATTTTTTTTTTTTCGGTGGCAAATGCCGTTTACCTTCCTCATTGTATAATACTTAGTGATGACAGATTTTAAAATGTTGGAATTTGGAACTTAGTGTTGAGTTTGTAACCTCGGTCATCATTGTCATTCCCAAGTATGCCAGTACTAGTGTGACTAACCTTTAAACTCTTTTGTTTATGGCTTATATTCTAATGGATTTAGAATGTTTTTGAACATTGCTGCAATGGAGACAGCTGCTTAAGTAATTACTTTTGTATCAATTAATATGTAGGATCTCAATAGTGGATCAGATAAGGGTATATTGCACTTTGGTTGGCCATGGTCAGTGTTAGATCAGATATAAATTTGATATCTCCTTTTGCCACGATGGATGATCTGGATTGCTTGATTGACTTTCAAGTTGATATTTGAAAGCAAACAATAAGCCCATCTGGTTCTCCTCGCTTCTTCTTGTTTTCAATTATCTGATCTTGCATTATGTTGATAGATATTCTAAGCCACATTCAGAGATTAAACAACCGAATTTGTGTTTTCTACATGCTTCTATCCGGATCTCAAGTACTCTTTACTACTGTCATTGTTAGTCTTGTGCCCTGAACTGTGGTGATCATTTATTCTAAGCATACTTGTAATGATTCTACAATTAAAAGAAAAGCCATGACTGACAGATCAGACAAAAGTATAATATGTTAGCACTCTGGAAATTTTGTTCAGGAATTTGTTGATTACATTCTGAGTGTGTTTTAACAATTTTGGAAGCTATTCAAAAGTTAGAGATTTGACGTCATGGATTATTACTTGCCTACTACATCCACTGTACTAGGACTGGCCAAATGTCACTAGAGATTGCAGCAGGTTGGCTGCGGTGCACTATCAGGGTGCTTCTAGTCTACTTGCCATTTCATGAAGGCAGAAGCATTGGTTTTTCGATGATTTTTGACTTGGATACAGGAACAGATTTCCATTAGGGAATTCATCAGTCGATCAAAATGGTGCAACAATAAATACATTTCAACAGTGTTAGATTTTTGTGTTCAACTCCCAGCTCCTTCCTTCCACGCCCCGAATCATTGCGCATTACTTCCCTGGTGGAAGAGAAAAACCTTGCTGATGACATACATATTTCTGTTCTGTAATCTCACAGATGCTTTCGGTAGCCAACAGCATGTTGAAATATGGTCATGCTGCCCCTGAATGAAAAGGAGTATACAAAATTCATGGTCTCTACAGCCAACGAACAGCAATGTTGGTATTCCCACTAGGCCCCTGCCGACATTTTTTCCTGAAAATCTTAGGCAAAAGCCGTTTAGAATGTCTAAGAATTTGAGTTGAGAGTAAGGGTTGAAGAAGGGACGCTACTGTTTTTCATCCTTGTTCTCTGTAATTTGATTACAAATGCACCATTTGATACTGTATCTGTATAATTAATTGAAATTCTGTGTCTAAAATTTTTCTGTCCATGAACATTAGTGCTCATTCTGGAGAGAGGACTCGTCGATCATGACTTCAGGTTACAATTATTTTTGAGCAACTTGGCTTAAACAACAACAGGTATGCCCCAGTTACCCAAAAAGAAAACAACATTAAGGTTGTAAATAAAATAGTCAAAATGAAATTAAGTGAGAAATGGCAAGCCATTGTTTTGCTTATCGAAGGCAAAGAGCAAGGACGATCATTTGTCCTCTTTCACTTATCCTCTTTCACAAGCATTGTGCTAAGTGTGTGGCGAGCATCACTAACTTGGCAAGCCGTAGTTGGTGATCAAAAATCAGAATTCTTTGCGTTTGGAAGTAGGAATCAAAAGGGTAGTTAAAAAGGAGAAGCAAATCACTTTAAAATCACAGTAACCCAGCATTGTGAATTGAATCTTCTTAATGGTAACACTCCCAACTCATAAAATTAAAAACTAGGGTAATCATGAAATTTCTTCCAGCTTATGGTGGCGATTCAATTGGGTATTAGCTGAAAAATCATTTTGGGATTTCAGTGAAGTACGGATCATCAAACTCAATCATGATGAGTTGTGACTTCAGCATTGGAAAGTAAGCGTTGTCCTTTGTGGAAAAAAGGAAGCGGCGACAACCACAGTTGTCTAAAATAGATCCAACGGCTGAGATGCGCTCTCCGGAGAACTATTCCTATTGTATTGAACGTGGAACCGCAATTTTCAAACGTCAACTCTTAACAATCAGAATATTATTTGCCACGTTGCAACCCACATGAAATTTCACGTCTATAAATACGAACGATGGCGCGCTCTGCCCTTCTGTCTCGTAGCATTACACGGTCAGTCACAACCTGCGAGATTGAGAGGGAAAGAGAGGGGACATCATGGGGTTTGGAGTTAGGTTGTGTTTGTGTCTCTTGCTGGCCTTTGCGGTAATTTCTTCCGCAAGAAACACCATTTACCTTTCAGGTATGTATCGTGTTGAATCCTTGGTTCAATTCATTCCTTCCATTTCATGGCTCTCATCTACACTTAAGTTTAAGCTAATTTGATTATCTCTGACAAACCCATGAGACTGCCAATCTTTTGATTTGGGTATGCTTGAATTTGAGCCATTTTTTGCATTATGAGTTTCATATTTTCATAGAGTTAATGCAAGCAGTTAGGTTCCCTGTGGTAGAACTGATCATGCAAGCAGTCGGCTTGGGGTATGTATGGCTATCGATCTGTTCTGCAAGGATTCTTTCTTCCCTCTAATGTTTCTGGCCAAGAACCTGTGAACGCGGTTTCTCCATACACTTTGTATGAACACTCAACCAGTAAAATAATATCCTGAGATGTCTTGAAACATTTCTTAATGCAACTTTAATCTTCTTTAATTACTTTCCTACATATAATAATACAATATATGGCATAGAAAAAAAAAATCTCTAACCATCATCGGCTGCGTGTTTTGATGAAACATGGATGATCATCAACGGTTGACAATTAACCCTGTATTGTACTGCGTGCGATCAAGCTTGCTCCAGCTGGATTCTTTCAATTTGGTCGCATAGATTTCCGATTCTTATTACTAAAAACTCGTTGTATTATCGTAAGAGACAACTTTGGTTCATCTACAAATGCAAGTTCTCTCCTTTTCTTTAAAAAAATATTATGCATGCGGGGGCAGTTTTCTTACACCATTATGAATTGAGTAACAGGGAATGATGGAATGGTGACAGCCGCGGGAGGAAGGTCTCTGATGGCTGCGACTGTTGATGATTACAGCGAACCGTCAGCAAACCGAGGGCACGATCCTCCGTCAAGGAGCGGCAGAGGTGGCGGTGGCGGTAGCCAGAGAGGCTGAGAGACTACTTTCCTATGCTTTTCCTTCAATTTGTGACGACCTTTATAAACATGCAATGCATAAATAAATGTAAACGCTTGTAGATGCACATGCTCTCGTTTTGCTTTCTAAGGGAGCAGATGAAATGCCTTCGTTTCTTGAAGCAAATAAATCGAATCCTAACGTAATTGTATTCACCCTTTCTCTGTGTGTTGATTTTGTTTGCGAATTTAGCAATTATGCCTTCTCCTCTCAGGCATGTCTCCTTGATCATTAATTAATCTTATGTGCTAATGTTGTAATTGGACAGAGAGTTACCATTCTTGCTTGCATCGGTGAAATAATTAAAAAAAATAAAATTAAAAAAATAATATTATATAATTTAATAAAATTTTAAACAAAATTATTTTATTATATCAATAAAAATAATGATATCGTTTAATTAATAAATAAAATATTTTTTTATTTTTTATTTATTATTTTATTAATTAAATAATTTTTATTATATTAATTTATGTTAAATTAATAAAACTTTTTAATTAAGACTTTCTTGTAATGATCGGATTAAAATTAAAGTGATATTAATTTTAATGAATAGTATTAAAAAAATAAAAAATAAAGCAGATATAATTAATTTTATATTAATTTAATTATTAAAATTTGATTAAGAAACAAAGGGGAACAAGATTAGGAGAAGAAATGCATTCATTACTTGATATTTATATATAATGAGAATATTAAAAATACGTGCTGTTTTTTTAAATTAAATGCATACATTTGGCGGCATTTATCCATTCAGGGATGAGTGACGTCTAGTATTCGAGCGGAAGAAATCAGGCGATCTACGGACGTGGCAATTATGTGGTGGAAATGAACAAGGAACGAGTCACAATCAATTGTGTGGCTCATGCTTGACCCGCCACGTAAAATAATTCAATCCGTTCCGGTTCAACATCCTTCTTCGCGTCAACTGACTGGCAGCCTCCAAATTGTACCCCGGATTCTCGGAGCAGCAACTCAAATTCTCTCTCTCTCTCTCTCTCTGAAAATCTCTGCAATTCAAACTCCGACTAAGACAGCAAGTCTAAGTTCAGTTATGTCTTGGTTCAGGAATCTAAGACAAAATCCAACAATCAAATCATCATCATCAACTTCATTACTGAAATCCAAGCCCACAAATTGCACGAACTTGATACTCACTTGTCTGTCACATTTTACGACAGACGCATCATCATCGTCGTCGACGGCGCCAGTGACGCAGTACTCGGGACTGGAACCCACCAAGACTGATGAGAAGCCAAGAGTGGTTGTGCTGGGTTCGGGCTGGGCGGGCTGCAGTCTAATGAAGGGCATTGACACGAATATTTACGATGTTGTATGCGTCTCACCGAGGAACCATATGGTTTTTACTCCGCTTTTGGCCTCTACTTGTGTTGGGACGCTCGAGTTCAGGTCTGTGGCCGAACCCATTGGCAGGATTCAGCCGGCCATTTCCAAGGAACCCGGCTCCTACTTTTGTCTCTCTAACTGTACAGGCATCGATGCTGATAACCATTTGGTATTTTTCACTTCTTAGTTTAAAGATTTGATTCGTTTCTTTTGTGGGATGTTAGAAACGACTCTCTGTAGGGGGTTTTGTGCATAATTTAAACAAGGTTTTAACTTTTTTAATTCTATATTCACGATTTAGATCCAGGCCGGTGAAGGATACGTGGCACCTTATCGTAAAATTCTAAAATTTAATTCACGTTTATCATATGAGGGTGGATGGCATATTGAGAGAGCTCAGTAATTGAAATTACTTGTGGTTGTATGATGATCTTGGATCAGAAAAATGGGCACTTTATGTCGAACTTGGATTATTTTTCGATGAAAATTTTGAGTGTCCACAGACATATGGAATAAAGTACCTAAACTAGTGAATTGGAAAGAAAACATGCAATACCATTCCGGATGTTTGATGTTTGGTTCCAGAAATTGATGGTTCAATAATTGCTTATTGAATGATGCAACATCTTTTCCAACTGAAATATTGAAGATTTTAGCTTAATAAAGGGTGCTGTGAAATTTTGGTTTTGAGTGATGAAGGTGCATTGCGAGACTGTTACTGATGAATTAACGACCTTGGAACCATGGAAGTTTAAAATCTCATATGACAAGTTGGTAATTGCATTGGGAGCAGAGGCCTTGACTTTTGGAATTAATGGCGTGAAAGAAAATGCAACATTTCTTCGCGAAGTTCATCATGCTCAAGAAATTCGTAGGAAGTTGCTCCTAAACTTGATGCTGTCAGATGTTCCCGGTAAGTTATTGTGGTCGTCTTTTCTCGTTTTCTTGAAGAATCATGTTATATGATATTTCAATGTAAATTGTGCTTTCTGGTTCGGTGTGGAGGCAGGGATATCATCAGAAGAAAAATGCAGACTCCTACATTGTGTTGTTGTAGGAGGTGGTCCCACAGGAGTTGAGTTCAGTGGTGAACTTAGTGATTTCATAATGAGGGATGTTCGTCAAAGATATGCCCATGTGAAAGATTATATTCATGTTACATTGATTGAGGTTTGTTGAACTAAAATTTTGGTTACTAAATGTAATCAACATCTCCGTTCTATATTTATTGTTCTAGAGTAAATTCTTCTATGCAAATATTTTGGCTGGAAAAGCTTGGCATACTTAAGATTGTTCTCCCACTGAAGTCCCATCCCATTTCAAAGTTCCCAGGTATCTACTGAAGAGGTTTTAAATTGACATAGTTGTTATTGTCTTCGTAGGCAAATGAGATTCTATCTTCCTTTGATGATCGGCTCCGGCACTATGCTACGAAGCAGTTGTCAAAGGTGTGAAATTATTCAATGAATGCAAAGACATTGTGGTTCTATACCTGAAATTTATGATTGCTGTCCGTTTTGCATATCTAGTAAGATTTGGTGCTTCGTAGAGTACATTTTCTGTACGGCCAATAGTGAGAATCATATATAAAATTACAGCAATATAATGTCTATCTGTTGAATGGGAAAGATTAAGGGAAGAATCTTTTTCAATGTAAGAGCTAGGAATTTCTCACAATGGTGTTATATGGATAACCTCTCCCTTCTAAGTCTGGGTATGTTGGGACTTGACTGACTCAAATTTTTGAGGAGTTTGTTATTTTATTTTATGTTTTGGTTCTTTTCATCCACTCATTTATTAGTTTTTCTCAGTCAGGAGTTCGTCTTGTGCGTGGGATTGTCAAGGATGTTGAACCTCAGAAGCTAATTCTTAATGATGGCACAGAGGTTCCGTATGGACTGTTAGTATGGTCTACTGGTGTTGGCCCCTCACCTCTTGTCAAGTCTCTGGAATTACCAAAATCTCCAGGTGGAAGGTAAGTTACATATTCTATTTGGCTTGGTAGAATGCATTTTCCTCACTTTCGGCCACTCAAAATTTTAAAGTGGCAGAAAATTTAAGAATAGTTACTACAAGCTCTTTTTAGGAAATAACTATCCATTCTCTGGAAAATTTGATTCATAAGTCGATCAGAAAACTTCTTTAGATATGTTTGAAAATGATCAGAAAGTATCAATTTTCTGTTTGTTAATTAGTGGGATCTTAGTTCAACTGACCAATGGGTTTGCAAAATTTTCATACCTTTTAGAAATAGTACTTCTACTTCAAGTTTGCACATGCTTTGTTGCCACCACTTAATAAAAACTTTTTCATTACATTGTGGTATGGTTCCTATCAATGGCATGTTTTGCGTTTTCTGTTTCTCCATTTCCTTTATCTTTTGGATCTTTATCCAAACTAGTTTCTTTTGCTTTTGGGTAGAGCATATTTTACATGGGGATTTATTAATTTATTTATATGTCTAAAGGATTGGTATTGATGACTGGCTACGAGTTCCGACTGTCGAAGATGTGTTTGCAATTGGTGACTGCAGTGGATATCTGGAAAGTACTGGCAAACATACGCTTCCAGCTTTGGCCCAGGTAAACCGTGAACAGCTTCATGCTGTTTAGATTTCAATTCTCTTTTTGTTGGGGCTCTTTGGATTCAAAAGTCAAGCTAGGTTTGAAGGTTTGGTGCCCAATACTACTACTAATCTGTTTATTAATGATATTGGCTCAGATGAATTGGACATCTTTCTGTTTTCTGTTCCTGTTCAATTATATAGAAAACATAATCGAGTTTAGTCTTTTCAATGCTTTTGATTATATAGAGCTAGGCTCTGTGTCCTAAATGTGGTGTGGTGTGCACAATTCGTCTGAGTTGTTGGATGCCATGTACTAGCCAAATTCCTGTCGAAGATTCTTATAGTCGGCTTTACAATTGAAGTGTATGTTTCTTTTTCCTTTTGCTCTGACGACATTGATTTGGGCTGTTAGTGGCAGTGATGATGGATATACTTCACAACCCTGTTATGTACTTTTTATCTAAGTGCTGGCACATAGGTGTACATTCATTAATGAGTTTTTTGAACAGGTTGCAGAGAGACAAGGAAAATATCTGGCTGGTCTACTGAACAGAATTGGCAAAGCTGGTGGTGGTCATGCAAACAGTGCAAAGGACATGGAACTTGGAGACCCATTTACCTACAGGCATCTGGGTAGCATGGCAACAATTGGCAGATACAAGGCTCTTGTGGACCTACGACAAAGCAAGGTGACTCTTTATGTACTTCAAAAGCCTTCTCTCTTGAGAGTAAGCCAAAACTGGCCTTAATTGTGGATTATTTTCTACAGGAGTCGAAAGGTTTATCTTTGGCTGGATTTGTCAGTTGGATAGTCTGGCGCTCAGCATACCTCACACGTGTGGTCAGCTGGAGGAACAGATTCTATGTGGCCGTCAACTGGGCTACGACTCTCGTGTTTGGTCGCGATATCAGCAGAATATAAGTTTGACTAGAGGTTTCTTTTTTTTTTTTTAATGATGTTTAAGAAACTAAAGGTTCTCTTTGGTTTTCGTTTATATGCTTACCATATCAGATGATAGTATTACAGAAAATTCTACAATGTTCTTGTTACTTTTTCCCCTTAATTGCAGGTTATCTTTCCTGTAAGTTTCCTCTAGTGATGTAGGGGAGGAGCAGACTATAATCCTGGGCTTCCAGATTTCCACATTTGCCTTATTCTGCTCTGATACTCAGTTCGGGTACCAGAGAAGAGGAAATAAAGTAACCAAGGTTACCCTGATCACACGCTTTGATTGTAAACATAGGAAACCTTTCTATACGATAAATGCATATAATGTTATAGTCATTCTTCTGCATTATTCTCATTTGTACTTTCTTTAGCCATTGTATATTCAATAGGTTATCTGTATGACTGGCTATGAAATGCTATGCATTGGATTCACAGCTCTGTAAAATTTATAGTCAGGGTGAGACTATGAATTTCTTGTACCAATTATTGAATTGTTCCAGGCTCGCAACTAGAATTTGATAATAAGCAACTGAAGGTTATTTGGAACTCCAAATTGGTAAAAGGAAGCTGAGAAGTGCGTTTGTTGCCTCAAAGAGCTTCGATTGTTGTGTTTCTACCACTTGCTGCAAGACGTCTCCGTAGTGCAGGTGTCTCTCCAGAGAACCGAGCTTGTAAATGGCATGCATATGACCCATCCAATAGTTTCGCGAAGCTCACTTTGCGAGTCTTGAGTAGAAATAGAAGCTGTGATGATTACTGCCTATTCAACATGATTTCTGTTATCCTACTTTTGTCTCTTTGACAACACATTTCCTACTCTCAATCCCAGTTTTATGGCAAGTCTGCTGCAGCGTGACTAATAAGGCTACCATTTTGCAATTACCCACTTCGGTGGCTTCGGATGGGCAATGCTTTAAGGAAGTTGGTGCAAATTTCAAGATTGACGATCACTGTATGCTGGTTTCTCAATGCATTTTTCTTCACTGGAAGTTCTTTAATTATATCTCCCCTTTCCTGTTCTTTTGGGACCAATGAACATTTTGATAAAAGGAAAACGCCTGAGAAAGAGATTCATTAATGATTTAAAAACGAAGAACAAGAAGAGAAAATTGGCCGCCTGGTGAGGACCGGCTTCAAGTAAGTGGCGTACCTTAGATGTACATCAGCCATTTGAACTTTGACGAATATCCGTAAGCTGAAAGCTGCAAAGCAAATTAGCAGAATTATTAAATTCAGAGATGCAAGCAAATTCTCCCATCAGTTAGTTTGTTTTCAATAAAAATCCAACTGTTATCTAAGAGATTGTCACAGCGTGGAAAATGGGAAGCCTTGATAGCATGATGACATTTTAACATCATGCAAAGTCTATAGGAATAAGGGATAGAAGATATAGAATGTCAATAATGCTGGAAAAGTAATTGTTGTCAACATGTTCTACACGGCCAACATTGTTCTTTTAGTTCGCCTGTCATGAACCAGCCTTGATGCAGTTTCAAATTTACAAAAACAAAAAGAGGGCTAATGACATCAAAATCTGTCCGTATATTTGCTACATAAACCTAAATCATGAACATCTAGTATGGTCTCTCTTGCACTTTCAATCCTTTGAATTGAAACCCCCCATATCTAGTGAATGAACTAGAACCTCATATTCTGACACCATCCACAAGCCTGGATGAAGCCAATTTTTTGGCTACAAGTTCTTTTAGCTCAATCTCTCCTGGAAACCTGTGCTGCACCAGTTTAGAGAAGACCTGCAATGCTCAGAGGAGCAAAGGGTAAATAAGAAGATAAGGCAGTGATTTCATTTCGCCCCAACATGAAAAGACTGGATTAATAAAAATATGCATACATAAGAGGAACAAATGAAAAATGATGCATGCAGAAAATGAAATTATACAAGAATCAATATTAAAGCTGGTCAAGCCACTAAATGGAATAAAGTGTCATCAGTTAATATGTGATGCCTCTTATATCAACATGGTTTCTCAAATAACTAGATCAAAGAATGAAACGTAATAATCATTAACTGCCAAGAACAGTAGCACAGTAAGAAATCAAAGAACTTGCGATATTTGATCTTCCAAACATGCATTAGAAGCCCAGCGGACAAGTGCAACTATCTATTTGCATCAATCTCAGGTTCAATATTTTAGAAGCTTACTATCCCACATTGCATAAATATGTTGAGACCTCAATTTGTTTCAACTAATAATAATTAAGCAACTACTGAAAGGAGTTTGGTTCAAGAATCATCTGTTTCAGAGATTTAAAGACATAGAGGTCACTAACCAATTCATCGTTGCAGTAAACTTCAAAAGCCCCAGAGCTTTGCAGGAATGACTGCAAAAAGTTGCCAAGCAGCCAGGTAGAAGCCATTGACCCAAATCTATTGGCACGCAACAAATAATACCATTGAGGAGGTCTCATAATTCCTAGCATTGGAAAAATCTGTTCCCCAGCCATTATGATCCCAATAACACCTAATTGAATAGCTGGGACCACTTTAGAAAGCAGACGCTTTGGCAGTGGTGGAGGATAATTGGCAAGGACTACATCAATTCCTGTAAACTGAGTTTCTAGCATCTTCTTCATTGTTATTGCAGTCCCCCTGCGGCAAGTAGAAGCAAAGGCTTTTGGCGAGTAAATTGATGAAATTTAAAAAGGAAAAAAAACAAAGTATGCAGCCAAATTGATAATCAAACGTAGCAAAATTGTAAAGCCCGCCAAAAAAAAAAAAAAAAGAAGGAAAAAGTGCTTGAGTATCAACATGTAAGTGCCCAAAGTCCTTAGAAATCCATACTACTAAAACAAGTGGGTTAGGATTGATGATTCTACCAAGCTACTATTTTTCTCCATAAAGAAAATTCTTCTAGATATCAGTAAAGATATCAAAGAAGGTCTCACAGAAATATCAAGACAATCAAGCACCTTTTTCTGTTTCAATTTTCCTGATTATCTTATCCATATTTTAGAAGAAAGAGCTTGAGTATCCATGTGTGGTTTTGCTTAGAAAGCACATGCTACTAAAACAAGTGGGTTTTGCTTGATGATTCTACCAAGCAACTATATTTCTCTATATGGTAATTACTTCTAGATATCAGTAAAGATATCAAGGATGATCTTAAAGAAATATCACAACAATCAAGCAACTTTTTCAGTTTTAATTTTCCAGATTATCTTATCCATATTTCATAGGAAAGAGCTTGAGTATCCACATGATAGTGCCCAATGTAGTGCCCAAGTACTTAGAAAGCACATGCTACTAAAACAAGTGGGTTTTGCTTTGATTATTCTACCGAGCTACTATTTTTCTCCATATGGTAATTACTTCTAGATATCAGAAATGATCTTAAAGAAATATCACTACAATCAAGCACTTTTTTGAGTTTTAATTTTTCTGATTGGCTTATCCATATTTTAGAAGAACGATAAAGCAATTTTACTTAACTTTCACTACATTGATAGTTCCAATCACAATTATGGCGAAAAAAAAAATCATACAATAACTGTGTACCATTACCGGGAAAAGAACTGAAGATACACCACAAATCAAAGACCATAAAACCATACGATTAGCCAATGAATAAAGAAAATTAAACCAAAAAAGACACGTACCTATAAGAGCAAGAAGCACAAAAGTTGATATTAACCGTACTGCCATACCCAATTCCACCAACAGCTTTCTGCAATATTGATATGAGAAATTCATAATAAGAATGACACAATTAACAAAAGCCCTGCTAGAAAAACTCATTTTAGTCCTGTTTAAAATCAACTTCTACTAAGAAGAGGCTGCCTTTTGAGCATTTCTTTGGCACTAAGAATCATGGATGCAAACATATACCTGTGGTAGAGACTGAATTGGAGTGAAAAAAAAAAAGGAGAAAATTTAACAGGATTTTCGTTGATACAAGCTAGTAATAAAAGTTCTAGACTGACGAGTGAAGCACGCCTCTCTACATTTCAATTTAAATTTAGACTAAAAAAATGGAATACCATCTGGCCACAACCTAGCACAGCTACAAAATAGAGAATGGACAATCTGGTGCCCTAAGAAGTACAATTTCTCAGTAAGTAATTTGCCCAAAGTGCTATTTTTCTAAAAAAAAACAAAAAAACTGTCAAGTTACCGGGAATTCTGGGGTTTCCGTAATAATTCGTGGCTGATAATGGTAGTGGTGAGAGGGTTTTGGAGGCGGCGGTGGCGGCGGACTGAAGAGATTCAAGAGGTCGCTGCATAAAAGAAACAGTGGAAGACCCATAAGAAGAAGTTGCAGTCGATCCATTTGTGGAGAAAGAGAAATGGGAAGGAACAAGATTTAATAAGAAACTATGCTCTCACTTCCGATGAGTCGAGAAAATACGAGAGGCGGAGGAAGAAGAAGAGAATCGATCGACGGTGACTAGAATTGGGGTTGTGTTTGGTTACCGTACAAATTTTGTCCCGGGTCGTGGATGGATCTATCCTTTAAAAAAGTCTATAAAATAATTTTCTATTTTTTTTTTTAATTCTAAGAGATTATGAAAATGGATCATTAGGATTGTTGAATAAAAATTATTATTTCATGATTTATGTCTAATTTTTGTTAAAATATAATAAAATTAATAATAAATAATTTATATTATATTTTAATAAAAATTATAAATTAATTTATATTTTATAATATAAATTAAAATTTTAAGATATTATTTAAATTATTTATTATTAATTATAAAATATATTAATATTTAATTAAATTAAAAATAAAAATAAAAAAATTATAGTAATTTTGTTATTAACACGTAATAAAATAATATTTATTAATTATATACACAACATTATACATTACTAATATAATAAAATAATAAAAAATTTATTTTGTATTAATTTATTTTGAACTATAACTTTAGCGATAAGAAATCGATACAAATAAATTAAACAATTATTATTTGACCATTTTTTTTACATTACAAATATTAAATAAATAAAGTTAAAATTTAATATTTTTAATTTACAAAATAATCTCTTAAAATTAAATAAGAATTGAACATAAATAAAAATTTTTAATTAACAATGAAGTAAGAATTTTACTCTAATAGTGTTAATTAAAGATGAGAAGAGATTTTTAATCTCTTATAAAAAATTTGTTCAGGAATCATAATTATTATAAATAATTTAAATTTTATTTAAAATTCAGGTGTCCATGGCTTTGAAGTCATAGTTGTTATTGTGATTGTGAAATATAATTATTAAATATTAATAAAAAAATATAATAATAAAATATTTAATTTGATCTAAATATTTATTTAATATGATCCTTTAAAAAAATTATTTAACAATTTTTCAAAGAAAATATATAGAACCGCCGGGTTGGTTTTTTGGGATAGATAAACCGGGCATCACCGGGCTTTTGTTGAAAGGAAGTCCGCGCCCAAGTCAAGAAGCTTGGATTTTCCACCTTCAAAAAACCATGAAAACGCGGCAGTCAACTGAAATTCCACGGAACAACCTGAATTGTAAACGCTCGCGAATTTGACGAGTCTCAACCGCCATTTCCTCCACCAGAACGACCAATCTCCGCCGCAAAATGCCGTCGCCAACAGAACCACGGCTTTCAACGGCTGAGGCCATAGACTCAATTAAACGCTCCCTCTCCGACCTCTGCTCTTCCAATACTAACAACAACAACAACAACCGCGACATCTTCGAGAATCCCCGCTGTTTTGGCGGCTATGCCACGCGCCTTCAGCATGTCCTCAACACGGTTCTCCGTGCCTGCTCGTCTCCCGATAGTCTCCCGGCGTCCGTGCAGACCGCGTTGAAAGGAATTGCTGGAGATTTAGCCAAGGCAGCTGAAACTATGTCGGTTTATCGAAAGAGGAGCAAGATTTTTGTTCTCATTAACTGCTTGTCTTTGTCCGCTGCTCTCCAGGAGAGCACGCTAGCAATTGGCGGTTGGCTCGCCTTAATTGATTCTTCTCTAAACGATCAACCTGAACTTCGTAAGAAGATCTCCGATCTTTCTCGTGACATGAAGCAAGTTCATTTCAGCGTAGGTGCTTCCCCTATATGATCCCCTGTTTTTCCACTAAACGGTTTAATATAACCGCACCTGCATTTTCTCGCGTGTGAAGTGGTGATTTTGCATGTTTGTTGCAGGTTAATGAAAATGAAGAGCGAGTTTATTGTACACTACAGAAGGAAGGCCAGGGAAGACAAACAACGAAAGCAGTGCAAAGCGCAATAATAATGGACTTAGCCAGAGCTTTAGGCATTGAATACTACAATCACGCTGAACTTACCAAGCAAATCAAAGAGCTAAAGGCCGATCTCTCACGGTCAAGTTCGGTTTCTGAAAGACGAATGTTGTCTTCACTACAAAGAGTTCTGGATACTTGGCCAGTTGTCCCTGACGTTGCAGCTCTCAACTGGGATATTGAACTGGAAGAAGACTCTCACATTTCACCATTTAAGAGCTTTCTATGCCCTTTAACTAGAGAAGTTATGAAAGAACCTGTAGTTTTGGAGTCATCACAGACTTACGAGAGAAAAGCAATTGAGTATTGGTTCGAAAGATGTTTAGAGGATGGTCGAGACCCAACTTGTCCAGTAACAGGACAGGTTTTGAAGACGTTGGATCTCAAACCCAATATCGGGTTGGCTGGAGCAATTGAGGAGTGGGTGAATAGGAATGTTGAAGTTCAGGTGAATACTGCCTTGGAGATTCTTGGTGAGGAGAATCTTAAAGTTGATTGTATTGAAAAAGTGTTGGATAGTGTCTATAAGATCTCAAAGGAACATCCATCTAATCGGTACAGAGTGAGGAATGCTGGTGTTATTTTGCTTATTGTTAAATTGCTCAGGAATTCTTCCAAGAGTATTGGGACAGTTTTGAGGGGTAAAGCTCTCATGGTTTTGCTTAGCATGGCCCAGGATGAAGAAAGCAAGGTAGGTAGTTTAAGTTGTTTCTTGAACGGTTGAAAAGTGAACAAAATTTGGGGTTGTGATTAAATTTTCTATTTATCAAATAGAAATGTTAATTTTCTTTACCTGTCAAAATATTCTAGAAGATAATGCTCGAGGAGGGCGTCACTAAATCGGCCATACACAGTCTTATTGGGAAATCAGAGAAAGAGAAAGAGTATGCAGTGAAGTTATTACTTGAGTTCTGTAGTGATGAAGCTTATTGCAAATCAATTGCGTCAGAGAAAGGAGCATTAGTTCTTCTCTCAAGTATGGCTGGAAATCTGGAGCATCCTGCTCTATCCAATCTAGCTGAGGAAGTATTGAAGAAGGTGGAGAGAGTGGAGGCCAACGTTCAGCATTTGGCAGCAGCAGGGCGATTTGAACCCTTGATCAATCATTTATGTAATGGTATGTGGGTACTAGTTTCTGTTTTAAATCTGGACTTACTTGGGTCAAACATGTAGCAAGCATGGATAGAGAGCAGATTCATCTAAGAGAATAAATGTTTCTACACGATAAAGAAATTTCTAATCCTTTCTTTAATAATATCATTTATCCTATAACAGTATATCATGTATCTAACTGTAATATGTTGTTGTTTTCCTGTGAACAGGGCCTGATGATGTTAAAATAGAGATGGCATTCTTAGTTGGAAAGATGACATTGACAATTAGCTGTAAAGAACAAATTGCTAAGCAATGTGCTGAAGTACTGGTTGACTTGTTATCCAAGTCAGCCGGAACAGCAGCAAGCTTGAAAGCATTGTATAACCTCTCAGGATTGGATGACAATGCACCCGTTCTTGTTGATTCTGCTGCGCTTCCAGCTCTTACAGACATTCTTTTCAAAAACCAGGATGCTTCACCAGAAATTAATGAGTTGGCTGCAGCAACAATAGCAAACATAGTTTCAAATCCAGGACACTGGGAATTAGCATCTGCTGACAAAAAAGGGCACTCAATGCAATCAGAATCTATTATCATTAGCGTTTTGGGTCTTCTTTCTGTTGCATCTCCTAGGTGTCAAGTGTCTATTCTCCGTATCCTCTGTGGAATTGCTTCATCCCCCCAGGCAGTAGGTAATTCCTTGTTGACCAATATATGTAAAATTCATTTCGTTGCTGCAACATGACACTATTGACTTTTAGCATGAAAATGGCGGACTTAGTTGCTTCATTTTCATGGATGTGTTCGGATGGAAATCTTAATTGGTTTCATAAATTTTGCTGAAATTTTAATTAAATTGTTGACATAATTTCAGTTTTCTATTGACATATCACATATATTAAGGTTGTAAGTGCAGTACTTAAACAATGGAGACGATATTCATGCAATGACTGATGTTAATAACTTCATTATCCTGCTAAGAAAAAGTACAGAACTTATGCTTCATATCCATTAAAAGTAACGAGAGAGTAACCTTTTTCTGTAACTTTTTTCATTTTGCAGAGTCAGTGGCTACTCACATAAAATCTGGGGATGGCATCAAAAGCATCATACAATATCTTGAACACCCGGAAGTTGAACACAGAATTTATGCTTTTAGGCTTACAAGAATACTCTCAGAAAGGTTTGGTCCAGATTTAGCTTTTGAGCTAAAACCTTTTGACAAGCTTGCTTTGTTCAAAGACAAAATATTAGATAACCAATCAACCGATGGCGAAAGATCTGATGCGGCAAGCATACTTGCTAATATTCCGCTCTCGGAAGAAGAAGTGAAAACACTTTTAGAAGCTAGCTTTATAAAATGGATCGTAATTACTCTTAAGAACCAGCGGGGTAGCTTCAATGGAAGAAGTTCCCGACCTATATCAAACATGGTAGAAGGGCTTCTTGGTCTCTTACTTCACTTTACAAAGAGTGTCAATACACAAACTCTTGCCATGGTTAGAGAGCAGCACCTCATGTCCATTTTCCGTGAGCAGCTTAGTTTTCCTTCAAAACCAAGAGTGAAACAGCTAGCTACTCTTGGATTAAAGAACTTGTCCGACGCTGCAAGGTCACTTTCTGGTGGAGAATCAGGACCACCAACTCCCCGCAGATTCTGTGCCTCCTTGGCATTTATTTGCGGGAAGCCTTCTTCAGAACCTTCAACATGCCCTATTCACAATGCTTCATGTGAAGATGATAGTCAGCTGTGCCTGGTAAAGAGCAATTGCGTCAAACCCCTGGTTGATCTTCTCTCAGAAGAGGACACCAATGTTCAAATTGCTGTAGTGGAAGCACTTTCAACTCTCATTATAGATAATCCAAAAACTCTCAAAAGAGCTGTTGATGAGCTTGAGCATCAAGGTGTTATCGATCCTGTGGTTGTTCTTTTCACAGAAGTTCGTCCTGGAGTTCTTCAAGAGAGGACAATTTGGATGGTAGAGCGAATACTGAGAGTGGATGGTCACAGCCACCGGTACTCACTCAATCAGTCTTTGGTCAGGGCTTTGGTGGAAGCCTTTAAGCATGGAAATGCCAACACAAAGAGGCATGCTCAGGATGCTCTTACCGACCTGAAGCAGCTATCTGGTATCAGTGGGAAGACAAGTCAAGCTCAGTCCTGAAGGTAGTTCTACTGTATCAATGTTGTATTTTCGACAAAGTATATAGTGGTAACACCAACCTGATTTTGTGCTTACTGCACTGTATCATATCGGCAGAAATAAATGTGATGTGCATTATCAGCCAAGAAACTGATATATAGGTACATTAGAAATACAATTAGTTGGCTCCTCGATAATCTGGTCTCCTGAATACTGTACCAGGTTTGCTCTTCTTCAATCAACTGCGTTTTGTTACACTCTAGAAGTCAAATTATCTGTTGTTTATTGTAGGTTCTTCAGAATACACTAATCTCATTCCTTCATCTTATTCATGAAGACAAGGATGCTCATACATGTACACTGCGTAAAAAAGGTTTCTGACAGTTAGAGGGAGTTTTTGCTTAATTTTGAAATCTCAGAAGCTTTACTTGGCAGCTAATGTTTACCAACCATCGACCAAAACCAGTGATTTCATTCTAAAGCAGATGTAGTCGGTAAGCTAAAAGTCATAACACCTAATCCTAAACTTACTCTCAATCTGATGAATAGCGAGGGCAATTTTTCTTTCTCTGACTGTTGAGGCATTTTGATGGTTCCTCAAACAGCAGTAACTATCACACTTACTTTGTTCAGTCGATTCAGAAATAAATCATCTTAACCGTCTCTTACATTTGTAAAGAACTCATTGGACAATTCCACAAACAATAATTCATCAAATGATTCAACCAGTACTGATATCTATCTCTGTTTATCCCAACTTATAGGGGAATTTATTCGTCCAACACACAAAAATACAGTTGTTTGGAAATTTCGTACTCTAAAAAACGTTTACCCACCAAGTTAGACCATTAAAATCTAAAGATATGAAGAGGGAAATCTAATCTTAAAATGAGTGTCATTTTATCGCATCTAAGAAAATCTTCTCATTTCATCATGAGAGAAGGTAAATGGACAGCCACGTTATTGCACAGAGTAATCAACTAACAGACGACGTAAATTTTGATTGATGTGAACAGTTGTTTTGGATATTCTCGTAAGTTTCTTCGTTTGGATTTAAAAATTTTAATATCTTAGACAACACAGAATATTTGAGTCTCGGTCATACAAGAACGGAAAATTTCCTGGAAAGCCACAGCCTTTTCCCGGACAATCCATTTGGGTTTGGTGAATCAAGAGGAAAAAAATATATATCACAACCCTTAACCGTCAGCGGTGACGTGTTATCATGAAGGTTTATAGAAACTTTATGTCATTTGACGATAAACATACAGTTTTATACAAATTACAAGGTGAAATCTTCACTCTAGCAATCCAGTTGTACTTTTATCCACGTTTTTTTTCCTGAAGCCAGACACGATTATCAGACAAATTCAACCAATTGGCTTATAATTAATTTGCTGCATGAGCATTTGCAGCTGGTACCAAGATCATCAAAACCCAGTAGTCATTTCAAATGGGCTGCCTAGTGCTTCCCGCTGCCTTCGCATTCCGGAATTAGTAAATGCTTTGAATTCTGTAATTCCACTGACGATCCTCTATATGTAATTAGATTTTCTTTTTTGGATCCTCAACGTATACTTAATTTATTACTTGAACATATGGAACATTATGCAAATGGAAGATAAAAAGCGATGCAACGTTTGAGAAGGTTCTGTTTAAGGCACTTCATAAAGCAAACACAAGAAAAAGATGCATTTTCCATCATCTGAGACATCATAGTCACATTAAGAAACAAACCCGAGCGAACTTTGACAGATAATTGTCTTTGCTGTTGTTTGAATTGGGTTCTTGTCTTCTGTCTAGGAAATGGGCTTAATATGTTTGAATGTAGTGTTCTTTTCCCTGGATGTCATGCCTGAAGGCCCTGGACCATGCAATATCAATCTGGGCTGCGAAGGAAGCTCTATTATTTTTTGAAATTTACATTTATACATCGTTAGGACTTCGGGTAACGGAAAACCTTCCAGATGAAGATAATATCCTATGAATAAACTGAGCAACAGATGGAGGCAAGATGGATTAGTGATTGTATAAAATCCAACGAGAAATCTTCGTAGTCTGGTAATGTGCAGATCGCCACAATTATAATTCACGCAAGTTGCAAGCAGATGTGGGAACATTATTAGATAGAATATAAAGATATTGAGTTGACAATACATCCTGGAAGACTATGATCTTCAAAATTTAAAGAGACTGATGAAAATATCATCAATTCTGACAGTACTGCTAAGATCTTGAAATTCTGAAATGTAAATATATGTGCCACTTCAATCATATAAATTCTGAGTGAGATTTAACATGAGAAACGACGGACAAGCCCATCAATATGGCAAATGCAACTTGTGAAAGGAAAGGATGCAACAATACTCCATTATTGATGTTCACATACTTTTTTTTTTTTTCTTCTTTTAATCTGGAGTGTGAGTCAGATGAGTTTTCAACATTCATAGCAAGAAAACATATTCAGCAAACCTTTGAAAAGACCACCAAAGTAGGAAAACTTGTTACTGATTGGTAAGATATTTCTTCTATAGGACAGGGTACACTGAAGATTTTGGGCCTTTCAGATTCAGAGATGGACTGTTCTCTGAATCTATACAACAGTACCATGCAGAATAGTACAATAAGGAAGTCCAAAAAGCTTTCCTTGTATAATAATAACATTCTGGGGGGGAAGACAACCGATTTCATCCAGACCCTGTTTACAGAAAATCTTTAACAGTCAGAATATCTTTATCAGTCACATGCCATGGCTACCAACCTTTAATCATATGCTTGTTCAGCCCTCTCATGCTGTGGATTCTTTCTAATTTGGAAATATTAAAATCCCATGAAGGTAAAAATACAACCTTTATTATTACAGTTAAAATAGTATGTGAAGAGTTCGTTGCCAATACCCATTCTCACCGTCTTTAGGATTTTTTCCAGAAAAGAAAATGAAAGAAAAATCTCTTTGGTCTTAAAAGCAGAATCTTTCAGTAGCATCATCTCATCAAATCAAACCTCTGTTGCAGGAACCTGTCTGATTTGTTTCATGAATTCATCCCCCTTAACTCCACTCCAGGATTAATGATCCCAACCCAATTGCAAGCATAACATTATTGTTTCATATTTACTTTTAGCTTTAATGTCTTCTTGTCTGTTTCTTACAGCTGTTGATGTTTCCCCGGACTTCTAGCTTTCTCCGAAAGACTGATTTTTCTGTTTAGCTTTCTAAATACAACATAAAAAGTTATTAACATAATTTACGGTCTTAAATTAAATTATTAAACAATTAATTTAAACTATTATGACATGAGTGGTCCAGATGCTGACACGTGTTCGGCTTGGTGACACAGATATTTTTCGGGTATTCCTGTGACTCTCCTTGTCCTCGAATAATTTCTTTTGCCTTTCCGTATTGGCCTACCTTGCACATGCACGTGCAAGCGCAACCTAGCAAATAGAAACAAGGAATTAGACATCATTGCATGTAAAAAGTTTTCAATTATAAGATTTAAAATTATTCTTATAAAAATTTAAAATATTAATTTATTTTAAATTTTTATTATAATTAAAAAAAATTTTGAACGTAAAAATGTATGATCGTAACATATAAAAAAAATAATTCAAATTTAAAATGTTTATTACCCCATTTTGTCGTAAATATTTACAAGTATATTATCCTTAAAAAATATTTATTTATTTATTTATTAATATTTAAAATATACAATGTAGAAGCCAATGAGAAACTTGTGTATAAAAATAAAATTAAATATCAATTAAAATATGCAATGTAGAAGCCAATGATAAACTCGTGTGTATAAAAATAAAAAAATAAAAATAAATATATCAATAATTGAAGGAAGGGTAAATTGGTAGGGCAAGTGTGAAAGTGACGGGACAGAAGAAGGAATGGTTAGAGCGGTGAGAGCAGTTGTAAATGACGGAAGGAGACATTACTCGGTAGACTCCGTGCCGTGCATACAATATACTCTGTCAACATTTAACAGTCGGATCACCGTCCTATCCCGGGGTAGAATACTGTCCTGTCCAAATCAATCTCACATTTTAGTCGTTATTTTTTGAATTTTCATTTTTAAAATAGTACCTCTTTTTGGTCAATTTTAATTTTGGCCAAATTTAAAAAAAAACTTTTCTTTTTTATGTTTAAAAATATTGTTTATGAATAAAAATATTCCTACTTCTTTATATATATATATATACAATATAGGTATTGTTAAAAATTTGTTTAAATTTTTTAAACAAATTGTGTCAAGATAATTCAGTTTAATAAAATTTATTATTTATTTATTTTTTTAAAAAAATATTTTATCGAGATAAATTAATTGTCTCGGTAAAATTTGTTCATAAATTTTAAACAAATTTTTAGTTCTCTAAATTAATTTTGTTGAGACGAATTCTTTACAAAACTTAAAAGAATGGCACGGGATCCAAAAATGTTGTTTTATAATATAAAATAAAAAAATTAAACTGTGTTAAAATTAAACTTAGGTTAAAATTATAATTATTTACAAAAATATCTCATATTTTTAATATTTAAAATTAAATTTAGGTTCAAATTATGATTATATATATTTTTTAAGAAAATGATACCCCTAAGTAACATAGTGAAGTCAAACTTGAAGCATACTGATACCACATATGGGTGCCACTAACAATTGTTGTCAATCAATCAATCATTATAGCAAGTCCACCTTAGATTCAGTATCACTGTTTGTATGTAATTACTTCTGGAAAATAATAATTTCCATTTATTAAAATTTTACGTGCACTGGAGAATGGAAGTATTCTTGTGGAGTAGGACGGGGCAAAGTTGTATACGGACGCTTAGTCACATGGACAACAATGCCCAGGAGAGCACGTCACATGGTTAGGAAGAGGCAGAGTCACATAAATTGTCACTTCGCTAACTACTGGAGCATGTGGAAATAATGCATGCTGAAGGGAAGGAAACTTTCAACATCCTACAAGTTCATACGGTCCACTTTTCGATTTGCCTACATAGGAGGTGAAAGAAAACTTTGCCGCTTCATATGATATATGTGTGTGTGTGTGCGCGTGTGCGCGCGCGTGTTTGTTTTTAAGCAACGAGCAAAGCGAAGCCTATCTCCTTCAAAGACATTACAAAGGGCAGAAGCAGCAGCAGCTCGGAGCTCAAATTTTGGTTGCAGCAAATGGAGAGAGAAAAGAAGTTCAGAGATGAAGTTAATGGGCATGGTGGAAAAGATGATTTCTTCGACCCAGGTGCACCTCCTCCATTCAAGATTGGTGAGATCCGAGCTGCCATTCCCAAGCATTGTTGGGTCAAGAACCCATGGAAGTCTTTGAGTTATGTTTTCAGAGACCTGCTTGTAGTTTTTGCATTGGTAGCAGCTGCTGTTTACCTCAACAGTTGGTTCTTTTGGCCACTGTATTGGGCTGCTCAAGGAACTATGTTCTGGGCAATTTTTGTTCTTGGACACGATTGGTAACTTCGTGTACTCTGTACATTTCTTTGGATTTGCAATTTCTTGGATGCATATTGTTGGTTTTGATGTTAAATGTGGTTTTTTTATTGGATTTTGAAGTGGCCATGGAAGCTTTTCGGACTGTCGTGCGCTGAACAGCCTGGTGGGGCATATCTTGCATACTTCAATACTTGTGCCTTACAATGGATGGTGAGCATTTACTTCTTTCCTTCGTTAGATCCTAAAATTTTTAAGGCCTCCAGGCGTAAATTATGTTACTTGAAATTGCTGCTATCTATTTGATATAAACAAATTATCTGCATGAATCTCTGCAGGAGAATTAGCCACAGAACTCATCATCAAAATCATGGAAACGTTGAAAATGATGAATCTTGGGTTCCGGTAAATGGTTATCTTTTTTCAGGGGCATAAATTTTGTAAACTTAATTCATTCGAATATGTATATGTTAAAACTATTGTGCTATTGTTAACAATTATCTTATCACTACCAGTTGCCTGAGAACATTTACAAAAACTTGGATTCCAGTACACGAACTCTGAGATTCTCATTGCCTTTTCCCATATTCGCATATCCTCTATATCTGGTGAGCAAGCATGCTGATACATTTGCTGCATTGATGTGAAATATGAACACTTCCAGTTACACCACTTCTTCGTGATTCGGGAAGAATAATTTCTGTTCCCTGTTGGGTTTCTCATAACAGTGGTACAGAAGTCCAGGAAAGGATGGATCTCATTTCAATCCTTACAGCGATTTGTTTGCACCAAATGAGAAGAAAGCAGTGGTGATTTCAACAGCTTCTTGGACTTTAATGCTTCTTTTGCTTGTCTACTTGTGCTTCGTATTTGGTCCCGTCCAAATGCTTAAGCTTTATGGCGTTCCTTACATGGTGGGTGCATTCTTTCCTCGTTTGTACAATTTCCTTAGGGATTCATACCATAGTAATTTAATCTTCAAATTGCGCTACAGATATTCGTAATGTGGTTGGACTTTGTTACTTACCTCCATCACCATGGCCATGAGCAGAAGCTCCCTTGGTACCGTGGCAAGGTACTAATGAACATGAAAATTTGATTTCATTTGAGTTATTTGCAATCTTAAGCAGCGTTATTAATGACTGTGTTTGACAGGAATGGAGTTATCTCAGAGGAGGTCTTACAACAGTTGATAGAGACTATGGAATTTTTAACAATATCCACCATGATATTGGCACTCATGTTATTCATCATCTCTTGCCTCAAATCCCACATTATCACTTAGTGGAAGCTGTAAGATATCAATTCTCGGTTATATCAAGCTAATGATTCTGCCTAGCAGATTACAGGCACACTTTTCTAACAGTCTGAATGGTTCTCTTGCAGACAAAAGCAGCAAAGCCAGTGCTGGGAAAATACTACCGGGAGCCAAAGAAATCAGGGCCCATTCCTTTCCACTTGATCAAGAATCTGGCCAGAAGCATTAGCCAAGATCACTTCGTGAGCGACACTGGAGAAATCGTGTACTATCAGACTGACCCTCAGCTGCAAAATTTCTTAGCCAAGATCACTTTGTAGACTATTACTTTGTTTCAACAACTCTTTTATCTATTTGAAGTTCAGTTTAAATTTTATTCCCAAGTTGAAAAGTTTCTCCACCACCACTTGGGCAATTTCATCCTCTTTCTCCAACCCTTTTCTGCATAAATAATTGGAAAGAAACACTATGACGACGAGACATGGGAAGAGAGAACCTCTTTCACATGTCAACTGAAATGGGTATCCACATAGTATGGTTTCTGCCACCAGAACATCTATCATTTTCAATCTGCAAGCATCCACGACGAAGAGTGACGTAAACTAAGAAGCCCTAAATTGGTAGAACTCTAAGCAGTCTAGGCCTCAATCCAACCGAACTTGGATTGAAAAATGAAGGCCCATAATTCCCCAACCTGACACTATTTCCCATTTCGTTTTCTCCTGCATTCCTTCGGTTCAAAATTTTAAAAGTTGAAGCAAAACATATCAACAATGGTGGTGCATTGAAAACTTTTACAGATTAGAGTGAAGAGAAGGTCGATGAATTGAATTAAATGAAAAGAATATTGTTGCATGGGATGGGACCCTTAGCATTAAAAGTTCTTAAATGCTTGATTAGCATACAAATAACATTGACATTAAACATTATTTGTGGTAATATAGTAATGCACAAAATTTTCCAAACAAGGAAAAGAAAAGGTAGGGATGGAAACAAAAAGCAGCAGAAATTGGTCGGTATGTGGGTTTACATGACATCAATCTCTGGCTCTCTTTGGCCTAACATTGAGCGAGTTTCAAGTAACTTTTTGCTTTGACCAAAAAAAAAAAAAACAGTAAACGAGTAAATTCAGCATCTTCGGCGCCAAACCCAAAAGAATTTCTTTAATGCCACTGCCCACAACGCAACAATTTTAGCAGCCTTCTTCTTCTTCCTTTTCCCTGCCGGCTTGCCTGCCTGTCGGCCTGACTGGCTGACACTTATAACACAACTCACATCATGTCTTTCACCACGCAATCTATGTATCTCTTCCCCCTTGGCCGAGTAATTTTAGAATAACTATGAATGTACAATTAAATTACGTTGAATTATGACATCATATGACGATATATTTAGAACTTTGTCTACAACAAGACCAAGATCTAACAGGGGCTTTGATCCAAATGGCTCAAAATAAGTTCAATTATAATCTTAGCCCAACTTTTAAATTCTTCTTAATTTTAATCCCAAAAATATATTTTAGACAAATATACCCCTGAATTAAACTTTTGATCTATTTTCTTTGTTCAAATAAAATAAAAAAAAGAAGAAGAAGGGAAGTAAAATAAGAAAAAAAATAAAAGATAAAAAAAATTCGAACAATAACATTTGTTCGTTAATTTATTAAATTAGTGTCTCTATGTGATTTATGTAATAATGCATGAAAATCTGTAAATAATATATATATATATATATAAATCAAAAAAATAATTACAAAATTCTTAACTTGTAAAAGTTTCGGCATAAATTCTTTAATAATTGTGAAATCATCAAATAATTTTAGTGTATTTTAAAATTTTAGCAATAAATTTATCGTTAAAAAATATTTTCATTTAAAATTTATATTTTTATTAAAATTATGAAAAAAAAAAAAATTGAAGCTTGATCTAATTAGAAATGGGGTTAATTTTTTGGTCATTTAGAAAAAAAAAAAAAAAAAAAGATCCAATCTAAAGTAATTGGGTTGCTCGTAAGGCGGAGAGAGAGAGTACGGTGGTTTAGGAAGACAAGAAATTGCAGAAGTTGACTCGTCAATGCGCGTGGAAACATGTTTCCTGGCTACATTCAAACTCCAAGCCCGCCAACTCTCTTTACTCTTTTTCTTTCTCCTTACATTACACATTCAAATCTGTAATCCTTTTCTTGTTGTTAAAGCGTTATTCTTTCCGGAAAGTTGAAAGTAAAATTGAAATCCCCACAAAGAAATACCCATCTCATCCAATATCGCACTCTTTCGGACAAAGTAATTGTTGATTTCCTACAAGAAATGAACAAGCTGTCGCATGGTCAATCTGTGTCATCATCCTCTGCTGCCTCTTTTCATGCAGATAATATTTGCACTTCCAAAAGTGCAACAGCAGCTGGTTGTCTTGCTGGCATTTTGCGTAGAATTCTTTGCTCTCGTAGCCTTCCTACTCATCCTTCTGATCACATCACTTATGCAAGTTCAATTGGTTGTGACAAGCTTCATGAATTTGAATCCAAGGAGAAGTTAATTGAAGGCCAGGTTATGCCAATGCCAAGTATTGTGGCTAGGCTAATGGGTTTGGAATCAATGCCAAATTCGATTACGAGAAGTCGGTCTATGAATTCATTGGATTGTAAAGGAAGTAGTGATCGTCGTAATTTGCGAGATGAGCATAGAAGGGTGAAGAGTACATCGTCGTTTCGAGAGATGCCTACTTTTGTTGAGTTAGAAAATGAGGAATTCTTTGTGCTAAGCTTCGAAAATGGAAGTGAAACGAAAGAGAAGAGATTCAAAGGGAGGAAATGTGAGATGGGTAATGGAGAATTGAAGCAGAGGAGAGGAGAAAAATGCAGAAACAATGAGAGTAGAGCAAAGGTTACAGAGAAAAACAACAGCAATGAGAAGAAGTTCAGTAGAAGAATCTCCGATAAACCTGCTCCGGAAGTTGGCATTTCCGTCGAAGTTAAAAATTCTACTAAAACTTGTGAACAGCAATATGTACTTGGTTTAGTATCTGAATCTAATGGAGCAAAGTTGAGGAGGAGCAAGAAGAAGAAGAAGAAGAAAGTTAAGAATGTAGAACATGAATGCAGCTCAGAAGAATCAAGCCCAATTTCTGTTCTTGATTTTGATCAATTCCTTCTAGATCTTGAATTTCCCATATCAGGTTAGTGCCCAGTCCTCGTAAATTTTTATTGATCTTTTCCTCTTTGGCATCAACTACTAGTTTAACTTCAGTTGTGTCCTAATACAATATTATTTCCGACAGAGCTAGATTCAGATGAAGTGGATTCAAATTCAAGAAGGAAATTATCACCCGAGCCTGAAAATTATGAGTGGCAATCTCGACGACGTAACGACAACAATTTGATCACTCCTGATGATCGGAAGACAAAGAAAACTGATGGCAAATGTGTTGGATCCGGAAACAGAAACGCCGACAACCAAAGTTACTTAGAAATGTGTGAACAAATTTGCAAGATGACTGAAGCTGACTTAGTAGAAGAATCAAGTTGGATACACACAAGTAACATTCTGAAGCATAAAGATTTTGAAGACATATGCGCAGATTTTGGTTTACAGATCCTTGATCAAACGTTAGATGAGTTGGTACATCAACTTATTGAACTTCCTTTTTGAAAACTTCAACATGTAAGAGTACGATTCCATTACCAACAACCACTGTAAATTTTAGCATCAGCATTATTGAAAGGGGCAACTTTTTAACCCATTTTCTCGAATTCAATTGCTTGTATTAACGGTAAGATCATCCACCAGCAAAATTCGAACTATTAGAACAGGTGAGGTCACATTTGAGTACTGGGTATGAGGAAAATGACTCCTTTTAAAAGCACTTCTTCACCAATCTTTAGCAGCCAAACTTAGCCTTCGTTGGCTATTAAATATACATAGAAGTTATATTATTAAATACAGACGGTCCATTTCATTGCCAGAACTAAAGTTATTATAGATTTAATCAACGAAGCAACCATATTTTACTGCTATTGTATTTGAACAGGACAATTTTTTTCTTCTCTTTATGATCAAGAAATGATTGTTCACATGAATTCATATATTCAGACCGGACAAGGCTCGCAAACCTGGAAGAATGCAACATATTATATATTTAACAAGCAACGTCACACAAATTAAAAAGGATTTATCATCCGTTCAGATATCAGCGAAGAAAAGCCGGCAGGCGGCAGCAGCCGTCGGGGGGAGAGCCATGGATTATTGTTTTTCATTTATTCGGTCCCAGGAAACAGACGGTGACAATCGTCCAAATAATAGGCCAGTCTTGTTAGTCGTAGTGGTGATGCCACTAAAGTTTACTCAACAACAGAAGTAAAGTAAAAAGAAAGACAAAATAAGTTAAAACACCAGCAAGGATGAGCTTTTTTTTTTTTTTTTTCTGAGTGCTAATCAATCTTCCAAATGGAGAAGAGAATCATGGGATCCATGAATCTTACCCACAACTTTTGCATGCCGAAAGCAAGTAAAATATGCAGGATCCGAAAACAACAATGGAGTATGACAGTGAAAAAGAAGATTTAAGAAAAGTAAAGAAGCAAGTAATTGGGAATCACATTGGAACTTCCAATTACCATTCAATCTGACGTGTAGAGGATCTTGAGCTTCCAATCCCTGCTGATTCAGAATTCAGTCGTTGAATGAATACACAACAAAGGTTGAATCAATTCTTTCTTCAAGAATACAAAAAGCATCAGTGATGATTGAATAAATTAACACAGAAAGAAAGAAAGATGGGCACTGTAATATGAAACTGATTTTACTATTATTTAACTTGCAGAGATTGTAATACATATGATAATGATAAATAAACCAATAAATCAGTCTGCTCTCTTCCGCTTTTTGCAAATTGTAATAAGTGAAGTCAGGCGGTTTGAAATAATCTGTGCCTCTTATCGCCAGCGGAAGAATCTTGCTTTTTCATATCTTTCTACCTGAGATGAATATGAAAACTCCAACAAAAACGAGGAACAAAATACAGGGAAAATAAGCAAACCTTTATCCTTAACCTAACAAAGTCATGAGCAGAACCTTGGCAACTGCTCAACTTGTTTTCTCCATTGGGATATATATATATATATATATTTTCTTTTTCTCAATCTCCTACCGCTTACAAACATGAATATTAATAATCAAAAACTAGTTAAAGGTTAAATTCAGAGAGCAATATAGGTGCTAATTTTGATATTAAGCTACCATCTGCTCCTGCTCCATGTACAACTGCTCCGCCCAAACTGGGAGCATCTCTGAACTCGAAGTGTTAAGATGACACTGCTGCTGCTCCTCCTCAAAACCAAATTGACCAGATTTAGAAGGGGTATCCTTCACTAGAGACTGAACCCAAGACACATCTGGCTCATCAGCAGTTTCTGGCATTGAGGCTGTTGCCACACTGCTATTATTGCTTCTAACACCAAAAGATGCAGATTTTCGCAGCTTGTTCAGCTCCTCTCGCTGGACGCCCCAGTCCAATTTACCATCAGGGGAACCCCAATCTGCAAGATTAGATGGCATTACAGTTGTTGACGAAGCTGGCAAAGAAAACCCAGAATGACGATTTGCAGCAGTTTGCTCAACGAAGCTCTGACTTCGCTTGGCAAAAGCAGCTGATCTTGAACTTAAAACAGCAGCTGCAGGGGCCCCACAGGGATCAAGCCCAAAGGATTGAGCCGCCCTCACTGGAGAGGAAGATGCAGGGTAGCTAGCACATAGCTGCTGGTTCATGTTCTGTCGCATCTGCATGCCAGTAGGAGACTGCAACTGGGATGCCATGTTATCCAGTGACAGTCCCTGCAATTGAGGCAAAAGTGTAGGATCGAGAGATCCAAAAATATCATCAAGGTTAGTCGGCTTCACTCCCCCAAGCCTATCCAGTTCCCCAGTT
This sequence comes from Swietenia macrophylla, assembly GCA_032401905.1. Taxonomy (NCBI): domain Eukaryota; kingdom Viridiplantae; phylum Streptophyta; class Magnoliopsida; order Sapindales; family Meliaceae; genus Swietenia; species Swietenia macrophylla. The sequence continues at coordinate 7,504,880 of CP135565.1, read as the reverse complement.
CGATCAGCAGAGGAAGAAAAGGGCAGTGCAGCAGACAAGGAATTGGCCCAGCTAGATGGTGATGATAAACCAGATATCTCATCAATCAATTGTTGCTGCCTACGTCGATTCTGTATCCCAAGTAATTCCATATCATAATCCATATTTCTAGCATTAACTGAACATTTCAGCCTGCTACCAGGAAGCTGCAATGTGGGAGGTACAACATTAGACTGCCACATGGTCCCACCCATAGGAGATGAGGCCCCAGAGGGAGTCATCGAAGGTGTTGATGTAGGTGGTATCATAGCTGATGGAGAACCAAGAGTAAGTGGACTTACTGACAACATGTCCAGTGAAGAGCCATTCGCTAAGTAGGATCTCGGGGAAGGCACTGCTGAACCTGTTGAGGCATACAAGGGACGAAGTTCTTCCGGCTTGTGTGCAAAGAAACACACCCTCCTGTTGCAGTTAGTCTCGTCCTTGCATAGTCGGGTCCGATACTGGGCAGGGTGGAGCCAGCATTCAAAGATACCATGTGCATATTCACAGGCATCGCCCTGCCGACATGAACCTTTTCGGAACTCAGGACATGGCACACAGCTATAATGGTATTTCCTTGGATCACGACGCCTAGCATTCTCCCCGGGATGAACAAATGGGCACTCTGTCCAGTCATGCGAGTAAGCCCTTGAACAAGGCTTGACCTTGAAAGTATACATCCGAAACTCATCTGTCCCATATATCCCATTCTTGATATCTGGCAGAGTAAGATCTATAGGGTACTCTTTCTTCTCAGCACCATCTTTTGCTGCCCGAGGCGTCAAAAGCTCTGGCTGTTCTAAACCCTCCATTTTATGAACCACTTTATCGCACAAACCATCTATGTCTCCAACACAACCACTACCTTTCAACATAGCCTCCAAAACCTTCTTCCTTGAATTGAAACCCAAAGTACAACCCTTGGCAATCAAATCAGCAGGTCGGTTCCCATAAGCATCAACTGAATTGACATCAGCAGAAGCATTAAGCAAGAGCTTAACAACTTCAGCTGAATTAGCAGAGCCACCAGAGGTAGCACAGTGCAGCGCCGTGACCCCATCTGAACCACGAGCTCTATTTACATCGACACAACCGGATTTAATAATATAACTAACCACATCTTTGCTTCCAAACATAGCAGCAATCATAAGGGGTGTTCTTTCTTCAAAGCCCATACCTTTTGAACCAATTCTCCTACCGTACCACAAACCTGGCTCATCAATATCATGACCCTCCTCTTCAATTGCAGTTTTAAAACCAACAAAATCATCCGAGGCGGTCAATTCAAGCAAAATTGAAAAATTATAGCATAATCTATCTTGCTTCTGCGAATCAGTTTCCATGATGAAACCAGTCTGTGTTGGTTTCCCTTTTGAACCACTGCACATGGAGACCTCTCTCTTCTCAGACCTCCGAGCTAAAGAATTTCCTTTCTGCAAAACTACAACAGATACCATAATCACAATCATAACTGCTACAACAAGACTGACAAACATGGAACACCAACATGTGTATGTAAGGCAAGAATTATATTGCAAAGAAACAACACAAATTTGGGGGGGGGGGGGGGTGTGGAAGAGTAACAAGAACTGATATAATTAACAGAGCTATGGACAGGGAAAATCCAAATGTACAATTAAAACTTAAAATCATACGAAAACTAAAATTAAACCATGTTTCATGAATCAAAACTGGATGTAAATTAATCATCTTTAACTAACCATAAAAGATAATGAGTTATCCACAGAAAAAACACCTAAACTGAAACCGAAATACGTTACAATCTTAACAAACATAACTACACAAACAACATGACACACCCTCTTACTTGGTTCTCACAGACAAAACTAAACTCAACTCCCACAACTGTTGCTTTCTTAAGTTCCAAAAATAGTACTATAAACATCCCAACAACTCAAAATCCTTGCATTTTTCTCATCAAACAAACAGAAATAAGTCGTCATCATCACAAAGGGCTTACCTTCCAGTTGCAAAATAACAGAGCCTGGAGCAAAAACCAAATCAGTTAACTTGGTTTTCCACGTCCTAAAACTCGATCTTCAATGTCCTTAAACAATATCTACCTAGCTATTAAAAAAGAAGAGAAGTAAAGCTAGACTTTTGTTTCAGCGATTGGTTACCTTTTTATGCGTTTTGTTGGGTCAAAATGGTCAGCCTATGAACCAAAGCTATCACTGTAATTTTTCCTTTTTTTTAATTAATATTTTTTAAATTGTCAGAGAGAAATTCAAATTCAAATTCAAATGCAAATGCAAATGCAAATTAAGAATCCCGAAAAATGAAATAAAATAAAAATTAACTCCTAAATGGCGGGGTCCACTTCTTTTTTAATATCTAACCGTGTTCGAGTGACGAACTGACACGCGTAACAAACCTAATGGAACCGGCCTCGCCAAAAGGTGACCGTATCGAGATTTCGGATTATCACGCTTTACGCGTTTTTGGCATTGGCGCCACGTACCGTCGGCATCTTTTTAAAACTTTTAATTTCTTAATGGGCTGAACTAAAGTGACTGGTCTGTCCTATAAATTTACACGACAAACGAATATGGGAACATGACAGGGAGAAGGTGTTGCCATACACGTAATCCCATTAGTCTGTGACCACTGTGGTGGTGACAACAAATTTATCAGAATTGGGTAACTTGGTTCATGGAAGAGTTTTCTCGAAGCCGTCGAGGAATGACAACAATTTAGATAGTTTCCAGATTTTTCAGTTTAAACCCACGAGACGAGATTTTGCGACAAAGGCACAAAAGGACAGTTAATTAATCATATCGTAGAGTCGTCTAATCGACGGCCCTCACTGACCTGATGGTACAATTTAACAATCCAAGGAACGTTTCAGATTGCGATAATTCCTCGGGGCCCCAGTGAAATCCAAAAAAGTACAGTCAAGATTTGACATCAGGTCAATATCACATCAAGGATGAAAACTGCTTATGATTGATGTAGAGTCGTAGTATGTGATCATTCGCACCCGTTGGGGGTGCTTAGTAATCATTTTATTAAAATCTTTTTTTTTTTTTTTTTTTTGCAATAATTAAGCATTAGTATTAACATTCATTCAAGTGTTGTAATTCAACAAACCCTGCGTTCAAAATTAGCACTAAAAGGGCATAAGAAAGTTAGAAGTGATGATTTCAGTCGAGGCAAATTCAACACACACACACACACACACAAAAAAAAGGCTAATAATAAAGGTTGGGAAAGTCTCACTCCAAGGTCGAAAAGTGGGTGGTCGCTAGCTGGTGGTCCGCCGCCCGCCTTCCAATTCAGGTTCTTCACCATAGACCTTGCACATTGCAATTACCAATTAGCACATGCCACGCTCTTATTTTGTATAGGGTTTTTAACGGAAATGGCACGATTTTTGGGCTTAATTGTATTTTTATTTTTAATAAAAAATTTATTTTTTTTGGACCAAAAACATTTTATATGAACAAATTTATCTTTGATTTTTTTTTCCCTCGTGTCACCTGCTTCGGTGAATTTTATCAAAAAAAATTAAAATTTATCCAAAAAATAATTTTATAACTAATTTTATAAATAAAATTCACTGAGAGAATATAAATTTTATAACTCTTTCGATTAATTTCATCGTCGAGGTAATAATTTTTTTTAACTATAGTTTCTAAATTAAATTCATCTATGTCTATATTAATTTTATCTTTTCTCACGTATGAATATTGTCATCTTTCTCATTGATCACTCTCCAATTTTTTAAAATCCAAATTACAAATTGCAACCAAACTAGTTTTTAACCCTTTGCCAATGATTCAATAGCCCTTTCTCAAAATTCACATAAGAAATCGCAATCAATGAAGAAATTTTAGTTTCTAGTTTTTGGGTTTAACAAACAAATAACAATTAAGGGTATTTTTGTTCAAAAAGTAGACATTTTGTCTCGAATAAAAATGGATCTAATTTAAGACTATTTATGTTCGAAACTCATTTATACACGTGCGCACGCGCACGTGCATACATGCATTTTAATTGTTTCATCACAAAGTTGCAATCCAAACTATTTTAAAATTAACACATGGCCCAAATTTAAATATTTTAATCGGACTTCAAACTTTAAAAGATTTAAATGAATTGATACATTTATGGACTAGTGAATAAAGTAAGATATTTTAACGTTTTGCACGTTGGTATTATGGGTTTGGTTTTGCGTGTAATTTATTCGGGGACCAATATGCAATAATTTAAAAATTGTTAGCTATTGTGAATTACTTCTAAACATTTGGGAGTTCATTCAATGTTTTGAACACTGTTACAAATACGTGATAGAAACCTTATTTTAAAGATGCCCAAAGTTTTGTAATTAATTAATAATTGCAAAATATTATAATATCCTGTACATTGATACCCAAACAAATTAGACACGTGTCTCTTTCACTCTTGGTATGAATTTTTGAGCTTTTAAAATATTTTATTATTGTACGTTAAATTGCAAAACGTTAAGAGTCCATCAAAATAAAAAAAAGGGGGCAAATTTGTTTAATATTTTCGAATAGAAGACATTTTTATCTAAAATTATTTTTGGGTCTATTTAGTAAAAAATAAAAATAAAGTGATCATTTTCGTGAAATAATTTATACGTAATTTTTTTTTTTTTTATATTTAAATTGAAATCAAAGTGTGGCTTTGTACCGACTCTCAAAAAGTTAAATAAAATGGCACTGGGCCAGTCTTAGTAGCCGCTCATAAAAATTCTTTGGGCCGTGGCCTAGGCCCTTGAGAAAGGCTACAGAAAGGCACCACGAAACTCCCGCCAAAAATGCTCAGGTTGTTACTTTTCAGTTGCTGGCATATTTTTTTTGGTTTTGTTTTTCCCCCAAAAATGGTTAATGTTAAATTGGAGACAGCAGGCTAGTTTGTAGCCAGGAAAGCATTAACATTCTGCATTTATTAACAACGCTGAATACGGCAGAGAAACACTACCCCAAAAGAAACTTAGCCAAGCAATGCTTTCGGATGCTACAAGCTTTTTATGGTAAAGAAGTAAATTACACAGTTAAATACCAAAAATAAATAAATAAATACAAAAACCCAGTTACACATTGACTATTGTAGGAAGGCAAATTCCAGGAGCTTGCTCTTCAATCAAAACACCTTCACAAGAAACTAGTTTCACAACACACTCAGGGGTGAGATGGTGTTTCTGATGCACTTCGTTGAAGCTTTTGCCCAGAACCTTCTCAACCCAATCCTCTATTGCTCTTTTCCTGTCAGATAACCAAGCAGCTGCAAGTAGCTGTATCATCACTTCGTGATCAATCTGGAGGAGTGCCTCAAATCCTAATGTTCTCTGGAATAGTAGTCTGATTTCCTTCACAATTTTCTCAGCAAGAGCATCAAAATTCAATGGCTTAAAAACAACCTTTTCATCTACTTGATCAAAGAAATTTTCAAGCCAAGTTCCCTTATCTTCAGAGATAGAATCACTGTCATAGTTTCCCGAGTTGAAGTCCACTTCTGCCTCGTCAGCCGGAAGGTTAAGATCTAGATAGGACTTCAATGAGTTGTGACCCTGTTTCTGTGACTTTGCTGGAGAGCCGCTGGTGTCAATTAGCTTTCTTTTCTTCACGGACTCTGTATTTGAACTTTGCTTCATTGGTTTAACCTTCACATTCATGTCCCCACTTCTGCTGACATACCCAAAACTATGACTAACTAGCATTTGCATTTGCCAGCTTTTGGCACCAAGTACTCTTTCCTCAGAAAATTTGACAGGCCCCTTCTCAGGAAGTACACTATTATTACCTTTCACAATAGCGGATGTTGTCACAAAAATCACATTGTTGATGCTGATTTCTCTGCCATGTGAGTCAGGAAATTTACCAGTTCTGATGGCCTGGGACAAGCTTTTTTGAACAACGAGATCAGCCTTATCCACACCTTTGATAAAGACAACTGAACAAGGTTTCTTCCTCAACTCTCCAGCAATGTAGTCAACATGATGTTTTGCCCGAAACTTGTTATCGCAAATATCAAAATTTTGGCAGTCGAAGATGGAGTTTGAATCACTAGTTCCATGCTGAGAACTCAAATCAACAGAGATTAAGTTTTCCTGGTTGCCAAACATTACCTCAGCAAGAGCTGAAGCAATCTTTCTCTTTGCAACCTTGTCAGGTCCAAGGAGAGTAAGCCAAATCCCTCCATTACAATTTGACCCATCCTGCCTTCCGCTTCCGCTTCCGCTTCTCCTTCTCCAGAGGGTTACAGCCTGACTAATAGCGGATATGGCTTCATCCTGCCAGCCAACCCTTTCAGAAAGAGCTTTCTTAAGTTTCTTGTAATCTCTTGGATCAGAGGGTTCCCCTTTATAAGGACCAGCGCAGGAAGAAGATTGGGCAACGTGTTCTGAGGTATTCTCACTAACTGCGTCAACCTCAGCAGAAATAGATTCTGATAAGCGTTTAAGATGCTCTTGAGATTTTGGAGTGTCTGCCTCCTGCCTGCTTGTTGCGTACATTGTTCGCAACCCCAAATCTGTGGTTACTGAACTGAGGGAAGCATATGATGTGTGCTCAGCAGTCTTGGTCAGGTTGGGCAGAGGATATTGGGGATGCAGAGGAGAAATATTTTGACCAGGACTTGCACTAGAACAATGACCTTGATTGAAGAATGGATTTTTACTGCTACTTGCTTCGCCAGCTTTGCTATCTGCGATAGATTGAAAGATTGGGTCTTGGGAACTCAACTGGTAAAGATCTAATTTGGGCAACAGTTGATTTTTATGAAGACTTTGGCAGATATCATTCCATTTCTTTTGCAGCTCCGTAATTTTGGCAGTCAATGCCTTTCTATCATCCTTGGCCTGCAACGAATGATGAAGCATGTTCTTACATAAACATTTACAATTCGGTAAATGAAATACAGCTGATAGATCAATGTTGAATTCGCTAATGGAAAACATAGGTAGACCATGCTCATGTATGAGTGCAGGTGCACGCTTGCTGATTCAATCAAAGATTACAAAATTTGAAGAACTAACACACCTTTGCCACTTCAACACCCTTGCCAGCATCTAGTTCCATCATCCGTAACCAGGAAGGTAAGTTTTCTGAGTGCTGATCAGCAACTGAGACAGTTGATTCTAACTTCAAAATAGCTACAACTTCTTGTTCAAACTTCTCGGTGCAAAGGTAACAACAAGTGCTAAATTCCTTGTTACTTGTCACGGGGTTTTTTAAACCGGGCAGCAAAGAGAAGAGCCCACCAAATGGAACGGGTGACCCAATTAAGCTGCAAGTATATCATGAGCTTGGAACAGTGAGACCCACTGGTCAGAAAACAGTCAGAAGCTAACTCGCAACATCTACTAATGCAATAGATAAAAACATTGTGGAAATGTGCTAGACACATACATACAAAATTGGAAAATCTAGAAGAGTACAAGTACATGCCTTTGATGCCTCTTCCAGATTACTGGAAACCATACTTAGAGCAAGTACAACTGTACATGTAGCTTTTATCTTCGTTATGCCAATAATGTTAAATCTTAACGGCCGCCAATCATCCACCAGATAACATAGAAAACAGCTTTCTTTTTCCGAAAGTCTTAAAAGCCTTTCTATTCTCTTTTCATGAGCCGCAAGCATAAAACATGAGGAATGCAAAGCTCACTTCCTTGGAACTTGAAATTCATTACAAAATAAGATAATAAAAAAAAATGAAATACTTGAATAAAGAAAGAACACTCTTTTTAACACATACAACAGAAACAAAAACAAAGGACATGCCATTAAACAAATGGGAAACATAAAAAAAAATGAACTTTCAACTTCACACAATATCAAAAATTCACTCCTGGAAATATTAAGCAATATAAACAAGAAATTGAAAAAAGTGTACCTGGATTTGAAGTGAGTAGGCAACAAATGAATATCCCAATCCTTGTCTACACCAGGAAACTTTGCTAGAAACTTCAAATAAGTATCATAACACGTTGCAGCTCCAATCAACCACAGTTTTTTAGCATTCGTCTTCAGCAAACTAGTTAATTTGAGCACCACAAAAGTCGCAGCTTGACTTGAAACATGATCACCAACCAAAGCCTTCAAATCACCAAAAATAACAGCAACGCCGGGGCCTAAACATCGCTCCATAACGATCTCCACCTCCTTAAACTTGAGCATTATCGTCTCTAAACTTCCTTTCTCAACAACAAACTCATTTATCTCCTTCTCAATACAAATTATATCCAGCCCATCTATTTCTCTAGGGAAAACACCGACTTTCCCACTGTTTACTTTATCAAGAAAACCCTTTAAAGCATGATTCCCGCAAGTCCCAACAAGCAATGGGTTTTTGCCGTTCTTATCATTTCTCCTCACAAGCACTTCACCAATTCTCCTACAACTCTCATCAGCATCTTCCTGCATAAAAGGTACTTTCGCCCCAAACAGGTCTGGCGAATCCATCAAGTTGCAAAGGAAAATGGGCGGGCAACGTGAACTTGGAAGCCTAAGAGGATGAATTCGAGCAACCCGCGGCTGAATAATATCTAATTTTACTTGAGTGCTACGATAACCGGCTTCAGTGAAAACACGATTCACCAAAGGATCGTCGAACATAGCTATAATGAGATATTTTAACTCGACCTTCAAGAGCGTCGCCGCTTGCTGGTTACAGTGTATCTGCTGCAGAGGATAATTATCCAGGTTCCTCCTCTGATGCCCGTGCGACCGTTTGATTGCCGCCATCAGCGAATTCGATATCGGCGGGTCCGCGTCGGACTTCAACGTGGCCATGCGGTCGAGTGCGATTCCCAAGCTGAGGTCCAGCGCGCGATACATAAGGCGCGAAGTGTACGAGTCGGGTCCATAGTTGATGCAGGCATCTCGGAGAATAGACGAAGGTAAAGCTAGGAAGGCATAAATCGTGTGAAGCGAAGTCGTCTGGACGTGACTACGTCGACGCGCCACCGCGATAGCGTCTCTCATCACACGCGCCGCCTCCTCGTTCAAGCATTGTAGTGCCTCTTCAACTGACACCGGCATCGGCATCGACCGGAAGGATTTAATAATTAATAAAAACACAAACACGTGTTCATATACCAAAAATATATTTTTGTACAATCCTTTTTGTTTTTCCTATATAAAAAAGAGTGTCTTGGTTTGTCTGGAACTGGAAAGAAAAGCGATTAACAAAAGACTTGCAAAACAGGAACACCGTTTACCTGAGAAACTTTTAAAATTATTAAATATGGAGAGGAAGAGGGTGATAGGCTGATGGGTCACGACTGTTTTTGTTGTCGTTGTTGTTTGTTTTTTGTGGTGGGTTCTACTCTCGTTGGCTATTGAGCGAACATGTGGGGGGCATAGATTCTCTTTTCTCCAAAAGCTCTATGAAATCCTTCGTTTTAAAAAAGATAACGCAATAAACATACACATATATACAAAAGAGAAGTGAAAGAAATGGAGATGCTGTGTCCACTGAAACGGTTAGGCTAAAGAAAGACGACAGAGGAGTCACTGTCTTAAGTTTCAACTGTTCCCAAATAAAGACAAAGAGGTGGGTATGTGACAAGATGATGGAATACGGAGAAAGAAGTAAGAACGCCACACACGTGCCTTCATACCATTTCCCTGTCATGAAGATGACAGAAAAGGATATTGAATTTAAATTAATATAAAATAAAATAATTATTAAAATATAATTAAAATTTAAAAATTTTAATACATAAATTTATTTATAATATAATTAATTATTTAAATAATCATAATATATTAATTTATTTATAATTTAATAATTTTATTATATTTTTTAATAATTTAATTATATTTGTTATATTTTTAAATAATTTAATTATAATATATAAAAAAATTGTTAAATAAATAATATAATTATAATTTATTTATTAATTATATTGAATAATAATTTTAATTTTTAATATATTTATTAAATAAATTCAATTTAAATTAATTTTTATTTAATATAATATAATTCCAAATAAATATAACTTGTCAAACCTACCAAGCATAGAATTCTTGACACGAATCTAGCCAAGCAAATTTCAAAGACCGTGCGTGCGTATACCCAACCCATTCTTAGCCAAGTTAATTGCCTTATTGGCATTGGTACATTTGTTCACTTCTTGCATATAATTTGTGCCACTTTGGTCTACTTCTAACACTCGTGTCTTTAACAGTATCATCCTACGATTGGTGGGTTTTTGAAATCTCTCTTTGACTCTTCTTATAGTGTCCATTAAAAGGCCCCCAACATCGATTAATAACCTAGTGTTTCGGCTAGAAAACAAAATTGGTGACATGACACGGGCTTTTGACATTAATCAAAGATGGGTTGGTTTCTTTTTTGTATTTTATTTGGTTAATTTCTCGTCCATCGAACTTACCATGAAGGAGTTATTTTATTGTTTATGGTTCGGAAGAATATATTATATACGAGTAAATAACTATTCATGATTTGAAAGTGCAAGTACTTGTCCACAATAAGATAATCAACTTGCAAGGGAAATGGAATTATCTGTTAAATATTATTTATTATTTATTTTATATTTTAAATATTTTTTAATTATTTGGAGTTGAATGCAATGCAATTGCATATGGAGCATGGCCTAAGCATATCTTCAATTCAGATCTTGACAATGGTCTGAATGTAATTTTACTTCTCCTATCACCTTTTTGTCTTTGTTTTTATTAGTACCTGTTACTGTAAATCTTTAATTGTAACATGCATGGATTAATGCCTCATTGATTGGTGCAAAACCTGCCTAACCAAGACAGAATAACATCATAATTCGCAATTATTTTAGTCAATCAGAATTAGAATTTGGTTGACCTCTTTCTGTCAATATCTCTCATCTGTAATGATGGTTGGGTGGATAGATATGGATCCTGAGGCAAATCTTGCGTCGCTTTCGTATCCCTGAAAATTACCAAAGGCCCCGAAAGAGACAATCTCTCTTCGGATTTACATCGAACAACTTGCAAGCATGCTTCATAACTTCCAAATCCCCCCGTCGCTCCCTCCCAATCGTCAATTGGGTTTCTTACACGTGTCGTGATAACGGAGAAAATTGTAAAAAAAAAAAAAGGAATTGAGTGCGTGTGATAAAACTGAATCTCGCTTTATGAAGGTTTATTGCTCGAATTGGAATGATGGTATTTGTTCCATCCACACAGGCAAATTGCAAATGAAACAAGGCCGGACAAAAGAACAAACAATCCAGGGAACAGGTTTTTCCAGTTATGCCTATAGTCTACACATGGATTGCAAATTGGCTATGTTCTCTTCGCACGGGTTTCAAATGGGACTGCTCAGAGACACAGACTCATACCCATTTAAGGCCAAAAAAAGAAAAGAAAAGAACATCAACTCATTGCTCTCCCTTATTCTTTACTGATCTTCACAACCCAACTTTTCAGTTGAAATCTACTTGGATTGCTTTTCTTTGTTTTGCTTTTAAGATTCTATTATCTGGAAAATAATTAATTCGTTAACTTTATTGATTATTATCCTCAAGTCAAGATCCAACATCAGAAGCATGCATTTATAATTCAGAATATGTCCAAATTAAAGCATAATGCCTAGTGACATTTTGATTTGATGTGATGTGACCACCAAAGGGGAAACAATGTTGTTTGGATTTTATTCCGGCGAACAACCACTTTCTTTAACCTTTGATACCGATTAAATTGCGCTGTTCGAGAAATTTTAAAATACAACTGTTCTATTAGATAGTTGTTGTAATAATATAATAAAATTATTTAATTAATAAAAAATTAAAATAATTTAATTAATTAATTTTTTTAATTTAAATAAAATTTATTATAATTTTTTTAAAATTTTTTACTAATAAAAATAAAATTTTAATTAATTAAATACTTTTATCATATTATTATAATTAATACCATAAAAATAAATTATAGTCCGACTTAAGACTCTTTGCCATCATTGAGGTAGCTGAAAACTACTGTTTGGCAACTGGCATTGTCCAATTCCATTATGTCCTTACTAAGTATTAAATCCTACTTCAAGGTCTGGGTCCGTACAAATTTTGGTTAAGGTCCAGGCCTGAGGCCCAATAACCACTTCGCCCGTTCCCCGGAAAGCAAACAAAACCCTAGCCCTAAATTTAGCCAGTTACAGACCTCAAAAGACCGTCATCGCAGGTGATTTATCTGAAATTTCTTTAGGTAGATTCCCCTCCATTCTTAATTTTTCTCGTTATACGGTTATATATAATAAGATTTGTGTGTGTAAAAGTTTCTACTTTGTATAGCGGAAATGAAACTCGTTCGATTCGCTTTTCGATCGGTTAACAGTAGCATATCGCATCCGTTTCGCCTCTCCAATATAACGAGAACTCTCTCTACAGATCCATTTTCAGGTATTACGTGCGTCAACTGCATTCAATTTCTAGTGATACGGTTTGCTTATTTGTTTATTTTTTGGATTGCTCGACAGCTTCATATCAAACTTGTTTAAATAGGTAATGGAAATAAAAACAATCAGAATAATGACACATTTGAGTCTGCGGATGAATTTGAGAGCCGGATATTCGGTGGCAGTTCCGGAAAGGGTTTGAATTCAGATTCTTTCTTTCAGAAGCTGGACAGGCTAGAGAAGGCCAGGAATAGGCCTGGTGGGTTGGGTAATGGGTTTGGGAATGGAAGAGGGAGTGATTCGTCGGTTTTGGATGGTTTGGATGAGAGTTTTGACACACTCTCAGATGGAATGGATGGTAAGCTACAGAAAGCGGCTATGTATTTTGAGTTTGACGAAGAAGAAGTAGAGAAAGATGGTTATGCCTTTAGGCCTGATGTCAGTTTTAGGACCGGAATGACTTACGAAGTTAAGGTATGTAAAGTGCAGTGCATGTGCAGTTTTGTGTTTGATTTACTTGGTTTTGCTGTCCTAAGTTACTATTGTTTATAGCGTCACTTCTACACGAAATTGTAAAATCGGTTATGTGGGTGGAATGAATGGATGCTATGATGTTATCCGCACCTAGTTAAGTGAAAAGAGAAAAAAAAAAGTTGTTGGTAAATTGCGTTTTAGGAGTGTAGGGAGGTTCTTCGCCTCGTGGATGCTTATTTGACAAAGAAGTAGCAAATGCTAAAACTTAATTAGAATGAGGACAAAATGTTAAGTCTACTTTTTCTTTTCGTTGTTATATTAACAGAGTGATAATAGGAATTTTCTTATTTGACTCTCCATTTAGACTTGGAAAGGTTATGGAGATACCTTCTATCAACTCTGTGAATATTTCCTTGATGTTGGAAAATTTTCTGGTGGAATAATTAAGTTTCACCCTCTATCAATCATCAGCTAGACTTGGAATCAACTTATTTAAGAAGCTAAGCATCAGAATAGTAGTTTAAGCTGATGATTTCTGAAGTTTGGTTGCGGGGATAAGGTAAGGGAACATAGGAAATTAGTTAATATTGGAGTTTTGGTTGTCTGGGAGTTGGGAACATGTAATAAGCTTTTCCCATGTTCAATGTACATGCCATTGTTATGGTTGAATTGAATTTCTAATGGTGAATGGCAAAAGAACCAAAAAACTTACCCCCAAGTGGTTGGGTTGAGGGGTAAAAAAAACCAACAGGTCAAGGCTTCAAATCCCCTGGGGCCATCTATCTAGGATATCCATATTTCACAAGTTTCTTGGTTACTAAAGTTGTAGGTTATAGTAGTTGTCCCTAGTTTAGAACTTGGTGAACAAGAAAGGTTGAGGGATTTTTGGATACCAGTAGGGAAAAAGAACCAAAAACTGACAACTTAGTTCATTCCTCTTAACATCTTTAAATATATAAAAAAAAAACACAAGGATATTGATTTCTCAGGCAAGAGTCAAGTTGTCTGAAATGGATTTGATAATGTTACGCATGTTTGTGCAGGGGCTTATAATGCAACATTTGTTTTGTTTTTCCTGAATGCATTTTGTGGCTGATTTTTTGGCCATATTAATCACTTGCATGTGTCTAGACTGCTAAGTGATTGCATGAATCTTTGAAAAGAAAAGAATGCTAAAATCCTTTATAGGCAGTGCTCCATCATTTCCCACGCCACGCCAAATGGATTACCTAATGACAATATGTATGATTAACGTTCTTCAAACTTTGTGCTGCTATGCTGCTAATTCTTCTTATTTTTATTTTTTATTTTTGGTTTGCCTTGTCTAAGACTGTATGGCTTTGTGCAGGATCTTGATCTTACTAAACCAGGCGTACGTAAGCCTGCCAGAAGGCAGGAGTTTGAAGTAACCACAGAGGAGGTTCTTAGGAAAGCTGATTTCAGGGTCAGTGTATGTTCTCATATTATTTCATTGTCAATTTTACCACAGACCTTGTTCAAATGTAGGCTCAGCTGACATAGTTTACCTAATTTGCCCATGCTCTTGCCTTGCTGCCCTTAATAACATGCCCATATCTGGTTATGACAAATTCTTAAATTGTATGTTGAATATTGTTTGTATTTGTGATGTCTACTCTCTTAGAAGCATAACGGACTGTCAATGTATTATCATGTTGCAGAATGTCAGATTTCTTGCAAACTTCATAACAGAAGCAGGAATAATTATCAAGAGAAGTAAGGTAATGTGAAGTGTAAGTTCATCAAATCAAAATTATTGAAATTATGATGAGAAGAATTTTTGTCATTTAATGTTCCTTGTTATTCATTGTGAAGACTGGCATTAGTGCCAAGGCCCAGAGGAAGGTCGCTAGAGAGATCAAAACAGCCCGAGCATTTGGTCTGATGCCTTTCACGACTATGGGCACCAAATCGTTTAATTTTGGAAAAACAATGGAGAATCTTGACGAGGATTTTGAATATGAGACTTATGACAGCCGTATGCCTGCTGATTTGGATGTAAAAGGCCCTTCTGAAGTTTAGAAACTCGTCAACTGCTTTTGGCATCATAAAACTCGAGACCTTGTCGAGGATTGATCAGCAGATAATAGGCTATTTATATGTTTCTATTGGCATGTACATTTGCTGTTGTAAACTTGGAATGAGCACAAGCATTGGCCTAGATTTTGAAGGCTGCGAGCGATTTTGATTTGATGAAACAGAATTCCAAATTAGAATTGTTGGGCCAAAACTCAAGATATTAGAATTTGCCAAAATGAGTTGAGGTTTGATATCTTTTATTGATCTATTCTGAGCCAAGGAATGTACAATATGGCTAAACGGGTACTGTATTGAACCATGTGTTCCTATTGCAACTAGGATCAGACTTAATTTTCAAATAATATTTATTTGACCATGGAAGCTTACTATCATTGCAGGAGTTCTGCTCTTATTAGGGAGATTACTCCTTCGAGAAGATTAAAAGATCAAAGCCCTCAACAACATCGGGCTGAGTTTAGATACGCGAGTTTATTTGTATTTGTATTAAATAAATAAATTTAAATTATTAAATAATAGTTAAGGTTCACGAATTGCCAGGCTTGAACAGATTGGATTATGTTCATTTCACATGGGTCGAATTCGGCTTGATCTGCGAATCTTTATGGGTCTCATTTTTGTGAACCCGACTTGGCTCATTTACCACCATGGGTAAGGATGAACTTTTCAAGGAGCTAGGACCTTTCCTACATGTTGGGAGTAAGCAAATTGAAGAGGCAAATGTGCAGTGAAAAATTGTCGTGGAGGGGATGTCTTAACCTAGCTTCTGTACCAATAATCCAATTAAATACAGTCATATAACTTTCGGGTGTTTGCAATTGCAAGCTTAAACAATTACGACCCGGCCGGCGATTCTCTTATGGAATGTACTACTAAGAAACTGATCAATCACAAACAAAATGATTTGTCAGTTGCCTGCAATTGAACAGTCAAAACAAGTGAGTAATTTGTTCACTGTAAATAGAAAGATCTTCCCTCCACTGCGGCGGTTGCACAAATGTTTCTCTACTTCGTAATTTTTTTTCAACGTTAATGAAAACACTTTTAAATTTGGTTTTGGTAAATTCTCAGATCTGCAGGACAGAAAATCACCTCCTTTTACTGGACATAATCACATCTATTCTCCCAATTCACCCATAACCATTACCAGCGCTCAATTAACTTTCATCTAGTCTCCATGCAGCTGTGAAAACACAAAGTTACGTGACAGAATAAAAAATTATGCAGGTGACGGTACCACTCGCTGGACACCAACGTGATTGAATGTTTCACTCGATCGATCTTTTAGACTTGGCATTCATATCGTGATCGTGCTCTCAGCTTCTTTCTTCTTCGTCTTTCTCAACGGGGCAGGAAACCAAACACCTCTGTCATCATCCGGATGTTTGAAATGACAACAACACTCTCTTGTCTCATCACCGTCATTGCTGTCTTGTTATCGCTACATACACTTGTTAACAGCCTCGGCTCCGCCTCTACTACTGCCATAGCATATAAAACCAGCACTGTTTGCGGAATCATTGCTGGCGAATCCGTCCAGAGAATTCAATGCCACCAGAACGGACTAATTATTCCAGTTTTACCCAATGTATCCTTCCAGGCCATCTCCGGTGGTCAATACTTCTTCTGTGGCCTCAGGTCTGGCGGATTCAGCTTGCATTGCTGGGATACCAACGCTCTTGTAAACATGAGATTTCAATCGAGACGTTTATATCACAGCAACACAATCCAGTTAACAGATGTAAGCGTCGGCGATGATCAGGTTTGTGCTAGAGAAGTCAACTCTGATGCGGTCAAGTGCTGGAGAGGAGGAGATGAAGGTAGGTTTCTGTTTCCATCACCTGGGGTAGACTTGAAGTTTGGAACAATTACATCAGGGAGTGGGTTTACGTGTGGGATTCTGAGGGACAACAATGAAGTCTTTTGTTGGGGTGATAGTGAGATTGCAGTTGAAATTCAGAGACAGTTTGTTAACTTGTCAATGTTAAGCCTCGTCGCTGGGGAGTCTCATGCTTGTGGATTGACTAGCAATGGAGTTTTAGTCTGCAAAGGGAGTGATAATTCTGGGAAGTTGGATGTTCCTTTGAGTTCAGCTTTTGAGTTTTCAGGTCTTGCATTGGGAGCAAATTTTACTTGTGCTATTAGGAAAATAAATGGATTGGTCGTATGCTGGGGAGGAACAAACAGGTTTGAATTCGACAGTGATGCAATTCAAGATGTTTCATTTGAGTCCATTGTTGCTGGTTTAGATTTTGCGTGTGGGTTGTCGACCATGAAATTATCGATGATTTGTTGGGGACCAGGGTTGGCTAATCAACTTCATTCAGAAAGCAGTCTTCCATTGGGACATATAATTCCTGGTCCTTGTGTTGAGAGTTCATGTAGCAGATGTGGTTTGTATCCCAATTCCGAGTTCTTGTGCCATGGGTCTGGGAATATCTGCAAATCATGCCACATTGAGCTCCCGCTTGCAGTGCCATTACCAAAAACACCAACTCCACCGGATTCACAACCACTTCCTTCACCGGGAAAGGCCGAAAACAAGCTCTCTTTGGCGTCTGTTGTTGTCGGGTCAGTTGGAGCTTTTGCAGGCATTTGTGCTGTTGGATATTGCTTATGGGCTGGTTTCTTGCACAAGAAAATTTATAGCTCTGTGCAACCTGCTAGTGCTGCTCCCATTGTAGATGCTGCGGCTATGGCTCAAGATGGTTCTATTTTGCCACATTTAAGATCATTTTCCTTCACGCACCGGAGTTCGCGAGCAATGGGGCGCCAGAGAAGTGGATCATCATCGCTCAGGGTTAAGACTGAGAATTTTACTCTATCAGAGCTCGCTGCTGCAACTAACAACTTCTCGTTGGAGAACAAGATTGGTGCTGGAAGTTTTGGTACTGTTTACAGAGGCAAGCTCCTTGATGGTCGTGAAGTGGCTATTAAAAGGGGAGAAAATTGTACACACATAAAGAAGTTCCAGGAGAAAGAATGTGCATTTGATTCAGAATTAGCTCTGTTATCACGGCTTCATCACAAACATTTAGTAGGACTTGTGGGATTCTGCCAAGAAAGTGACGAAAGGCTTTTAGTTTATGAGTACATGAGCAATGGGGCACTCCACGATCATTTGCATAACAAGAAAAGTACTGAAAAGAATAGCAGCATTCTGAATTCTTGGAAAGTGAGGATCAATATAGCCCTAGATGCAGCAAGGGGAATTGATTATCTGCATAACTATGCAGTGCCTCCTATAATTCATAGAGACATCAAGTCCTCCAACATACTTTTAGATGCAAATTGGACTGCTAGAGTGTCCGATTTTGGATTATCATTATTGGGGCCAGAATCCGATCAAGAATTTATGTCAACCAAGGCAGTTGGAACAGTTGGATACATTGATCCCGAGTACTATGTGTTAAATGTATTATCAGCTAAAACTGATATTTATGGCTTGGGGGTTGTTTTACTGGAACTATTGACGGGAAAGAAAGCTGTGTTTAAAATCGAAGATGGGTCAGGACCATTGGACGTGGTACAGTATGCGGCGCCACCGATATCAGCCGGGCAGCTACAGAAAGTATTAGATAAAAGGGTAGGGCCACCGGCAATGAATGAGGCCGAAGCACTGGAGCTGCTGGCTGTAACTGCAATTCATTGTGTCAACTTGGAGGGAAAGGAGAGGTCTAAAATCGTTGACATCGTTGCTAATTTGGAGATGGCACTCTCTATTTGTGAGGATTGCAATGCTAGCTTATCTAACAGTACATTCTCAAATCTCTTTTGATTGAAAATTTCCATCTCCAAAGAAATCTTATGCAAAAATTATTTCATATGTTTTTTTCGTTCTTAACATGTAGTTTCATTTGGGTAATCCCCAACTCTTCCCGTTGATAGAATTCAATGATCAATGACAAAACATCGTGATCCCCTAATTTCGCTTTCAATTTGTTCAAAGATATCTTCCAGTGTTTTCTTACTAGTTCTCTTGCTTTCCATTCACTTTTTTTCTCTGATATGGGAGAGATGGGAGCAAGAGAATTTATCCAGATTCCAAGCAAATTCATTATAGCCAAAAGTTGGGATCTAAATCAAGCAAATTTTTCATGGAAAAAAAAATGTCATTCATAATTATACCAGATGAATCAAGATCTTTCCTGGCTATTCTCAAGTCCGTCTACTTTTTATAGTGTTAAGTTTCTTGGGTCTTGGTCAAATACTAATCTGATTTTACTATCGAATAAATTTGCTCCAGGCCGTCCATCAAGTTAAAGAAAACATAAACACGAAGTTACTTAACCAACAAGGGTATGCGTGTTAATGTTCCAGCTTTCCAAGGTCAGCTGCTCTGCTCAGTCACAGGCTGTCCTGGTCCAGATCAATTCAAACAGTCCGGTTAACATGGGATTTTAATCCTACTCTGGCTTTGGCTTTGGCTTTTTGTTATTTAATTCAAGAAGAGGTTGTGATTTGATCATCCATGGGGATCAAAATTAAATAAAATAAAAATCAGTCTAATTCTAACACTCTGTTCTACGAATCTGCTCAAGTTTATCGTCATTGTCTTCCTGTTACTGTTACTCAGATTCTTCTTCCAGCTTTTTCTGATAACAGATCCCATTTCCTAATACAACTTTGAATATAGGTAACATGAGGTAGTAGTCCTGGCCCTACTAGGGTTTTCATGCCATAAAATTCTTAATCTACTATGATGCTTGGCCTGTTTTGATTCTTGTTTGGTTTTGATTCATTTTATTGTCAACATCTCAAGCTCCATAAGTCATACAAACAGGGACATTTTAACAGAATGGAAAGGTTTCTATTCACACTTGCTAGCTTTCCGGATTGATCCATCACAAGAATGAAATACTGAACCGTTCGTTTGTAAGATGTTTTCCAAACTTATACAAGTCTGAATCTCAGTTTTCTAACATCTACTACTTCATTCAGAAATCAAAATCAGTTAATAGTTCAATTCAAAATATTTTCTAGGTTTCGGTACTGACTGTTCTTCTATATTTTTTATTTCCTCTGAATTTGACATGCATTTTAGATACTTCAGAAGTACACATCACATTGTAAGATTTAATGGAGCTGCTCCGATCCCACTTCTCAATTCTGATACAGGTAAACATGTTTGGCCTGCAAAGTCATGGTCTCCAGAACGGTCGCGATCAAAGACATCAATACGAGGCAATTCCAATTCAGGAACAGTCACAGGGAATATAAATTCCTCATTCCACACTGCTACCCACTGATTCATGACTATTTTTATTTTTCTTGTTTTATGTTCATTGGTCCAGCTCTAACATCCTACATGGCCAACAGGTGAGTCTAGTTATAGCTTATGTCACTTGAGTTTTCGTAACTAAATAGACGTGTTTTGAGTTGTTGGACATGGCCTGTTAGACCAACAACTCCAATAACATGAATATTTGAAGAAATATCCAGATAGTTGCATGAAAACCAATTCATCATCTTACTTTTATAAAGAAATCTGGTGAAGTGCAGTTGAAGATTCAGCTGCATTAAGAAAACAAATATACAAGCATGCTAAAGAGTACTGCATAATTCAATCTACCTTCAAAAGTTTTTTAACTGGTGGTTCACTGGGATTAAAAAATATCATTATCAGGATCATCTTCCAATAAAAAATCAAGTTTTTTCGCATAACCGCGGCTGGCATTTGCTCTAAACGTTCATTGCATAATCCAAAGGTACTTTCCAGTTCTCTGTCAAACAAACGGGAAAAGTTCGGGAAATCTCTGTGACATGGATCACAGGCAACTGTTCTATTTTAAGATGGAATACATATATATATATATATATATATATCTTGAGGTCAAATATTAGAGAGCAGAATCCATTGGAGACCGAGTAAATATATAACTAAAGTTTTCCGATACCACTGCTACCAGGAAATCTTACTCTCCTTGGAGCCCAAGGGCTAAAATTTAAATTTCTGAAGCCCTTTGTCTGCTTGATTGAAGTTTACTACTCAACTAATCATGTAATAGCTGGCATTATGTTTCCAGGCAACGTGTCAAAGCAGCCCAAGAAACAAAAATATGATTGCAAAAAAAAAAAAATTTGAAGGCCATACTATTTTTATATTTTAATGAGTGCTGTCACTGGTGGTAAAATCAAAACTACTAACTATATATAATGAAAATGGTTTTGAAGTTCGATTATAAAAGGTAAAACATTATCATCCACTTGACCCTGAGTAGGTAGTAAGTAGTCTAACCTACCTGCATATTAAATGCAACCATTTGAGCTACATCAGCCAACCCGACATAAGGATTATAATTAGAAGAGGTAATGCGTGCTCCATTGGGTATACCCTCATCAAACTTGTGTGAGTGAATCTCAATGATTTTGATGATTAAGAGGGTGGGGCACATCAATGAAGCATAATTTTTCTATTACATATAGTGGGAAAGTTTGAAGAACTTAGTGAAGTTTGATGCCCTCGACAAATGCACATTGGAACATGCACAAATTGTCGGAGACATTCGACCCAAAAAAAAATTTTATGGATTTAGTGCACTATATACACCTGATAATATCAGTTCCAAGTGTTTCTAGGATATTTTCAAGCTGTTGCTCACCCATGCTGAGACGTCTAGCTTTGCTCTGATCAATGCCTAGAACATTTTCTAGTCCACCTTTCTGCTTCATTGCATGAATTGCAATCAAGCGTCTCTATTCTGGGGCAGCCTTCTCCTCATCTTCTTCCTCAATTAATTCTCCGTCATATAACTGATCCTGCTACAAGAAAGGGTAACACTTGATTAGGCTAGGCAATGGTCGGATCACTGAATATTGAAGCATAATTTATTTATTTGCATGCACCTTATTAGCTACATCAGATTCAGTTGTGGAATGCGACTTGTCAATCGCTCTTATTTCTTTTTTCGATGAAGTTTTTGTGACCATCAAGAAGCAAATCGACGTCAGACAAGAGAAGAGTCTGTATTAATCATTGTAATAAAATTCCAGGATAGAGATTATGCTCGCCTTGGCCACTAAAGCCTGAAGATTTGAGGTAAGGTGGTCTTCAAAAGTTATTACTCTTTTCATAATCTCTTTGAGTGTTCGATATTATTATAAAACTGATTTTCATCACAGTAGTTGATGAAGCTTAGAAAATGAATGCCAATTACTACAATAGCCTTAAAAAGAAGTGTAAAATTAAAGCTTCCATAATATCAATCTAGTTTAGTCATAATTAATCAGCTGTTAACAGAAATCCAGAAGGTAAACGGGAATGCAAATTAACTTCATACACTCGTTGACAAAATTTAACATTGTTGTTCTCAGAATTTGGCCACAGATCCAATTCAATTGCTCTCACACCCATCCGTAGAGCCTTTATAATAGGTTCAACGCTGCTATTGCTACAGAGTTAATTCCCAGTTAAGCAGGTATTATGGCCTGCGTATAAAATATGATGTGCTAATCGAGCATCCAGTTCACGGTGAACCTTGATCCAAAGAAGGCATCAAGATTATTCCCCAAGGAGATATCGAAAGAAGGCATCAAGATTATTCCCCAAGGAGATATCGAAAGAAGGCATCAAGATGGAGGCCTTTTCGCTGGAAGATGTTAAGGTGCTTGAGACTACTTAATATTTCTGGTGCATCTTCTCTGGTGGCACTGGTTATGACATTAAAAATGATGGCAGCTTCTTTGTTACATTTTCCTGATGATGAAATCGAACATGCTTAAAATTAATGAGAATTAATGGAGAATGCGGCAACAGTTTTATTAAGTTAAACCTCCCATTTTTTAACAGGAGGAACAGAAATTAAGCTCAGCAAAATGTGAACTACTAATGTCTTCTAACAAGTTACAATAGATTACAGTTGCACCTCTAGAGCCAGGGAAAGATAAAAGGAAAGAAGACAAAGGCTCTATGCTGTAACTAAGAATAACCTGGATAGTCAATTGGGGATAATTTAAAAAGATACATTTAATTCAGAAAAAAATATCTCCTCAGAAAAACTCGAAGCGCAGAAGAAGCCTAATTGATCTTAGCCCCTCTCCCTTGCGATCAAACAGGGGGACTGCATGGATACCTGTTCTCAACTGAAACACAGGCAAGCAAGTTTGGCCAGCAAAATCATCTTTCTCAGACATGTTGTACTTGCGAACTTCAACTCGAAGCAAAGCCAGTTCAGGAACAGTCAGCGGAAATTCAAAATCCTGATCCCAAACAGGAGTCCAATTGTGCACTTTTTTCTTTGTTCTCTTCATTCTCTTATCGGCTGGCAATCCCGCTATACCTACCTGGTTTACAGATTGGCAGATAAGTACATGTAATCTTAGGCATATATTTGAGTGAATACATTCAAGTTAAGCCAATATGAGGGTTGACATATGAGAGTACTCGAAAAATTCAGAAAGCACAAGTTAACACTTAGTACAGCACTACTAATACCAACTTACCCTGGCGTATAATTGCGGCGGAGAACAGAATTTGCATTGCATTTGCTTAAATTCCAAATGCCATCCATCTCCCATATAAAGTTTCACCTATCAATTCGCACGATCACTAATAAGAAAGAGTGTGAAGTGAAGAGAATGATTCATATTTTATCTGAAAGCAAACTCACCTTTAAAGTTTTCTTCACTAGCATTTTTTCTTTGGGGTTGAAAACCTGACCATCCGGACCTTCATTCAGCAAAAAATCAGGCTTTTTCACATAACCACACCCTCCATTGGATCTAAACATCCCTTGCATCAACCAAAGAGATCTACCGTATCCCTGCCAAGAACCAGAAATAGTTCATAAAATAGGCAATTACTAACAGCGCTACAGACAACACATGACAAAGGGAATACAGAAAAACCTGCATGTTAAATGCAACCATCTGAGCTCCATGCATCCAACCAACCAGTGGGTTGTAATTGGAGGAGTTGACCCGAGTTTGCTTGGGGTATATTCTCAAAATATTTTTCTGGGTGAATCTAGATATGAATGAATTTAGAATTAGTCAGCCCAGAACTTTGAACAATTTCGCAGAAGCTATGATTGTCAACAATATTGCATATGTGAAGCAGTTCATAAAAGCTAACTATTACCTTACAATATCTGTTCGATAAGATTCAGCAGCCTTTTCAAACTTCTGTTCACTCAAACTAATACGTCGAACCTTTTCAGTTTGAAGATTTAGTTCCTCCTTCAATCGACCCTTGAGTTTTTCATTATGAATGGCAATTAGACGCTTGTAAGCTGGCGCTCTTGATGGGCAGGATGCACTGTCACAAGCTTCATCTTCATCGTATTGATTATGTTCACTTGTATCATAATCACTCTGCAAGCTCAAAGAATAAAGACTGTTGTAAACAACCAAAACATTATAGACATTTAATTGGAAAATGAGGGAAATTTCCCAGCTTACCTTCTCATCATCTGCTTGGTTAGCTGTAAGGTCTGATGGCTCTTTCCCCAGCTTGTCTTCATTAGAATCCTTTTCCTTTGGTGAATTATCTTTTCTACCATTGATACTTTTTGTTTCACGGTGCTCTTTTGGAGGTTTGGTGGATATGATAATTCGATATTTCAATTCTTCTGGCGAAGGAAATTCTTTTAGACATTCAGATTCTGAACAGTACAGCATCACTCCAAACGATTGAGTAATCATCTACAAACACATTCAGGTTGAATAAAATGAAATTACAGCAAAAAGTGGAGATGTGGAGGAATGATTTCAAAGGAAAAATGAAAAGAACCTGAGCTACTTTAGCCTGCAGATCAGGGGTCAGGTGGTCTTCAAGAGTTAATATGACAGGGTATGGAGATGCAGAAAAAGCATGTTCTTTAATCGCTCTCAAGCACTTAATTAGTTTCACAGGAGTTGTCAAGGTCCTACATTCGTATGCACAATTTAGTCAAAATCAGAGAAGAAAAGAAGACAGAGAAAGAAACGAAAATTTTAAAATCAACTCAACCTTATTAGATATGTAAAAATTATCAAATTGTAACTACAATGTCCATGTTTATCAGTAACTTGTTCATTAACTCTAGATTCTGGGCATAAGATGCATGCCTTCCATGAAGAACAAGCACATCATCTTTCGCTGAATTTGGCCATAAATCAAGTTCTACTACTCTTACACCTCTCTTCAGTGCCTTTACTATTGGGACATCGCTGCAGTTGCTGCTGAATTGGTTTCCGGTTAAATATGAATTATGGCCCGTATACATGAAATAATGAGATAAAGGAGCCGTCATATCTTGGTAAACCTGAAAGCGAACATGAAAATAAGTTGTGAGTTATGTGTTTGTACTTATGGTTCTTCCAGTTTTAACTGATTTGGAAACAGTTCATTGGTGATAAATGCCACCATAATGATTATAATGTACTCCAGTAAAACAAAAGTACTAGACATTTTTCTGGGACAAACACTAATGATCAAACAATGAAGAATAATTCTGTAATGGGTTTCTCGAAAGCCGGTGGTACTTTCAGTCATTACTTCCAGTTTTCAACAACCAAACCAAAACACCAGCAAACAAGAAAGAGAAATACCTGATTACCAATAGGAGGGTTGAGGTCCATAGAGAACAAGTAATTGTGAAAATCACCAAGAGTAAGATTTCGCCTTGTGAACCTTGCAATATGATGCCACCTTTGCAAGACCTGTTCCACTGTCTGCTCAGCATCAGCAATTGACGCACCACCTTGGCCCTGAACCTCAACCAAGAACCGCCAAAACTGCTCCACCATCATGTGGCTACCGCCTTCCGTGTATTTGTTGAACAGTTCCTTCACAGCCGCTGGTGGCCCTGCCTCTTTCACCTTACTTTTCCCAGCAAAGCATGCACACGACCCACACAACTGATACCAACCCATATCTTTCCCACAAAATCCGAAAACCTCTAATCTTTCTTGGTCTTATATCAAGAAATGCAATGTATGCTTAGGACGGAAAATATGAGTTGTTTCCTGTTATATGAACACACCACGCACGGCAGAATATTCAATTCAAGCGTGCATCAAGCACTGCAAAGAACATAAATCTGTGTAAATCAGCCTCTCTGCTTCCGCCCTTATATAATTTCTGCATTCGGTTGTAAGAAGTTGGTGGGAAAGCTGCAATTTATGCATAAATTAAATGTCAACATAGCGTGCTTAAAAATCTAGTCATACTAAATGGTCTCACAGAACAAATTCTTCTTAGCTTTTAGAGAATAAAATTCTGGATGCTTAAAAAAATAGAGAAATCAAATAAACAGGAACATATTCTTCTGAAAGAGAGCTAGTGGAGTGATCAACTCTTGCTACCAAGTGAGAAAACAGGGAGCAGTGGGTATAGAATCTTTGCATTTTTGTTTGACATAAGAAACGAGACCTGGATTTCTTAATGTTTTCGCTTTTAAAAGGAAATACCGAGTAAAATGGCCCAATATTAAACTCTATTTATACTTTCCGTCCACTTCTAAAAGTCTTCATAATTTTAGTCAAGTAATTCACTTTTGGATCAAAATACCACGAATCTATTGTTGTTGTTGTTGTTGTTATGATATTGTTCAAGTAAAACGAATTCGTCGAGTGATTGTTTGCAAAAACACTAAGATGTTTAAGATGTTTCGTTGCCTGTAATTTCTCATCCAATTTTTCAAATTGCATTTTCTACTTTTGTTTGGCATTGAACTGTTCTTGTAATTTACGAATTTGAAATAAGGCCTCTTCTATTCCTTTATGAAAAATTATAATAGATCCCATCACAACATTAGCATACTTAAAGCTACAATACAATTATAATTACAAGAATTTAGAGAGAAAGTAAACTACATGCTTTATATTTTTCAATTAGCTTTAACATGGTTACATCAGCCTATTTTTGTTCAATAGAAGCTAACTCAGTAATCTTTCAATTGTTTTAGATTAAAGAAAAAAATTAGTATTTGATTAATCAACTAAATTTTCTCGCGAAAAATTTATCAAGAGAAAATAATTATGAACGAGTTTAGATTTAATGAGTTCGTCTTAATAAACACTTTTATTATTTTAGTTCTCTTGAGATAAATTTATGGAATACAAATTTATTTAAAATTATTTTCTCTCAATAAATTTATTGTGAAAAAATTCTTTATTGTTGAATTTTTGTAATGAATTCATTAAAAAAAATAATTATCAAATTCATTTTTATAAAATTTAATAACAAATATGTTTTTTTGACAAAAAATTCATCGGATACAAACTCGTTTATAATCATTTTCTTTCGTTAAATATATTGAAGGCTTTCTTATTTAACGAGCATCCTAATCCATTCATGGATTATACTACAATGCATGTAAAAAAGGTAATATCTGTCCGGGCTCTGCCGCATTGTGCTGGAAGTAATGACTATGGCAGAGTTGATTAACCGATTACTTACATGATTTACACGTTATAATCACAATAACTAAGGACCACAAAAAGCCTTATTTAGTATTTTAGTATTTAAATTTACTCACGTGTTCAATAAATTTTTCTTCGTTCAAGGTTGAGTGGCATCTTTATTATAGCCTAATGCAGAGGTTATCACCTTATCCATTTTCTTCCCTTTACCACGGTAAGCCTTGGGGCAGGATGAAACGATATCATTTACAGTTTAAGTTATGCGCTTTCCTGGAAAACTTTGGAACATGCTTAGGCTTCAGGAAATTTTACAGGCACCCGATCGAACGTGATCCATCCAAGTAAACATTATTCAAAGAAAGTGTGGAAATAAAAGGGAATTATTAAATACAGAAGAATTCCAGGTCCTTAACATGTACAAAAAGTATTTGAACAAAGACTATACTACAAAATGCAACATCAGCAAATGATGGAAAAACTCAACCCAAATGGAAACAGAGGACAAATTTGTAGAGGCTAAAGACTATATTACAAAATGCAACAAAAGGAGGACTATTTCGATGGTGTCTCAGACAAAATCAAAGCGCATGAGAAGCCTTACTGAGTTTAACTTCTCTCCCTTCCGATTAAAGAGGGGAACTGCACGGATCCCTGGCTTCAACTC
Organism: Swietenia macrophylla; assembly: GCA_032401905.1. NCBI lineage: Eukaryota > Viridiplantae > Streptophyta > Magnoliopsida > Sapindales > Meliaceae > Swietenia > Swietenia macrophylla. The sequence continues at coordinate 7,476,937 of CP135565.1, read as the reverse complement.
TGAGACAGGCAAACAAGTTTGACCTGCAAAATCATCCTTCTCAGACATGTCATACTCGTGGACTTCAATTCGAAGCAAAGCCAGATCAGGAACAGTCAAGGGATATGTGAATTCTTCTTCCCAAACAGGTGTCCAATCGTCCTCCTTTGTCTTTGTTTTCTTCATTATCTTATCCGCAGGAACCCCTGCTATGCCAACCTGTATATTGAATTGACACTAGAATTTAGTCACTGGTAGGAGGTTTGGCAGTTTTGTCCTGAAGGTAATTTTATTTATTTTTCCTGAAAAAAATAATGATTTAAAGTAACTGGCAGCAATAATTATAATATCAACAGTTAGCAAAATCATGAACCATACCCGGCAGTAGAAATCCGGTGGTGAGTAAGAATCAAAGTGCGTTTGTTTGAAATCCAAATGCCATCCATCTCCCGTGTATACTTTGACCTGTCAAGTCAAATAAAAAGGCATTCAGACAAATTACAAGTAGGGATGGTGCAGTAAGTTTGCTCTGTCATCACATTCACACTCACCTTTAAAGTTTTCTTCACTGGCAATTTTTCTTTAGGATCAAACACCTGACCATCTGGACCAACATTCATCAGAAAATCAGGTTTTTTTACATAACCACAGCCTCCATTAGATCTAAACATTCCATGCATCAACCAGAGAGCTCTACCATAACCCTGTGATTATTTCACAAACATGTTGGCATGGGAAGAAAAAATCAACATTACAGGGATCGAGTTCTTGCAACACAATATATCTTTCTCTGTCAATCAAAACAGTAGCATGCAACCAAGTTTTTCACTTAAACACTTTAACACGGGTACTTCATGTACTTTCACTTTTTCAGTAACTATACTTTCCCCGTTTGGCTTCTTTACACAGAATCAATTGACTATTTGTATATTGACAAAATAAGACTGGCTTATCCCCTGGCTCATTCTTTTTTCTATATTCCTCCAACCTCTAGTTTAGTACTATAGATGAGTCCAATTGTAGTCACTTCACAAGGTAGATATGATTTACTTCAGAAGTTGATTAGTCCCCTCTGTTACCTGAAGTTTGTTTGTTTAACATCTTCTTCCTTTAGAAGCATTTGTCCAAGAAGGAAAGGTTCTTAGCAAAGTAGACAAAAAGGATTGAATTTTAAGAGTCACAGCCATTAAGATAAATAGAGAAAGTATGTGAATACTATAGGGAGCAGGACATCACAATAAAATATGATTTTAGCAACTGAAAACAAAGAGTACAGAACGAAAACCTGCATGTTGAATGCGACCATTTGAGCTCCATGCATCCAACCAATTAGTGGCTTGTAATTGGAAGAGTTGAACCGAGTACCCTTGGGATATATCCTTAAAACATTCTTCTGGGTGAATCTACAAATGATATCATCAGATCAATTGGGATGATATTTTTGAACAACTGACCAAAGAAACAAAACGCGGTCCGTATTTACATATTATTAATGAACCTATCTCAGATACCTTGAACCAAAAACTTAATAGCATACCTGACAACGCCTGTTCCATGAGTTTTGGTGGCCTTTTCAAGTTTTTGTTCGCTCAAACTAAGTCGTCTAACTTTATCAAGTTCAACTTTCAGTGCCTCCTTTAATCCACCCTTGGGTTTTCCAGCGTGAATAGCAATTAAGCTCTTGTAGTCCGCTGTCTCTGATGGACGTTCACCGTCATAGGCTTCATTTTCGTCACTTGTATCAGTATCACTCTGCTAGTCAATATGACAACCATTTCAGTGAACACCCAAAAGGATAGAAAATTATGACAAAGTAACTATATTAAAGGTCAAGATGAGACAGGTTTTCATATTTTGCAGGAACTTACATCATCTTCTTGGTCATCTGTAAGGTCTTGTGGCTCCTTCCCCCATTCATCTTCATCGGAATCCTTCATTGAGTTATTTCTTGTGTTCTTGCTTTTAGCTTTCAGATACTCTCTAGGAGGTTTGGTTGATATTATAATCTGATACTTTAATTCTTCTGGTGATGGCAATTCTTGTAAACATTTGCATTCAGGACAAAACAGCATCTCGCTAAATGTTTCCCTAATCATCTACAAACCAAAACATATTTGATCATAAAACTGCAATTCCAAGTATATAAAACAAGTTACAATTAGTGAAAGAAATGAAAGCTACCTTAGCTACTTTAGCCTGAAGATCTGGGGGCAGGTGGTCTTCAAGAGTAATTATAACAGGGTATGGAGATGCAGAAAATGCATGCTCTTTAATGGATTTCAAGCATTTGATGAGTTCTACAGGAGTTGTCAAGGTCCTAGATTTAAGAACACAAGCTTCAAGTGAATTTGGAAGAAAAATAATTATCCAATCTAGAGAATATTGTGAAAATTCTCTGGTACAATCAAATGACAATGGGATATGACCATAAGTGCAGACCTTCCGTGAAGAACATGAACATCATCTTTAGCAGAATTTGGCCAAATATCAAGCTCCACAACTCTTACACCTCTCTTCAAAGCCTTAATTATTGGGACATCGCTGCAGTCACTGCTGAGTTGGTTTCCCGTCAAATAGGAATTGTGTCCAGTGTATATGAAATAATGGGACAAGGGAGCTGTCATATCTTGGTGGACCTGAATGCAGTAAAATGTTTTTAGATGTCGAACTAAAGTGTCCTGTTGTCAAGGGTGATAATTCTGTTGTCAACGATGAAAATGCACTGTAAAGTAAATTTGGTACGCCGGAAACACAGAAATAATATCATATCTAGAAAGAACAGTTTGATCCCCTTTCCAATTTCTTTTCTTTTCTGCTCCCCCATTTTCTCAGCAATCAAAGAGAACAAAAAGAAAAAAAGCAGAAACCTCTAATATACCTCATCACTAATAGGAGGATTAAGATCCGAGGAGAACAAATAATGATAAAAATCATCAAAAGTGAGAGTATGCCTGGTGAACTTAGCTAGGTGATGCCTCGTCCGCAAAACCTTCTCCACCACCCGCTCGGCGTCTGAGATAGACGCGCCACTATTACCCTGAACATCAACCAAGAACCGTAGCAACTGCTCCGCCGTCATATGGGGCCCACCTTCCGCATACTTCTTAAACGCGTTCTTCACGTCGCCAGGTGGCTTCGCTTCCGTGACCCTGAACTTCCTCGTAAAGCAGACACACATTCTGTAACTCCCCATCTCTCCGACAAAACAAAAGCTTCTCAAACTAGAAAGAAAAAGAGTAAAATGGCGTGCGTCATTGAGAAACCAGAACGCCCTTCTTTTATATGTATACACCCACACTATCCATATACATAATTCAGGGGTCTGGTTGTATATTTGTATTCTCGTACGTAGATTCTGGCTGATTACAAATTTGTATTCTGGTACATCAGATCCGTCAGTATTACCACGATGATGGGTCTGGTGAGCAGCTGTTCAACGCATTTATCTTCGGATTTTATTGCAAGCCAGGATGTACGACTTTCCACACGGCGTGTGAATGTGATAATACCGAAGTCAGTAAACCTTGTCAGTGCCAGCAAGAATTCTATTTTAATAGATAAAATAGGGATGACGACACTGAATTACATCAATAATAATATAACAACAACTGTACTCTCGATTTAATCAGAGAGTTTTAACTTTTTTGGAGGCGTAGATGAACACATGTCATCGGATCTTTGGATTACTCCGGTTGATCACTTGCATTAATTAATCGTTAATCACGTAGTGCGCACTCATCACACCGCTCGATAGTGGTTGGGCTTTGGACCGATTATGTTCAATTATCCCTAATTTTTTTTTTTTTATGAAAAAAATTGATCTTGACAAATTTGATAATATTTATTAATTTTTTTGTAATTGTAAAAAATAAAAAATTAATTATTATTTATTGAATTATTTGTATGCCTAATGTGTTCGTGACACGTGGGTCTAAGAAATCTCAAGTGTTAAGAAATTAATTATTATTAATTCAATTTACTTAAATTAAATCTTGATAAGAAATTAAGATTTGCAAATACAACTAGAAAAAGAGAAAATAAATAATACAAATAAATATCATATTATTTGATTTTTTTTTGATGAAATTATTTATTTAATAATTTTTTTAAAAAATTAATATTTAATATTTTTATTCTGTACGAATTATAATTTTTAAATGACGTAAGCAGTCACGCGGATAATAGCCTAACCTAAACGTCAATTATTATGTAAAACGTGCTAGAAAAAGCACTGACAAAACTTATAAACAAGTAAATAAAGACGCATGCCTCCGGTAATCATTCATCGTTATTGAGAGACGTGACAGCCGGTGGACCATAATAGACTCTATTATTTTAAATGTAATAAGTTGGATAAAATTGAATATAATATTATATAGACGGTGCGCGCGCGCGCATATATAAATAAAATATTATTTTATATTATTATATTAATTTATAATTTTTTAAATTTATATAAAATAATAAGAAAAGAAAGGACACTTATTAGCGCGGAGATTCATTGGTCAGATATGTGATAAAAATTATTTTATACAAACAGTTAATATAGCACAGTCTAATCCTACCTAGTTGGTGTCAATTGGGCCGGATTACCCGGTCCGAGCCGTAAAATGTAGCTCTATGCGGGTTTAAGAATACAACTAGGCCGGCACGGTTCATAGGTTGGAAGTAATATCAAATTTTTATAAAAATAATAATATTTAAATAATAAAATATTATGAATTTACGAAACCAATGTTAAACCTAGCTTATGACAGCCCCGCTCTTTCGATCCATGATAGGCCAAGTTTTTATTATAAAGGACCGACCAAGTCAGCCCCTTTGACGCCTCCATTCCTACCAACTTAACTTAACACACCCTTAATAAATAAATTCACAAACCAAAGCATAACACTATGGCATATTCCTATCCTTGGAGGTAAGGGATAGGGTGCCATGCTATTCCACTTCAATCAGTTGGAGTCCTTTTATCTTGGCAACTATGGTTTGAGTTATTTGGCGAACACCAGTTCATGCGAGATCAACAGAAACAAATTACTAACATCTAAGAGTAAGCTCGAGTTTCACAAGCTCTGGCTATGTCTCTGGCTCTTCCCTGTGCCAAATTTTATTCATGCGTTAAGACCAATCACTTGGAAACACAAACAATTCATCTGTTCACCATCATAATCAATGATGATAACGCAGGGAATCATATTGAACCAAACCAACAAAACCAACCAGCTCTTCTGTTTTGGTGTAAAAAGAAAATGAAAATGAAAATAAAAATCATAAGAAACGAGACTTGAGTTCATGATTCTCTAACGAGGATCTTCAAAGTCCGACCTAGAGCTGCGGATTGCCAATCTCAGTGACTCAATCTGACCGATTTGCGTACCTCTCAACCTTAGCATCGCTTAAATTAATACCCACTGTAGCCTCGCCGAGCCCGGAGCTCACCTCCGCCAGCACATCCGGGTCACTGTAATTCATAACCGCCTGCACAATAGCTCTTGCCCTTTTGACCGGGTCCCCATTCTTAAACACCCCAGAACTCACAAACACTCCATCGCATCCTAACTGCATCATCATCGCCGCGTCCGCCGGCGTCGCTAGGCCACCGGCGGCAAAATGCACCACCGGAAGCCTCCCCAGTTGCTTCGTCTGCATCACCAAATCGCACGGGGCTGCGATTTTCTTCGCAAATGAAAAGACTTCGTCATCGTCCATGTTGCGCAGCACACGTATATCTCCCATCATGGACCTCACGTGCCTAACGGCCTCCATGATATTCCCGGTACCAGCCTCACTCTTTGTCCGAATCATCACTCCTCCTTCGCGAATTCTCCTCAGCGATTCGCCTAAATTACGACAACCGCAAACGAACGGAACCCGTTTAGTAATGTGATTTTCCTCGTCACGCTTTTTTTTATTTCTTTCATTAATAGCGGGTCCGCCATTCGGGCAACGCCACCTTCAGCGCGGATGTCAAAGGGGACACGTTCAAGGGCCATGACAGCACAGGCGCCGGCCTCTTCAGCGATGCGGGCTTGTTCTGGGTTGACGACGTCCATGATGAAGCCCCCACGGAGCATCTGGGCAAGACCCACTGTGACGGAAACGATGACTTCTTGGTGGTTTCACAGATGGCGCCGTTGCCGTAGATTGTGACAACTCGGGTGTCGGCCATTAGGAAGAAATCAAATAAAGTTTGGCAGAAAATGACAGGGATAAACAAGAGAGATACGTGGGAGACTGGCTTAAAATATTTATATACGTGGCGTGATGGACTGCATTTTTTTGTGGAGGGACGGCGAAGGAAGGTGAGAAAATCTTAGGCGGCAAGTACAGATCAGTAGAAATAGTGGGGTATAATTATTTCATTAACAAAATAAAAAAATTATTTATAAATAATAAATAAAAATATTAAAAATAAATATTACCTTTAATTAATCAAATAAAAAATAATAAAATTTATTTTAAATTTTTTATTTATTATTAATAAATAAATTTTATTTTATTAATTAAATTATCATTTTACGTTAAGTACAATAATAATACAATAAAATTATTGTGTTTAATATTTTTTAAAAAATTTATTTAATGATAATAATTTTATTACAATTGAAGGTGATTAATTTGATAATTATTTGTAATTTGTTTATGTTAATTACTTAATTAAGCTGTTAAACTGGCTTTAGTAGAGATTTAATACCATTAAATTAGAAAGTTAAAACAGTTGTACACGTGGGCTGCTGAGGGGAATCAACATGGAAGGAATGGAAAACCGTTTGTATTGATTTCGCAAAAATCTATAATCAGAATATCGACCCACTGGTGTCGGTCACACTTCATTTTTAAACCAAAATAAAAAATTTTAACTAACATAATTTTATTAATTTATATATTAAATAAAAAATTTATTTATTAATTATAATAAAAATTTATATATTTTTTAATTTTTTAATTTATTATTAATATAGTACGTTATTTAAATTATCATGAAAATAAATAGTGATCTCAAATACACAAACTTTGAAGATAACAAAGGGACAATATCACCGAGGCTCAAGAAGAAAATGAGTTTACATAGCAGGAAGTTGCTAAAATGAACTTAATAAACTTGTTAAGGGAGCAAATTCTACAGGTACAAGCAAGTTTATCCACATCTACAAAGAATAGTGGAGCTTGAGCACATACATGCACTCAAGCTTAAATGCCTCTGTGCTTTCCGAGTCTCTGCATCTTTTAGGTCTTTGATTACTCTATTGGTTTGTCGCATCCAACTAGATGAGATTACTATTGACAGACTAGGGTGTGCATGGAGGGGCCAGCGAAGGTAAGGCTGTTGATTTTTCTAGGAACTGTCTCTGCATTGTGTTAGCCAAGCAAAGCAGGGAATCCATGCAAGCTTCAAGAGAAGATGAAGGTGGGGTTGGCTTGAAGTCCAGCAGCTTTGAGTGCTCGGTGATGAGGTGAAACATGTAATCACAAACTCGATCCATATCTAAGCTTTCCATGAATTCTTGTCCCGCTTGTCCTATTGCTGCCGCCTGTTTAATCAAATTTGACGGAAGAGGTAAGCAATGAAAAAAGAAATCAGAAAATGTTTAGCTGCCAAACAAACTATATAACTAGTTCGTATGGCGTTTCCAATGATTGCAGACAATAAATAAACAGCACAAAAGAACGGAAACAGAGTTAAGTTTAACAGTACCTCAGATGGGTTTGCATTACCCCAGTCAACAGCAGATTTTATGGACTAGCACAAATCAGTAGCAGAGACAGGCCAATAGTTTTTGTTAGGAATGAGACCGCGGCTGAAGAAATCCTTATATGGTTGGGTAATTATTAGAGCAACAGAATTACATGATAGAACATATTTCAAGCTCACAGACCAAGCATAGCCTTCAGCATAGATTCTATACCTGCACAAGGAGAAAAATGGTTAGCACAAACAGGCAAATCCTCAAATGGACAACACGATTAATGTTTAAGAAATTTAGGCTAAGCTAATCACATCGGTGAGATTATTGCAAATCCTCAAACAATCAGTGAGCCTATCACGGCATCCGATTAGAACATGACATTGCTCAATGAAGAATACTTACCGATGATTAATCTGATTTGATGGTTTGGACTTGTCGAATCCATCTTCTGCTTCTTCCGTCCAATTCTGCAATGAAAAATAGAAAGGAAGGCATCAGAAACATGAAATTTGGTGTGTCTATGCTGTGTGCAACTAATTCACATAGAAGATGAAATTCCAACTCAACCTGACGCATAATTTCTTCTCCTCAGAGGCTAGTGTCATTACATTTCAGTATCCGCGAAGGAGAAGCAACATCCAGATTTCCTTTCCAATTTGCATCAGGCCACTTCTCTGACCAAAATTTAGCTTGAGAACCTCGTTTAATGTCTTGGAACTCCTTATTCCAGGTTAGTAAATTTGTCTCTGTCCTGTAACAGAAGACATTAGTTGCTGTGAATCAATCAGAACTGTGAAGTCCTAGCCGAAAAAATGAATCCTCCAGCATGTCATCGGAGCCACAGAAAGCGATGGTTTTATAAATCAGTTTTATGATATGTTACCACTAACATTAAGGGAATTCTTTGTTTGACGAAGGAGCAGATCCAAGAATCATGCTTGTCTTCAGAAATTCTAGAAAATAACTACTCCGACCAGAAACATCTTATAGCAACAAGCCCATGATCCCACACAGGAAAGAAACGAAAATTGGACACAATCCTCAATCAGGACATAGAAGCTTAGCACCATTGTAATCCCTTTGTTTTCTTGATACAAAATCACATTTCATAGTGTCCTGCATAATTATTAGTTACAACAACAGAACTCAAATACTCCCTCCTCTGCATTGATTGCATTACCAATTCATTGTACTTTATGCATTACGAATCTGAATTCTGATACTCATATCATTCTCAACAATCACATTGAAATATTGGAACTCATGTCATACAAGCACATGAAAAACGGTCTTATTATCATAAAAACAAAAAATGATCGAGGAAATGTGAGATCTAAGAGATATAGGTTTTTTTGGGTGAGATATTACATCGACATGAAGCATAATACAGACATTAGCCCCGCAGAAAAGAAATACGAAGTTTCAAGTTTCTTACCAACCCCAGAAAGACCAATCAGGAAATGGGATATCAAATGATCCTCGTTTGTACAGTACCGAAACAAAGGCAAAGGCATTGACTTATGCTCCGTTTTACTAATACTTGGCTTATCCATGCAATCAAGCATCATATCAACATCGAGCACCATTCCAGGTTGCCGGCCAAGCAGCTGAAAAATCCCCATATAGTAAAAATGGCTCGGCTCTGCACACAATCATAGTAAAGATCAACAAACAATCTCCCTTCAACAATCACCACTCTAATTGCAGCAACTTTTTTCGCTTCCATTAAGGTGTCATCGATATCCGGGTCTGGGCCCAAGGCTCGAGGTCTTGGTGGATCGATTCGAAAGAATTCCGGGCAGGTTTGTTTTGGTTGAGGGGATACAAAATGGCGCCATTGGCGTTCCGGTGATTTGGTAGTGGAACGCGTGAGGTAGGAGCATTGTAAGATTTTGTATTGCGAGAGTTTCGACTCGTTTTGTTGAATGTTCTTGGCGGAAATAAGTGCCATGGCGTTGGCTCTAAGTTGTGCCCTGCTAACGTTTTTGTTCGCGAAGCAACTTCATCAACCTGATCGACAATATTTCACTACGAATAATCGATCTTAGAATGGAAACGTTAAGAAATTCACGTAAAAGAAAATGAAAATAAAACCTTGTAGAGGAGGAAGAGAGCAGTGAGAGAGAAGATGGATAATGAGATGAAGCAGGGGAAGGCATGGGAGGGAAAGCGAGAAGAGTTTCTTGAAGGAACGCCCATGGTGGAGTTTTGGTTTGAGGGATGCTTTACTTAGTCTTAGCTGCACCTGCGTTGTAAAATTATGTGGCATTTTAGGACTAAAAGTTTGTGTCTTCTCTTTTTTGAATCACTCTTTTTCGGACGCAGTTGAACTTGCTGACATGCTTCATTCTAAACGTGTGGCGGTGTAGGAGACAATGCATGATTCTCTCTTTCAAGAAATGCGCGAGAGCGAACGTTTAAGTCAGTAGCGAAACTAACTCCGTTGCTGGTTTTGACTAATTATATATCCTCTTTCTCGGTTTCTGGTAGTCAATCCATTTGGGTTCCGGTTTTAGTTTCTGCTTTCGTTGGGCTTGAGCCACAAAAACTGCAGCTGCTTCAGCTACTGCTGTGACAAAGATATATACTGATTTTGGGCTTTGGGATAAATGTTAACCTTGCCTTGTTGCATCTGTGTATTTTCATGTTAACTTGTTATATTCTTGTTATTATCACAGGAGCTTGACACCGGTCCTTATGAACAAACGATTTTCACAATTCACATAACCACTGCAGTCACAGCTCTTTTTTCAACATAACTTTTCAACGGGAGCTTGACACAAATCCTTCTGAACAAACGATTTTCATATAACTATTGCAATCACAGCTTTCTATATGCACACATACACACAAAGTGCATATCAGTTGAATCCACAGTTTTGGTGAACCTTTAAATGTATACCTCAGAGAGAATAGACTGCTTAAACTGTAAATATCTTCCGCACTTTCTTCATCTTTCTACGACATATGGGACAGGTACCAGCCTCTTCCGCAATCCTGCAGAATTAAATAGTTCAGAGATCTAATCCAGCAATGACTTGAACTTGCTGTTGGTTATTAACTTAATTTTGCTATAATGATAGCATAAAGAACTAGTACATGTGATGGCCTAATGGAAAGCTGTAAGGAGGTGGGTAGGGTAGAGTTGATATAGAGATGAGAATAAGAGAATTGCTGCCTTCAGAAATTGGGATGTATCATGTTTCATAACGAGAGTTGGCGTTCATTTACCTTGTTCCACATGTAAAACAGGCAGTGCAGTGCCCACATGGAAGAAAGAAGCAATCTCTGGGGGCATGACAGCAAATAACACATAGACGTCTGGGATTGCAATTGTTTTCCCCTTCATTTTGTTGATTTCCTGTGAGAGAACTTACTGGAAGCCATTCTTCCACATCCTGCTCATCATGCGATACTGAATCATAAGATGACCCCCAGCTCGAGAGATCATCATCTTTGTGTGAAAGCAATGGAGCTCTTTCTGATCCCATGTCTCCTGCCCGAAATCCTGTTCCCTCTCTGCTAGTAGTCGAGCACAGTTTACAGTATCTTAACGACAATAAAATTAGGATGGTCATCACACCTACAATTAGGAACAGAGCAAATGTAAGGATAGACTTGTATATTTGTTTGCAGCACATGATAATAATGTGAAGGGAAACAAATATAACCTGATCCAACAAAATATGTGATCCACCGGGGTCCATAAGAGAGTTTGACATACCATTTAGCACTCAAAGTGCCCTGAAGAACCAACGTGCGTCAAAAATTCACACAAACAAATTATAGAATTCTGAATTAGAATAACAAATGGTCTAGGAACACACCACTTAACCAAATGGCTCTGACTGCTGTATCTGTTTTTGAATGAAACTTGAAAGGAAAAAGGCCATTAAGAAATGATTTTCATTGGGATCTCTTATTCAAATGGTTGGAGAGTGTGTGTGTGTGTGTATCATTTTTTTGTGCAGAATTCATTTATGCAGATAGAAGGGAAAACACGGTAAAATGTGTGCCACAAAATGTGAAGGCAGGCACAAATGACAACTCACATATTCCCTCCATTATCAACAGGTGGTTCAACTCATTTAATTTGTTAAATTCATAAAAGCATTATTATATCTTCAAGACTATGAGTTTGAATACTTTCGGTCAAGGACAATGAGAAGTCTTAGCTAATTGCCTGATACAATGACAAGCCAGGAATTTATGGGACAAAATTCCATCAGAGTCTCTTCAAAAGCTCTAGAAAACCATTGAAACACATAAAAGTTGACAAATATCAATCTGGTACCTCTGGAAGGCCTGAAGATTTTAGAACAATAGTACTTGCTCCCAGAAGATCAAGCGATAGAGTACATGGGCTATTACCAAGGGAGCACCTGTAATATGCCTTAGTTGTGTTATAGACGAAGGCATTCATTGTGAAATTCAATTGCACCTGTACAATGAAAATTAACTGAGAAATGAATTGTTTCATGATTTAAAACTATCAAATGTCAATATATATCTTCAACACAAGACTATAAAAACTAAGCATCTGCTATGCATCACAAGAAATCATTTACTTTTCCAGACTGATTTATGGGGCAAGTGCAAGAAGGATAGTCATAAACGACTTCAGCCAGTTAATGAAACTAGTAAGTTTGCTGTTTTACCCACCAGCTCTTTAACCAATGTGTTCTTCCATATTTTTTTGATGAAGATAACATGCTTCAAGATAAATACACTTTTCCATTTGATAAGAATACATACTAACATATCGAAACAATTTTTGATATTGCCAACTGCTGGTCTTACGATCTCTCACGTCCTACACAAGCAGGCAGTCTCTCAGATTGTGCAACACTTGCACAACCTAAAATAATTACAGAGCTCCAAATATCTAGCAAAATTCACTGAGATTATTATGGTTGATGAAATTGTATTTCAAGAATATAGGATAGAAATTGTTTGAGAAATTACCTCCACCTCCTCAGAGTTTAAGTTCCCAACAGCAAGATAGTAATTAGAAGACTTGGAAATTTCATGCTGGATCCTACCACTTCCTGTGGAGTGCAATAGACAGGTTGATTAGAACAGCTAATTTTATTGTAAAGAAAGTTAGATTGCTTCACTCATAAATTTTACCATGTATAATATTCCAAGACACAGTTGTATTAGGATATGATGGGTCATCAATCCACTCTGCAAGGCTTTCAACGCCTGCACAAGATAAAAAATTGATAAAGAGAACTAATTCTTGCATCAACATGCCTCCAGATGAAAAAAAAAATAATCACATTTGTACATTTGAGATGAAAGCTCTTTTGGTAAGCTCAAGAATCACTAAAATGTTTCCGAAACTCTTATTACAGGTAAAAGTCTCTTGACAATCAAAAACACCATACACTATATACAAGGTATTGATAGAAAGAATCATTAAGGAAAAAAAAAATTATTAAGGCCAAAGCTTTAAATTGTTTGGTTGGAGATTACCTCGGGCAATCACAAGAGATAAAGGTGCAGAACTTGGAGATTTTATGCAGTATGAGATATCCACTTCAGATCCCTTGTTTAGGAAGTATAACCACTCCTGTAGAAAGCTTAAAAATACTCTGCTTTTATTACTGGCTTATATAAAGCTTAGAAGCACAGAAGAGAATTTTAAACAAAGAAATGAAATTTGGTGAAGAAAAGAATTAAAAAAGAGAAATCACGGCAAAAAGGGAAAGATTTTTTGCCTTATGGAAATCAATTGGAACAACTGCATTGTGTGTCTCAGTCCAGGTGATTTTAACATCCAAGGGAGGAGATTTGTGAAACCCATATAGCATTAATGACCTGGATTTTGGCTCGTCTAGTTCTTCTGCCTGTTCATAAACCAAACAAGATTATTGCACAGTTTGCACAGCAATGGCAGTAGCAGAAGCAAAGGAAAAGAATTAATGATAAATGAAATGACATGCAGCATATCACCTTAACAGATTGCACAAAGAAAGGTTTAGTTTGCATAAGGCGTGAGTAATTCGGACTCAATTGTAAATCCACAGATCCATAGATACCAAGAATCATAGTCATGGATGCTGCTGGTGAGGAAATTGCAACCGCGTCCAAAGAGGACCAAAACCAATAAGAAAATCACTCGGTAACAGATGCCCACAGAAAAGAAATCTACTATTCTGCCTAAAAGAAATCTTAATAAACAATTTACCAGAAAGCAAAGGAAGAGGAAAGAAGACAGAAAAAAAATTTAATTCACAGATATAATAGAAAAGAAACAGGGAAGATGAAGAAACAGACCCAAGAGCCAAAATGTGGCGAGTACAAAAAGGCAATACCAGACGTCATCCCCCATCTCGCTGGCTGTCACATCCGATATCGTTATATTGACACGATAAGAGACACCAGAAGACTGTCGCTGCTGCTGGTGCTGCTGTTCATCACTCTCTTGAGTATGTGTGGTCGAAACTGAAGGAAAAGAAGATGAAGGAACAGATTCGTGTTGTCTACCGGCATGGGTATGGCTATTGCTATTGCTATTGCCATTGCTATTGTCTTGTGGCTCTTCCATGATTCTGGAATACAAAAGCGAGAAGTCTGAAGTTGAACAATTTTTCGAAAAAAAAAGAAAAAAACTTTTCAGAATTTCCTTTTATCCCTTTTGTTTCTATTCTTTGACCATTTAAGAATTTTGTAAGAATAAGGCATTGTTGAGCTGAGGCATATGTCAGAGGCGGTGGCGGAGACTCAACAAGCAGTCTTCTCTCGGTGGACTGGTGGCTATGGGTGACTGGCAGTTGAATTCTTGAACTGAATAAAACGTTAGTGAGCCACGTAGTATTGCGCCAGCCTTTCTCGGTTCCATGCAGGCTCATAACTTCTCTTCTCCTTCTGTGGTGCTTCTTCTTGTTTTCCATTTTTGGTTAATGCACGTAACAGAGTTTGATTGGAGAATCATTCCAGGATAGACATGGGGAGAGACATGCAGTTCTTGGTTCCATTTTAGGCCGGATTCTACGTGTATTTACTTCATTACATTGAGCACCAGTTTCTCGATTTCATAAATTTACCAAAAAAAAAAGAAGGGGGAACTTTTCTGATAATTTTTGAAATTATATGGATTTCATCACATTTATTCCAAAGATAAAGGGGCTTTGGTGAAAATTTACCAAAATGGAAAATAACTACTCTGGTGAAACGACGGCGTTTTTTTCCATTACGTTTTTCCATACACAGCAGATGTACGAGCAACCCAACCATGGGCTAAACATCAGTGATCCCCGCTTCTTTAACCAATAGCGTGCACCCATCATGCCACGCGGCACACAACTATTGGTAGATCATTTGCGTATGCAAGTTGCCTCTATAAACGACATTTCGCACTACTCGTCGGCCTTCACCAAGTCGAACCGGAAAGTGAGTGAGACGGGGAAGAAGTGATGGCTTCAACAAAACTGATTTCGCAAACGCTGCTATGGACTCTAGTCCTGTTGGGTGCTTTGTCTTCAATCCAGGTTTTTAGTCAACGACCTTCTCAAGTTTTTAATCATTATCATTAACATCAGTCTTGATCCAGGAGTTGTTTCGTTGATTCTTACATTTCTTTGTGTAGATTTTGTTGGGTATTCATTGTTTCCTTTTCGTCAATTGTGGGTGTATATTTTCTTAGTTTTTTTTCTTTCTGGGTGAGATCGAGATGTTTATTTTTTTACGAAGTAATGAGATTAAGCGGTGGGTATAGATAATTGTTATGTGATCTGTGGATTTTTGCGTCTTAGGCGGAGAAGTCGAAGGAAAATCTGAAAGAAATCACTCACAAAGTTTACTTTGACGTTGAGATTGCTGGAAAACCTGCAGGTATGATTTACTTGTCAGTTTAGAAGTTGTCAATTTAGATGGTGATATGGAAAATGGGAAAGTCTATGGTGGCGTTCATTTGGCATTCCGCCATATTATGCTTGTATATCCAGTACTTTCCTTTTAATCTCTACATTTGTTCTCAGGTCGTATCGTCATGGGTCTCTTTGGGAAGACAGTTCCTAAAACTGCAGGTAGATTTATGTGTATGAAATGGAAAATGGGGAATTTGTTGCATCCCTTTAAACCTGCGAACTGTTATTAACAGGTTGAATTTTTTTTTGTTTGGCAGAAAATTTCCGAGCTTTGTGCACAGGTAACTTGTGATATGAGCTTCACCTGTACGAGTTGATACTCAATAACATTATCAGAGTTCTAAAATTTTGAATGAGCTGAAAATCAGATTTGTGTTATCACCTTCTTCTGGTTTATCATTTAATGGCCGATGATTTTGGATCTTTTTGGACCAATGGATAAAATTGGAGTGTAATGACATATTTGGTGATGTCTCCTCATTGTTTGTAAAAGTTTGGGTTATAATGTATCGTTTTTTATCTTTTCAGGGGAGAAAGGCACTGGAAAGAGTGGGAAAGCTCTCCATTTCAAGGGCAGTGCATTCCACAGAATTATTCCCAGCTTTATGATCCAAGGAGGTGATTTCACTCTTGGTGATGGAAGAGGTGGAGAATCAATCTATGGAGAGAAGTTTGCTGATGAAAATTTCAAGCTGAAGCACACTGGCCCAGGTGCAATTGCTAACCATTTCTTTTGATTATTTGGTTCAGTTTCCTGAATCATAATTAAATGGTGAAAAATCTGAAATAAGCAAACATTGTATATGTTTCTCTGTGAACAGGGCTTTTGTCGATGGCAAATGCTGGTCCAGACACCAACGGTTCACAATTCTTCATTACGACCGTGACAACTAGCTGGTAATTATATCTGCACCTAGAAAAAGAAAATAATAGAAAACATACAAATCTAAGCAAACCTTTTCACATTTAATTATTCAATCCCGTACTTAATCCTATGTCTGATCCAAAGTGGTATCTTAGTAGTCATAGTGCATTAAGATGTCTATCCTTCTGCATTTGAGATACTACAGTGCACAAAGCTCCAACTATTCTCTCTTTTTGAGGGTGGTGATAACTAGCTGCCGTCAATCTGGACACTTATTCATGACCATATTTATGTTATGTGTGGCTATAGATCCGACTTTGATTAGATAAGTATACAAATTGTTTATGTAATTTGGACTAATTTAACACTATTGGTGATTTTTTTTTTTGGTTCCATTATGCTTCCCTAGCATATAAGATGGTTCATCTTTCCGACCCTTGACAGCATGGACATGCGAGGTGTGCATATGTAGTTGTCAAGCAGTAGAGTACTCCAACTAATCTTTGGAGTTGTTTGCAGGTTGGATGGAAGACATGTTGTATTTGGAAAGGTGTTATCTGGAATGGATGTGGTTTACAAGATTGAAGCTGAAGGGAATCAGAGCGGCACTCCGAAGAGTAAAGTTGTTATTGCAGACAGTGGTGAACTTCCTCTGTAATTTCCACCTGCAAAATCTTCTCCCTTTTCACCTCAACGACTACTACAATAGACCTCTAATTTTCCTTTTTATCATTCAGTAGACCATTTAAAGCGTGGCCCAGGTCGTGTACCGAGTAGACGTTTTAATTTCGAGGGATCCTTTTTCTGGACGGTAGTTTTTCAGCCTTACGTTTAGTGATCTCTGCAGCTTCTCTTGTCCTGTCAGGCAAGGTATTATGAGATGAACAGAACGATCATAACCCTCTAAACAAATTTCTTCGATAAAATTTACCACTCAAATTTAGTCTGTCACCTCCGTCTAACCGGAGAATGCTTCAATAGACCATAATATTCCACAGAGGAATGGTATAGGTGAGCACTGACAAAGCATGTCTCTTAACTACAGCCATACTCAACTGCTACTCGTCAACGAGCATCGAGCACAAAAAACTGGTCTGCCATCTCTTTATCAAACTTGTTCTGATCACGGAACCCTTTAAAACCTCCGCTGCTTTCTCGGGCTCGAACTATCATAATCCTTCAACTGTTCCCCTGCACGCCCCCGTCCTCTTCTGCCTACTCCCATCCTTCTTCATTATTGTTTACTGCGTTCTGTAAGCAGCTCGTCTCAACATAACCCAAGTTCGAGCCCGAACTTGAACCCGAGTCCAGACTCAATGATCCGCCCGAAATCGAACTCGATCTCAACGCTTTCAAAATATCCGCAGCTTTCTTCACTTGGCCACTAGCCTTGTGCTACACTGATGTGGCTTCTTCAAGCGAAACCGATTCCTAAACCTCCGCCAAGTAGTGGATGTAAAATCGGAAGAAGATCAAAGGGCAGAGATTCCTGGTGATGTTGAGGTTTAGATTTTTGAAGGTTCAGTGGGTAGAAACTCTAATTTGAGAGACGAGAACGAAAGAAGAGGCTCAGGCTGAGCAAGAAATTCTGAAATTAACCAGTTCCGGTAATCGTGGCGGCGATGGCGGAGAGGGTGGCTGTTGACGCAAGTGTAATCACGAGAAATAATTTATATAAAAAAAATATAGGGTATTTTTGCAAAATGATTATAAAGAGTTCTTAGTTTTGATTAACATAAAACTAACGACATTAAAAAAAACAAAAAACAAAAAAATAAACAAACGAACGAACGAACACTAAGGTTATATGATCTGGTTATTGTGAAGATCAATCACCTGGAATTTGTAGTAATCAGGAACAAACGGTACAGGATCATTACAAGAGAAAATTAGCTGTACCCCGGTCTACAAGCTGAAAACACTAATTCTGCTTTGTTATTCAAGAATAAAACCCGTGATAAGCAAAAATGAAATTCCTCGGATAACTGGTATCCTCCTTGTATCTCAAACTAAACAGTCTTGCCTTCTTCCCATACACCATATCCTTTGTTCGCACTACCATCACTAAATTAGGGGAAGATGCAAACCAGGAATGCTACTCCTTGAACAAACATTGAACGTGTGGACGGAGGCAGGGGAACTACCATCAGAAAACTTCTTGGCTTCGAGGAAATTTACTGCTATAGTTTGTCATTTATTTTCAAAATCCGGATTAAGATACCAACACCAAAGCTCTTTCTGTGCAATGATATCTCTATGCTAACCAAATGATTCCACCAAGGGAGGGGGGTGTAATGTTTTGTTCTCCAAGTCATGGTTTACCACCCACTGTTTGAAGTGGTTCTTCTTAGACAGGATTAAGCAACAATTTAGGCTGCCCAGTGTACTGAGGTTGAAAATCCTGCTCCCTTGTTATAGCAGGTCAACTTGGCAGGTCCCCTTGAAGTTCCTGAGTGGCACAGGCTGGTTCAAGTTTGGCAGCACAAAGGGATGCGTGGAACTGATCATGCCCTTCTGGCTTCACAAACCTCAACTCATCACCTTTTCTTTCACCACAACTCATCTTCCTATCCCGCACCTGATCCTTAACTCTCTGAAAGAAGAAAGTAGAGTTGAGCACATATTATGCTTCTAAAACTATTGTACATGACAATCTCTGAATGTAAAATTTTTCAGCTGCACATAACATAAAGATTACGACTTACTCATTACTCATCTACATGAATAACCAACAGAAGACATCCATGTTTTCTGACTTACTGAGCAAAAAAGGAAAAACCAGAGAAAGTTACAAACCAAAATAAAAATTAAAACGTTCCACATCCATTAGGAGTTTAAGATATAAACAACCCATTAGTCATGATTTTCAAAAGCCAGGAAAGTGGATGCGTATGGACCAGAGATTTAATGATTGTAAGTAGCAATTGTGTACAATTTCACCAGGCTAACAGGTTGAATGCAAGAAGAAGGGAAGTTTAAAGCAATGCAGAATACAACTAAATCGTGTTAGAAAATAGAATAAAGAAAAGAAACATATCCTCCAAATTCAACTTTCTACATTTTACTTAGTTCTTTAGTTGTTTTCAGTAAAGCACCATCCATAACTGCCATCATTTCCATTCAATCATGCACAAACATGCACACAAAGTTTAGCCTCACAATCAAGTCTCCTTTGATGTAACAGCAGCTGATAAGGTTCCAACACAACAGTGATTCCCACATAAAGTCTACATAAGTAGCTGTGTTCAGCACCATCCAACCAAATGTGAAAATTTGGCAAGATGGACACATTCCCTAAGGTTCCAACTTCCAATGTAGCTATTAGATGACAGTTAACAGTCAAAACTTTGTTTGTATAATTAAAATAAATTCATATATTCTATCATCAAAGTCATCGTGGCACAGATAACACATCAAAATTGTCATACAATCAAGTCAAGCTATGTGGAATAATGCAAATTCCTGCAACAAATCAGTGAAGGAATGATTTCTCAGATATTAATAGGCAGCTTCAATAGGAAGCTTATTGATGTTAAATTTCAAATCGAAAACTAGTTCAATCTATATTCATTAAACAACACTATGCTTCCCTATCAAAACTACAATACTATTTGCACCTAAACAACATTCTTCTTATTAATGAAAACATCTATCCAAGCTGTAAAAAAACCAAAATATCGCCACTAAAGCTTCACAAACCTGCAACACCCTGGATTCAAACTTGGGCAAGCCAATTTGAGCAACAGTAATCGACCCAAAAAGATTCCCCAGCAATGCAGCATCTGACGCAGCCAACCCCTGAACCAACCCCGCCACGAACCCCCCTAAGAAACTATCTCCAGCACCCGTTGGATCAATCTGATTAGCCAAAAATGGAGAAATCTTCACTTTCCCATCCCTCCAATACATTTCACAACCTTCTTTTCCATGCGTCACCACAACACAACAAAACTTCCTTACTTCTTCCAAATCCATAAACAGCGCCTCATCCAAAGAGGCTTTCAAATATCCAATCTTGGGTAATAAATGATAAAATCCGCTCTCTTTTAACGATACAAGATTCACTGTTCCATCAGTGCTATCGAAAACTCTAATTATAGATTGTATATCAACAAACACTACATCACATATTTCCAGCATTCTTTCCAGCGTCTCTGGCAATATCTCTCCCCCGACTCCAACAGCCATCCCGTAATCAAATTTCGAGTCTGGAAGATCCGATGGCCTAATCGGATCACATGCGCATACTCGTTTCAGGAGCCGATCCTGGTGCCCATTTGGATCCGAAATTGAGTCGAAATACGCGTGAAAAACTGTCGTTTCTGAGGTTGATACCACAATTGGACTGTAACTAGTTTCGTATTTAAAATCAGGACCCACTTTAGCAATTAAATTGCAAGAAATGGACAAGCCATTGAGGACGTTAGAAATGAAAGAGGCAGCCCCTCCGAGGGTCTCCGCCAAAACGGTACCGTTCTTGACCAGAACGTCGTGGCAGTAGTTGCCCACTATTAAAACACCATGATTGGAACTCTTTCTAACCATGGTGTGGAATTTGCTAAAAAAAGAGAAGTGGGAATTTGATTGTGTATGAGATTCTGGGTCATCAACTTAGGGTTTGTTTCAGAGGGAGCATAGCATATAGAGAGAGAGAGTTCCGATGGTCTAGCGTTCCCCAGGCGTCTGTTCGTGCGTGTGGACGACAAAATGTATTTGGTTTCGTGTGTATTCTGAAGTGTGAATACCACATAATATGTGTCCTAACATAGAAGCCAGCCGCAGGTAAAATGATTTGTGTGGCAAAGTTCTGCGTCAAACCATAAATTCTAAAAATGAACCCAAAAAAAAAAAAAAAAGTACTATCCCACCGACTTTTAACACCATTAATTAATTTAATAAACTTTTTAATTCAATTAAAAATTTATTAATTATTTTATAAAAAATTGATTATATATTTACTTTCATAAAAAATAATTAATATGTAATTGCATTATATTTTTGTATTTTCATAAAAAATTAGAGAAAATTAGAGAATGAGATTGTAAACGCAGGACATTGTCTTTTCTTTCCTTTTTTTTTTTTTTTTTTTTTTAAAAAATTAATTTTATTTTATAACTTGCACCGACCAAAACTAATAGTACTTCTATGAAAGAGATAGATTGAGGGACCATTTTCACAACTGCAACTTTTGTGAGTCTAAAATCAAAGCTGAAAAGACAGCTCCGTCCGGAATGTGATTCTTTCTCCACAACTTTTGACCACTTACGAACTTCAACTTCCAATAGCTACCTTTCTTTTCGCTTCTTTCGAATATGATTCACCTCAAACTACTTTATATGAACTAGCATGCCCTTCTCTTTTCTTTGCAGCATTTGGTTGGGATCCCAAATTCCCAACCCACAGACATGACTTGATGAATCTAGTTTTTAACCAATTTACGCAGCTGAAACAAAGATGCAGAAAACAATTCGAATATCCTCTGAGTTATACAGGCTGGTTCCTGATGTCAATCCAATTGCGCTCATGCTCAACCATTTGGCCTAATTTTATTTACCCTCTATTCATGTTGACTTGCTGACTAACTCGCATTCACGAGAAATGGACAGTTTAAGCAGATTGGTAATAAAAGCATACCGTCAGTCTCTCTTCAAATCCGTGGCAAATCGGGCAGAAGCAACACAATCCAGCTTTGAAGAGCGTTACTCTGGGGACATTTTGCACTTCCCTATTCATAATCTTCAATCTCTTACAAATTATTTCTCAATTTATGCTGCTATTCCTGTGTTACCAAGACGCAGATCTGCTGGGTTGATTTGGCAAGTTCAGGTTCTAAAACTAGTAGAGAATCAGTACATCAATCTTAAATAACCACATAAGACCCTCGTATTGCAAGTAAGACCTTATACAACTAACAACACAGCGACAAGAAGATACAGATTTCCAACCATGTTTCATTTTTTACATTGAGAATAAATGGGACTATAATTAGAGTCACAAGTTACCACAATCATTCGATGAGCTCAATACAGTTTTGAGAAGCTGCACGAAACCAGAAGGACATCAGATTGCTTTTATTTACCCAGAGACAGTCACGACTCAGGATTTTAAACAGGCTTAATACAATTAACCAATGCAGCATACAAAGATTATCAGCCTCTCAGCCAGAGTGGATCCCTCCCATAAAGGTCCTCGGGTCAGGACAGTTCCCTGTAAACTGTGCTTGCGAGAAGTCAAATCCAGGATTCTGCGGCAAGCAACACCTTGTTAGGACAGGTTGTTAAGGTTAAAACAGAATCTAACTCACATAATGAGGATTACTTCAAGTCATTGGAAACTTCAAAGAAACGAAGCGTTCACTACATTTCAATAAAATCCATATAAGCAAATCTTCATTGGTTAGACTGAACTACATCAGCCGAAAAAATAAATACCAAGTATGCTGTTGCTAGGAAGTTTCAGAAGAAATCAAAGTTTTTCTATAAGCAGATTATAATCAAATGATTTAATCCAAAGGAACAAATGAAAAAACAACATGGTCAATTCATGTACAGTAACACATTGTAAGGCTCACATGACACACATGCCATAAATCAATAATAATAATGACACATGACCTATGGCACAAACAAGGTGAAGCTATAGGCCACCAAACAGATAATATTGAAGAATAGATACATTACAGCAGCTAAAAGATCTCAACCATATTCCAACAAACAGAAAAATCATTTAAATACTAATAATAGAAAGAAACCGAAGCAGATTTTTGTTTAAACAGTATCTGCTGTCACATAAAATTCTCATTATCAAACTAAACCAACATGCAATTGCGAATTAGGTATTCAAACACTTCCTCTAGTCCTTTTTCCTTTTCTCTCCAAACAATTAAAGAGCCAAAAAAAATGTCTGCTTCTTCCCATAGTCAGGTGAAACTTCATCCACAAATAACTGGCAAGAGCATTTCTGCTCTAAATGCCAATGCTCAATGATACATGTATCATCTACATATTCAAGCTACTTGTGGTAATGTTGTTCTGTGGCTCTTTGAAATAAAATCACGAGCCGTCAACTATTAATGTATGAGGGTTTGATAAACATTAGCTATCCAAAAAAAAAAAAAAATGGTTGTTTACCAAGCACTTTAGCTGTTATGTTTTCAAAGTTAAGCACAAGCACAACAACCCCTAACTAAGCTTTAATATAACATTCAAAACCCACTAGTATGCCTACAGTCAACTCATTGATGGTCATGACTCTTCTAAATGCAATGGAAAGTTATCAAGATTCTTGACAATATCCTTAGTCATGAGCTCACTGTCAATAATTAAATCACTTCCAAAATAGGCAGCCAAAAGGTATCCACAACAAGATGTGATGCCAGAAGATACTAGCCTGTAGCGCTATCCAAAAACTGACAAAGCCAGCATTCCTCTAAAAACTAAGTTTCGCATTCAAGAGTTCCAGCTTCATGATCTCCTCACCCCTCCAGAAAATGAAATTGAACTAGAATAATAAAGCATTATAAGTGATAATTCACCTCTTCTTGGAACCTCTGGAGCATGAGACGTTTCTGTTCTTCATCAGTAGAGTAAGGGTCCAGCTGACCCTGACCCAGTATAGGCGAAGCCCATGTCTGACCCTTATCCCTTTTTGTCAGTGTTATGTGCATTACATCATCCTCTGCCACAAAAACCACAATTTAGATCCAAATTCACAAACATTAAAAGAAAAAAATTTCTTTCCCTCTGCACCACCAACAATTTTATCATTTATAGCATAAACTCAATATTTGAAACCTCAACAGTAAAGAACACCCACTCAATCAAGGCCATTAATGTCATCCGAAAAATGAAATTCTCTTCTTTATTTTAGTATCCTCAAATTTACTCCGGAACCAAAGAGAATTATCAATTAAAATAAAATACCTAAGGTCCAGAAAGAAGAATCTGTCTTCACGGGATTGCTAAGTTCGTGCTGTAAACAAATAAATTCAACAGAAAAAAAATTACAAAATCAGTTGAATACAAGGAACAATAAAAGAGAATAATAAAATTAGCAATTAAATAAATAACTGAAAGAAATAATGAAAGACTGACATTGAGGTAGGGAGGGTTGCCTTTGATGCCAACTTCCACATGTTTAGATTGAATCTTGCAATAAAATTGCTTCGAGTGGACGTTTGGCGGTAATTTTATGTACACATTTACCTCCTCTAGGGTTTGATCCCATTCGAACACTGTTTGACCTGAAAAAAATAACACGAATTAGAAAATAAATAAAAAACAGAGAAACGGGGAAAAATAAAGTGACACACACCGTTGTGGACGAAAACATGCCGTTTCTCAGGTGCCAGTTTCTCCGCCATTTCTAGGGTTTGCTTCTCTTTCTTCGCGCCTTTTCTTTCTCCCTTTCTTTGGTTGTGTTTATTCCCTGATTTTTCTAGTTCATTTACATGGTCTAGCTTTGACTTGAAACTTCTATTGTCAGAATATTAGAATTGTGAAATGGCCCCTAAATTTGTCAACATTTACCTTCAGATGAATTTACTATGCTTAATTATATTTGTGCCCCCAACAAAATATTTATTTATTATTTCTCCCCAAAACAAAACAGCTGCATCCCCTCAAAGTGGTATATTCCGGCCGACAATTATTCGTATTATATATTTACTAAGATACTCTGTAATTTTTTTTCTCATTATTATTTCACATAATTAAATTAAAGTTAAAATAATAATTTTAATAAAATTATTAATAAATTTGTACGTATTATATGTTAAATTATATTTCAATATTTTAATTTTAACAAAAATCAATTATATTGATCATATGTATAATTTTATAATTTTTTAAAATAATATTTTATAAATATTGCTTATTTATATTTATCGTTTGAAAAAAATTTGACTAATGAATGATGTTCGGGTGTGTAACTATTATACAAAAAAGCTTTAAAACGAGATATTTGCAAAATCGACAAATGAATAATGAAAATTCTCGTAAGGTTTTAATCATATTTTGAATCGTTACTCGTTATATAATGACGACAAAACACATGCATTTTCATTCATAAATAAAAATTATCTTAAATTTATTAAAGATAGACGATAGATTATCTAATATAAACAAAATAGTAAAATAAGAAAAATTCGTAATTATTTAATTTAATAATAAATTATACGTGTTGGTATATAACAAATTTTCGGTGAAGGAATATCATGTATTCTAGTTAAATTTTTTTTTTCAAAAAATATGTTACGGTAAATTTCCATTCAATAACATTTTACGCACCAAATTAAATAGATGGAGTACATTGAAAACTTTTCTTACAGCCACTTTCAATTATTCTATGAAGCTATGAACACAAGCACTTAAACAACTCCCAACTAAAAGTTCCGAAAATCCATTCGGTTCGGTAAAAAATCTGTAATTCATTGCCGGGTTATCCGTTTTGGACGGTATGAGAATTGTGGAACGAAATTTCGTCCGACTTTCTTACTTGGTAAAGAATATTCAGACCAATCAAATGCCATGCCATGCCAAGCTTATTCTGTCTTTGTCCTCATGTATTTTGCTTTCTTCCTTCCTTGATGATCGATCAGTAAACTGATTCACAAGAATAAATGACAACCGTTTGATTCTCTCTCGAGGTAGCCATGAAAATACCTCGAAAGTTCTGACTTTTACGGTACCGCATGCACGATTCTTGCCTTGTTTATGCCAGCTGCTCCCTTTAAGCTGTCTCTCCTGCCACACGATCTTCCTCTCCACTCATGTCAATCTAGTAGAATCATGCATTATTATCGTTGGATACAGAAACAAGCCGGCCATTAATGGCTCCATCACAATATACGTTCTAAGAACAATTGCCCGCATCACATCAAAGGTTAACTTGTGAGCTTCTTAAGCCATAAATTTTGGTCTTGTAGTGACAAATTTCCGTTGGTTTCTAATCATTAACATTCTGTAACTAGCACTCGAAGAAATTAGTTGAATTCTAAACCGTGAACTGTGTAATGAATGCATGTAAAACTGTGAAGGTTGTTTCTGAACCCAGGTGCTTTGGTTCTTAATGAACACAATTTGAGGAAGAAACAAAGAATAATGAAAAAGCTTTCCTTCTTTTGTTTCTGACCCACAACAATGCTGTAAATGCATGTGTTTTTACATTAGTTCATAAAAACAATGAATAATAGAAACTAAATGGAGAGACGCTGTAGCTTTGTTGCCACCTTAAACAGTGCAACACCTATACACACTTCCGGTTTCAGCCGTTAATACGTGTAAACACATGCAGGAATGGAAACAAAACCCAGGGAAAATTCCTGGAAGCTGCACTAAGAAGAAAAACAAAATGCACTAATTAAAAGAATTTTCTGCTGGAAAATACAGAGGTTGTCGTATATAAACTACCACATGTAAACCCAGCAAAGAGCTCTCACCTGGTTAGTTTCTCTCTTGGTGCTTATATTAGTCAGGGAAGTGAAAGGTGATCTGACAAATGGACTCGCAGCGGGAGGCGATCTGTAACTTGGAAAATGGTTATGGTGGGGTTAATGGCTCCTGCGTCAAGGAGATTATTCGGAATGGAAAGACTGCACAAACTGTGTCGTCTTCTATTGTGCGTAAGAAATCGGATCCGGTGCTTGTGACGAGTGTTCGGTTCAAAATGCTTAGACAGTCTCTAACAAATTTGCAAGAGGTCATCTTTGGCACTAAGCTTGCCGTGCTCTTCCCGGCCATTCCTCTTGCTGTTGCTGCAGACTTTTATAACTTCGGAAGAGTAAGTGCATGCATGTTATACGTACTAAGGAAGATAATTCTTGCATTTTTATTGTGATAGTGTAGATTATTTCGTTCTGTCCTCTTTACTGCTTTAATTTGAACAAGGATTATAATTAATTATACAACTTTATTGCCATGTACGTAGCCTTGGATATTTGCTTTCAGTTTGCTTGGCCTCACCCCACTGGCTGAGCGTGTCAGCTTCCTCACTGAGTAAGTAAAAGAAATTTTCTTTGTATACTTGCATATATATATATATATATATATATTATGAGAGAATATAACAAGTGGCATTATTTGAGTCTTTACTTGGTGATTTAAGCTTTTGGGTCAAGTTTTAATTTGACATAATATCAAAATTTTGTATCTGTATTTATTTTTCTTTTTTAAATCAGTTTAAACTTATTTTTTTATCTTAGTTCGATCTAGTTCAGATGACAAGTTCAATTTATTTAATATTGATCACTTTTGGTATAAGCCTTATACGTGAGGTGCATGTTATATGTATACGTGCATGCATGTTTAGTAGTATTATTTCAGTCTTTACTTACTAATTTAAGCTTTCGGATCAAGTTCTAATTTAACATAATATTAGAGTTTTGTATTTGTATTTTTCTTTCTCTTCTAAATCGGTTTGGAATTCTTCTTCTCTTCTATCTTAGTTCGACCTAGTTTATGTAACAAGTTCAATTTATTTGATATGGATCATGTATGGTATCGGTTTTATTCGTGAAGTGCGTGCTAGATTTTAGTACTATTGTTTAAACCATTACCCACTAGTTTAAGCTTTTGAGTCGAACGCTAACTTAACAATATATATATATATATATATGTTATAATAAGCATATTCTCTAACATGAATTTTGTTTTTATTTTCATTTTCCTCTGCCAATAAAACAGGCAAATCGCATACTACACAGGTCCAACAGGTACTTTGATTATCTCAATCCTTTAAGGCAAAGAATTTTGGCAATCGCATACTGAGAAATGATTGTATAAATTTGATTTGCATGCAGTTGGAGGGCTTCTGAATGCAACATGTGGAAATGCAACTGAGCTGATAATAGCCTTATTTGCTCTATACCAGAACAAAATACATGTTGTTAAGTACTCTCTCTTGGGTTCCGTGCTCTCCAACCTTCTCCTTGTTCTTGGGACCTCTCTTCTCTGCGGGGGCTTGGCCAACCTTAGAAAGGAGCAAAGATATGATAGAGTACGTAACACATTAATTAGTTCGCCAACTAATAAAATTTAGAGGAGCCAAAGCACTTTGAAAAGTTACTGCATTCTTGATGCCTTCTTCCCAATCAATTTCTTTTAAAAATGCAAGTCTTACCACTTTA
Source organism: Swietenia macrophylla (assembly GCA_032401905.1). Classification (NCBI taxonomy): domain Eukaryota; kingdom Viridiplantae; phylum Streptophyta; class Magnoliopsida; order Sapindales; family Meliaceae; genus Swietenia; species Swietenia macrophylla. Next base: position 7,448,407 of record CP135565.1, on the reverse strand, counting down.
GTGTTACGACAATTTAGTGGGTGACTTATTAATTACCAGATCGTTTTGTTTTTGTTATGTGTTGAACAGAAGCAGGCTGATGTGAACTCCCTTCTTCTAATGCTGGGACTGCTATGCCACACGCTGCCATTGATGTTCAGATATGCTGCTGGGCCAGGCACTTTCACTGCCAACTCTACCCTTCAGTTGTCAAGAGCAAGCAGCATTGTTATGCTTATTGCATATATTGCTTACATCCTCTTCCAGTTGAAAACTCACAGGCAGCTCTTCGAATCTCAAGAGGTGGAAAAAAATATATATCAAACACAGTCTAGCATAAGGAATTATAATTCTCAGCAATAACTCGATTTTTCGAAATGAGCAGGAAGATGAAGATGAAGAAAAGGCTGTGATAGGATTTTGGAGTGCATTTAGCTGGCTGGTTGGTATGACAGCTATAATAGCTGTGTTATCAGAGTATGTTGTGGGCACAATTGAGGTATATGAACACTACTTTTCGACTCATAGTCTTACCTTTGAAAAGCATGTATGCATGATAATCATTTAATCTATTGTATGATAATTAAACTTGCTTTTGATTAGGCTGCATCAGATTCTTGGGGCATCTCTGTCAGCTTCATCAGCATAATACTGCTACCAATTGTGGGGAATGCTGCAGAACATGCAGGATCAATCATATTTGCTTTCAAAAACAAGCTGGTAATCTCATATCAATAAATTTTACAATTCATTTTTATCTTAGTGGTACTATTTAAGTCTTGGGATATGATTGATGCAGGACATATCATTGGGTGTTGCTTTGGGATCTGCTGCTCAGATATCTATGTTTGTGGTAAGGCTGCAGATATCCAAGGCTTTATATTCTACTTTCCCTCCAATTTTACAATATTCTAATGGTATACTAATAATATGTAGGTTCCTTTATGCGTGATTATTGCCTGGATAATCGGGGTCTATATGGATCTTGATTTCAGTCTTCTTGAAACTGGTTCTCTTGCCTTAACAATACTCGTTGTAGCCTTCACTTTACAGGTTTTTCCATTCGTTCTATGTTTCTTTCTGAAACATCTTCTCTTCTGCTGACCATATAAATCTCATCAGATTTGTAATTTGCATCTTATCATAAAAAATCTGCTTTTTTTCAGGATGGAACTTCACATTACATGAAAGGAGTAGTTCTCTTCCTATGCTACATTGCGATTGCTGCATGCTTTTTCGTTCACAAAATTCCAGAGAGTAGGAACCCACTTACAATCCCAAGCTGAAAACAAACCCAATACATACACACACACACACACACACAAGCAATCATGATATCACTCATTCTTCAATACTGATGTCTTTCTGAAAATTTGGCGTGTATTAGATGAAAGCACCGGCAACCTGGGAGCGAAACCATCATCCGGAGTCTTGGCCGCATAGCTTTTGGGTTCCATTCCTGGATCTTGCACGGCAGATTGGTTGATTTAAATCATCTTTTTCCTTGAAGTTTTCAGTTCCATTTCCAAAATCGAGGATCCATTAGTAAATTGAGCGGAAATTGAGATTGATAGGTTTTAAAGCGAATGAGGTTGTCGATAACTTCCGAGAAGAACAGGGTTTCTCAGCAATATGTTTTGTACATAACTCTGTCTTATGCTTTTGTAATAATCGTTCTCGTTCTGTTTCTAAAATTTGGTTCAAAGTCGTGGCAGTGAGCGACATATGAACTTTCTCTGTGGCTGTTATTCTGCAAGTGTGAAGTTTTAAGTTAATTGTGCTGCTGAAGCACAGATCCATGTCACATTTCTTCTGGTTGATGTAATAATCAGTGAATAAAAAAAACTCTGGGCATGAGACTTTGTCTAACCCTGAAATAAAAATTCGCAACTCTGCTCTTTCTCTGAAGAGAAATTCTAATCTGTCTGAGTTTTCTCAGTTTTCTTTGTGGCAATTGCCAATTTCGCCAGCAAAAGGTTGCAGCTATGACAACTGACAAGAAATATGAACAGGCAAGACGGCAAAAACTGGATTGGGCCTTCTCTTGTTCTGTTCACTGCACCAAGAGATTTAGTTGGGCCCAGAGAATGAAGACTATTCGTCATGGTCTCATGTCTTTTGAATTGATTGTATACAATTCACTCACTTTTTTAAGTGCAAACCAAGAAATTTCCTTATGGAATATACTGACTGTCTTCTCCATGTTCCATTATTTAAAGCTTTGATTGAATAATTTCTGTTCTCACCTCAACCAGACAGAGTACTCATATTATATATCGCCAATTCATTCATTTAACTTGGATGTCTTTGCAGCCCCCAATTTGAATGAAAAAATATGTAATAAACTCTCTGTTCCCATGGTTGCCTGTTAGTTGTTATCACGATTCTTGCATTCTTGTAAGTTGTTATCTAGACATGTTTAAACTATACTATCGCCGTTTAACTCTTTACACGAATTCAAACAGCAAGGATAAAAGAGTCAGTCCATTACATACATTCCCCAGAAGCAACAATTTGGTAATAACATTACATTTCGATTCACCATTTTCAACCTCTTGTAGGCTTACATTTTAAACATCCTAAGTATACAGTTCTCTTCAGACAAATCGCTGGCATTGGCATAAGAGCTGATGTGAAAAACCTATAAGAAATGTGGTCTCTAGACCATCCAACTGATGTAAGAGTGAGTGAGTACTGTCAATGGGTAATTTTTCTCTTTTGCTATATTTACCGAGTTTTAAATTCCATTTATGAAAAAGAGGTGGCCCAACAAGTTTGACCGCATATGGGCAAAGTGGGATATGATTGAGCCACTAAATAATTTAAACATTGTTACCGGAATGCCAGCATAAGAACGGCCATGGTCACAATCTGCCACCAGGGCAGCCATTTCTATAAGCTTCAATGCTGCAACAGACTGCCAATCACTGAACTACCTTCATTCAACTTCAGTCGTAAAGTAGTTTTTTTAAAATTACAAGGAAAGTGAATGTTGCTTCTTTTGGTTACAAGAAGCAGTATTTTATAATCCAGTTATTCCCTTGACGCCCAAGCTTGAATACATCCAAGGAATCCTCCCACAAAAGAAGGGTCTAACTTGAATTAGGTATTATTTGACCCTTCTAAAAACTGTTATATGATCATATTAATTAATACAAGACACTTGTTTTATAGGTTCTCTATATGTATGGTTCAAAATTTGTACATAGCAAAACATCCAAGGTTTTATCAATGGCAGCTAAAGAGTCCAATGGAGGAACAGAAATTGCACCTAAGAATGTTGCAGTTATTTTCGGGGCTACGGGGCTTGTCGGAAAGGAGCTGGCCAAAAGGCTGATTTCATCATCTAAATGGAAGGTTTATGGGATAGCTCGCAAGCCTGAGATCACACCAATCCAAAGTTTAAACTACCATTTCATCTCATGTGACCTGCTAAACCCTTCGGAAACTCAAAAATGGCTCACTTTGTTAGAAGATGTGACACATATCTTCTGGATCACTTGGGGAAGCCAATTTGCGTATGATATGCAGAAGTGTTGCGAGCAGAACAAGGCCATGATGTCCAATGCCTTGAATGCCATCCTCCCAAGAGCCAAGGTATTAAAGCACGTGTCGCTCCAGACAGGAATGAAGCATTATGTGTCACTAGAAGGCCCTTTCGATGAAAAAAAAACTCGATTTTATGATGAACGATGCCCAAGAGTGAGTAGAATCATCAATTTTTACTATGTTTTAGAGGACTTGCTCAGGGAAAGACTGGCAGGTAAGGTGGCTTGGTCTGTGCATAGGCCTGGTCTGTTGATTGGTAGTTCGGAGAGAACTTTGTATAATTTCATGGGTAGTTTATGCGTCTACGCATCAATTTGTAAACATTTAAATCTGTCTTTCGTGTTTGGAGGGACAGGAGAGTGTTGGGAAGAGTTCAGCATTGATGGTTCAGATTCTCGGCTAGTTGCAGAACAGCACATTTGGGCGGCCACAACTGAAGAAATATATTCCACTGATGGCCAAGCTTTCAATGCAATCAATGGCCCAAGATTTACGTGGAAGGAGATCTGGCCAAGTCTTGGCAAGAAGTTTGGTGTAAAAGTGCCTAAGAACATGTTTCTGCGGGACTTTTGGTATGCAGAAGCCATGAAAGACAAGAAACAAGTATGGAAAGAAATTGTGGCAAAGCAAGGACTGGTTCAAGCAGAGATGGAAGATTTAGCTAATTGGGAATTCATGGATATCTTGTTCCGTTGTCCAGTGAAAATGTTGGGAAGCCGAGACAAAGCTGATCAGCTTGGGTTTAGAATGACGTGTAAGACATTGGATTCAATCCTGTATTGGATTGATTACATGAAAGATGAAAAGTTAATTCCTTAGAGCCGGGTTCATCAGGATTGAACAAAATAGAAGAAAAGATGGTGGACCACTAATTGTCTCTCATAGAATATAAAAACTATTCTGAAGTTTTCCTTTAGGACCTCTGCATGTGCGAGAACTTGACTGACATCGTATTTTTGTTGAGAGAAAGAAAAAACAAATGATCAAGCAACATCTGCTAATTAAATATATGTAAATGCCTTGTTTTCCACAAAATGTCCCCCATTTTACTGATCTCATGTTATTTCTCCTCGAGCGTAATTCAAGAAACTTAGGAAACCAATTATATAATATATCATCCTGCCTGGAAAGTTTATGGGCAGAGGAGAACTGACTCCATACAGTTCCTTTTGGTTATTAGAAATCTGTCATGCATGATGCAACCAGGTCTGCATTTTGCAATTTGTGTTCCAGGAAATAAGACACCAACAAAATATAGCTCCCCATATAAAATGATCTACAAGAGCTAGAATAATCAACTTCATTTAACATATTTTTCTTCATGTCATGTATTTTGATCGGAGAATGAGACTGTAAATATATGTATGGTCAAATTTATCTAGTGAACAGAGAAGCAAATTAGAAAAGAGAAAATAATATATGCATGGTGGAAGAGTTTCTGCCACTCACAAAATTTGATCATGCCTGAAACTTTGATGATCATATTGGTGCTTCTGAAAGAATCTTCCAACCAATTTTTTTCTCCTCCTCTCTATCAACATCTAAGATTATCTGCAGGAGCATCTGCCGTATTTATTGTGGAATCAGCATTCATCTTCTCTGGAAGTTGAGGAATTTTATAGAGAAAGCAAAGATGCCAAAGAAGAAAATACAAAAGCCAATAAGTACTACTGCTGAAACTCCAACCATTCCAGGGCCAAAGCCTAGATTTTTATCCAGATACTCTTTCACTGTGCCTTGAAACTGAGTTTCTACAATCATGGTTTCCACATCACCAAGCTGAGAGGTGATGACGCCACGGAGAGTCCATGCAATAGGGCAAATGTAGTAAAACCAAATCCACCATCCCGGAATATCCTAATATTGCACAAATAAACAAACCTTGAGGTTGATTTAAACGTAATGGAGGAGAAGAATTTCTTTAAAAAACAGAGGTTTGAAACCAATCCATGTCTGGAAAGGTGGACTCCAGAATTTTCAGTTCTAAACAGCAGCTACATAAAGTTTTGCACCACAAATGTTCATTGAATAAGACAAATTTATTAAACTTAATTGTGCTTTTGCTGCTGCCCCCAACAAATGCCGAATAAATTATGTCTTCTCATGTTTATTATTTATTTCCTAGAGCATCACTATTTATTATTTCAAATGGTAAATGCCCAAATTTTCTGCTGATCGAAGTAAAGGGCAAATGGACCCTCTCTTAAATGAGGTTGCTTTTTGATTCCAGCATACAAATTCAACAAAATATGATCAGAAGATGATCTTAAAACTGATAATGAAGCAAAGTTTCTAGCATCGACCTATTAAACAATTGACACTGACGTTATTAAGCTGATCTGATTAAAGTTCAAGAACCTATAGTATCGTAGTTATCATTTATCAATCCTAATAGAAAATTGAATATGGCAGTAGAATGATCAAATTTCTAATATAAAGTTTAAAGCATTATTTAATTTATTTGTTTGGGTTAAATATGACACTTACCGGCTTTGGAACAAGAAAACCTGAAAGGAGATTCCACAAAGAGTAAAATGCAGAAGAAATGACGGCTGCCAAGTGTTGGTTAGGAGTGAGACCAACAGCCATCATTCCGTAGAAGGTAAAGTAGGTGAAGGTGAGAAACATGAAGACAAGATAGAGGAAAAACTTTCCTGCAATATAAAAGAAACATTCTAAAACTTTCCTGCAACATGAAAGAAACATTCATTGCATGAACGTATTACAAATACATATATAAACAGAATTAACCAAGTTTTCGCTACTCTCTTTCTTTTTCATGAAACAAATCTTTCTTTCGCCCTTTGAGGAAATGGTCTGTTATTCCATTTAAAAATCGTCTCGGTACCACAATGAATAGCGTGCATGAAATTCTTTATTTCACAGCTAAATTTATCAAAAGTATCAGCATCAAGTGTTGCTCATTATGATGTAGAATTTTCAGTACATGAGAAATCAATGAGGTGCGCACGTTATGTTTTGAGTCCAACTAGCCTTGGCAACCATGAAATATGTGATGACGCCGAATAGAATTAAATCCACATAAATAAATGGCATATACGAATGAGGGTGGAATCTTACTAGCTGTCCTTTCAAAATTAACCATGAAATAGGTGATGACGCCGAATAGAATAGTTTGTGCAGCAACATACGGAATCTCCACAAGACCCTGTTGAAGAGCCAATTCAAACATTCGTCATTTACTTACACTTCACCAAGACCACAATGCACCATATATACTTCAGTAGCATGAAAGTTACCTGGGCCGCTGCATAAGAAAGAGGGGAGTACATTCCTGCTGCTTTCTCTCTATAGAACACTGTCCTCTCAATTGAAACAATGGGCTGTACAGAAGAAGCATTGTTGACCCCAAGAAACAAGCACGAAGCGTACAGAGCTCCCATTACCATAAATAAACCTTGAGTTGAGTTCCTGAACAGTTCATTATATTGAAACACTTACTACTTCAACATCAAAATTCAATAACAGGAAGGAAAAAGTAGAAAAACCATTCTAAAAAATGAAAAGGGAACTACACATACCCTGGTTCAGATGCGCTCAAAGAAAATTATTACAGGCACCGTGGCTAGGAAATTTTATTGCAAGAGATTAAGTGAAAAAGCCTAAGAAGCCATAAGCAAGTAATCCACGAGTGTCAAACTACGACAGACAACTGCTTAGCTTCTGAGACATACTAGATTTTCCATCCTAATAGCCTAGAATACAATTCAGATTTTCTATCTAACTTTAATGCACAGTCTACCAGAGTAATGTGAACCGTTGAATACTCGGGAATTTTAATCAAATCATTTTTCAATCAATAAAAAAGATTCGAGCAATTTTGGTTCGGTTTTCAAGCAAATAAAGCGGAGAAAGAAAAACAATCTAGAAAAATAGAACCTAAGGCAACTGGAAACAGAGAACTTAGACAATAATATTTTAAAGCAACTTCCAATTCGTGAAATAAGAAGAGAAACTTACGTCCGGGAACCAATATCCCAGAATATAGAGCCAAATATCAATGCAGCCACCATCGTAAAACCTAACCTCACGGCGTTATATTGTGGACTTCTCCAATATACAAGATTTTGCTTCCAGAGGCAAATAAAAAATTGAGAAAGCTGATCTTGTGAATATGTTGAAGCAAACTTCAATGGTGCTGAGCCAGCTGGTGGAACGCTAGAACTTTGAATGGAAGACTCCACTTCCCTATTGTAATAATGCGCATGTTAAACAAATTTTACAAGATCAATCAGTAGAAAAGACAAATATTTGATGAAAGTGCATATTGATTACAATGGTAATATGATATATCAAGTGCATATTGATTACAATAGTAATGATGTTTCAATTGGATCACCTGAACTGATTGGAGTTTTCATACACATCTGCAAAGTCTACCCCGAGTCTTTCTTCAACAGAAGCTGTAGTAACCTCAAGCATCCAAGTTGCTGGATTGTAACCACCAGGAATTGGAGGAATTCCATGGAGCCGCTACACAAGGAAAAATATACAGGACTAAGTTCTTACAAATAAAGAATATAGTGAAAAATTTACAATCCCGATCATTTATATATTGACATCATCATCAAATACCCGAAGGAAAATTTGGAGGAGCAAGCAGAGTTAGAGCTCTGCAGACGGGAAAGGATATATTCACAGAAATTTCTGATGCTATTCATTGCGATTACAAATAAAATTTTGAGGTGGAAAAATTTATGTTTAACTACTGCATCATACTGTCTACCAATCGCTCTCAAGCTTTCTTATCTGCAGAAATGAATATCATGACTCATTTGCAGATGATGTGACTTAGTCTTGCACCATAGTTTAGATGTATCTCAGGCCATTACTGATAAGGCCCTCAATAAATTAGGGGAGCAGATAAAAAGAATAGCTCGAAATTTTATACACACACACACTGATGCGAAGATTGTGGATCTCAAAATTGGGCATCTCATTGCCTTGATATTAGTCCCGTGAGCTCATAGAAAAGAAAAGCAGGAAAGTCTGAAGAGATTCCAATAAAGGTCAGTCATTGACATAAAATAAATGCCTTTGCCAGCGTCGGTACAGGGCGAGAAAAACAATTTTTTCTAGTGACTATTCAACAATTGAAACAGTATTAGTTTGATACATTAACCGTGACTTAAGGAAAAGAAGTATGTAAATCAAGAACTGTAAACCACCGACAAATGAATGTCACCTGGAAGTAGTCAATCATATTCTGAGAGTGGACACCTAGCTTCCCTCCATAAATAACCCGTCCGCCTCGTTTCATAAGAAGTAGCTGTGTATTACGACTCAAAGTTTAATGGCCGGAAAAGAAACTAATAGGTAACATGCATAGTCATAAGCGAATCAACCTCATCAAATGTTTCAAATATATCAATGCTTGGTTGATGTATGGTGCAAACCACCGTTCGTCCAGTATCAACAGTATTACGGACAGTTCGCATCACAATGGCTGCTGCCCGTGCATCAAGTCCAGATGTAGGTTCATCCATAAAAACGATGGAAGGATTTGCAACAAGCTCCACTGCTATTGTTAAACGTTTTCTTTGTTCAGTTGATAAACCAGAACTACCTGGCAAACCAACCAAAGCATGCCTTAAACTATCAAGCTCAACCAATTTCATTACCTCTTCAACAAAGTCCTGCAAGGGATTGTAGTAAAATGATATCAAAAAACGATGACAAATACTTAACCAGCACACCTAGAATGTCCATAGTGCTTAGTAGCTCACATGTCTTTGATCTTTGCTGACTTCCTTTGGCAGACGAAGACTAGAAGAGAACCGAAGAGACTCCTCAACTGTCACCTGAGGAGAATGTATATCATTTTGTTCAACATATCCAGAAATTCTGGCAAAAGTGCGTTGCTCCTTTGGATAGCCTGATATCTTAATATCCCCTTCTATGTAACCACCAGTTTTCCTACCAGCGAGAACATCCATTAAAGTTGTCTTTCCTGCTCCACTTGATCCAACTAAAGCAGTAAGAACACCTGGTGAGAACACTCCACTCACATTCGCTAAGAGTTGTAACTTCTTTTCTGGTATACCTTGGGAACTCATTGCCTGAGAATCACCCACACCCCAACAGAAAGTGAGTCTTAAATTGATCAAGGAATGCATAGGAGGCAAGGGGAAAACTGTTAAATGAACACACCTTGGGCATATCAACATAGTAATTGACATTATGAAAAGTCATGGTCAATGGTTGAAATGGCAGAATCATTCCCTTCTTTTTGCCAGCCTCCTGAGCAGAAGCTTTATTTAATTCAAACTCCTGACTGGCCACTGAATAATCAGATGATAATTAAATGTTTAGAAACCAACTTTCTGCTGTAGTTTAGATAAAAGGATAGCTACGAATGCACTGACGGATAACTAATTCCTAAGAAAAAAAGAATATTAAAGATGACTGACCACCCTCTGCTGCAGAATTTTCTTCTTTGTCATCGTTTCGTATCACGGCCTGTGATTTTTTAAGAGCTGTAATGAACAAAAAAAAGGAAGCAGCGCGTCTATAAGGAATCAATGAAGAAACATTCAGAACTTAAATGACATAAAAGATGAAAACATGGAACCAGAATATCCTGTCTGACTTACGATCAAGGTAGGCCAAGGCCAAAGTCACGACATAGTTGAAAAGCAATGCATAAAGTAACAAAGCACCAACTCCAATCCAGTACCAGTGATCAACAGATGGTAAACTATGTGAATGAAGAACATTGTAACCTATTGTGTTGTCTCCAATAGCAGATTTCTGCAAGATGTTACGGTTAATATTTCTGCTGCATATAAGCAACAAAAAGCTGATGGAAGTGTTTTTATTAGAGCACCTTCTTCCACCTTGTGGCACTAAATTCATTGACGGAAATTGCACGCTGCCCATACGATAGTGGTGACACCCAAAAACCCCAGATCCACCATGGCTTAATCGTCGCTGAAATTTTTAAAGAAAAAAAAAAACCCAAATGACTGATGGACCTGAATTAGTATCAGGATCTAGAAACTAACAAAACCTACCCTTTGGAAGGATATATCCGCCCAACAGGAATATGACTAGCAGAGAAGCTGATCCAAATGTATTGGCAATCACCATATCTCGTGCAATAGAGGCCATCATTCGGAAGAGGCCCAATGCCATTTGATGTAAGGAGAAGAGCAAGAACATGTGACGGAAAAATCTGGCAAATCAAAGCGACCCCTATAAGTACAAAGAAACTGCAGAAAGCAAAAACATGTGTACGGAAATACCTCCCAGCAGAAGGGGCAAAACCAACAGTGTAGTACACAACGCAAGACCATACAACAGCTTCAATGAGGGAGTAAGGCACGCGAAGAATCCAACTGGCAATGGACCACGCCCATGCAGGATGAAAGTAATTATCTCGTTGCTTGTAAAAGACTGGGAGTCGAGATATCATAATAGGAAGCTCAGAAAATCCATTAAACATCATATGCACCAATCCGAAAAACAGACAAGAGAGATAGAGATTGCCATTTTTCTCATCCGTGGGATGTATTCTTGTGCGCAAGAACATTGTGCATGTGACAAATCCGACAAATGCAACCTTAAGATATGGAAAATAGAGATAAGAATTGAAAATCATGAGAGAAAGGCCTCCAAAACAAAAATTTATAATGACGATACATATTTTATTGGTATTGGAATAAAACACATCGAATTGATGTGGATGTAAGTCTCCAGACGATGTTACAGGTAGATCATATTTTGGTTCTTCTTCTTTGAAAAAATCGAAATAAATACCTAAACACTGTATAAAGAGTATGTGCGTGTATATGTTTATCTTTCATTTAGAATCTACGAATCATTAAAGAAATAGCACAGAACTATAACTGTTAAAGGTATACCTGGCACGTTCTGAAGATGTACAGAAAACTATGCCTATTGATCAGAAGAATTTCTCGAGCAACGCATGTTCTAAAAAGCTCCCACTTTGACACAGCATATTTTGTCTTGGATAAAGCTGAAGGATGACTTTTAGATTTATCATATGGAACAGCAAGTGATGAGTTAATAGACCTTCCAAATCTGGAATTTTTAAACGCTTTTGCTATTTCTTGAACCGGAATAAAGACATATGGTTTTGAAGGATCAGCCCAGTATTGAGCTTGATCTTTTTTGGAAGTCACCTGTAAGAAATAAACAAAACAGTTAGGGAAGCACCAAAGAAAGAAAACAATATACCCCGTAGGTATTTTTCAATACAGTACCTCTTGAAGAAAATCTGCAACCCCCTTACGAGGTGGCAGCTGAAATCCTAATGACTCGAAGAACTCTAGAACCTCCGCTCGAGGACCTTGATACACCAGATAACCTTCTGATAATAGAATTAGATCATCAAACAGATCAAACGTTTCAGGAGGAGGCTGCAGAAGAGCCATTAGTACAGTAGCATCCATTTGATGAACAAAATTCCGCACACATTTCACAATTTGATATGTAGTGGAGCTATCGAGTCCCGTGGAAATTTCATCCATGAACAGGGTTTTTATTGGCCCAACAATCATTTCTCCTGATAGCATAACCTCAACTATGAGTATTGTTTGACAAATATTATTAAAAATGGGAACTTCAAACAAAAGTGCAATACTCAATAATTGTAATTTTTGAAGAAAATTTTTTTAAGTGTTAGTTAATATTTCTAAGCAATTTTGGAACACAAACATAATTAACATTCCCTTTAATAATTAGTAACTCGGATATTTTGATCATCATCATTTTTTGGAGTATGTTGAATATTACAGCAAAAAACTGAAAAGCCTTATCTAATGGTATAAATTCATAAAATGATGATACTATAATAAAAGAAAATTTATCATTAGTTCAAGACTTTGAATCCAAAGTAGAGTTAATTAGCAGTATAAATCTAACAGTTAAATAGTACAGGCATATGCGCTCCATGCAATCCAGGGTAAGGTCAAAGAGAGACCTGTTGTAACTCTTTTTCTTTGACCACCTGATACACCTCTGAGCATATCATTACCAACAATGGTCTCTGAACATAGATCAAGACCAAGAACTTTTAGGACATAATCTGTTAAAACACTGTGTCTTTTGCCGCCTACAGACGATGCCTGTGCAGTAAAATGGTTAAAATTCAAGACAGTTGTTAACAGTAAAACACATAAAAGCAAAAAATGAAAACAAAGTTTGAAATGACAACCTTCATGAAAGCATCTATCTCTGGACTTGGACGTATGTTCCTTTCTTTCTCTAAACGGTTCAGATCCTTCATAAATGCTAGTAAAGATTGAAAAAAAATGGATGAGAAATTAGTAGGCCAATTTCAATATTTTGTCGAATAGAAAAATCATCATCATTCTCATCTGTTATACCATGAAAATCTATACCCCATAAAAATGAATGAAATTATCTGAATGTAATGAAGTCATGATTGATACAAAACAAACGTTCTAGATCCAACGAGTATATCAGTTCTATTTGTAGTTTGAAACGATACTACAAGCAACTAATTAATCAATGTAAAGTTTGGAATATATATAACAGAAAATGTAGCAGCATGATCAAGAACAAGGATCTACTTAATGACTTCAAATAATCATAAATGAACCAACCTGCAAAGCTTTCATTTGCACCTTGGCATCTAGCAGCAAAATCAAAGGTTTCTCGAACAGTGAGCTCAGCAATATGATTATCTGTTTGGCTAATGTATGCAGAAGTTCTCTGAACATGAAATTCATCAAGCTTATGGCCATTATATGTAATATTACCGTTTTTCTGCACACAGAAATAAGTTATCAGTATGACTTTGTAATCCATAACGCAAGCCTTGCCATGGAGAAGGACTAAAAGTTAAATTTTTATAACAAATGATTGTGTACAAGTAACTTACCACAATGATTGTGATACATGCTACATCAATAAACGACATGTAACACTACTTAATAAGAGCTTATGGGAATTAGGCTCTTATTAGCGACGGATTCAACAAAAATACCCGTATACAAGGACAAGAAGTTAATGCGACATTCCCAGTAAATTTTTTTTTTTTCCATTGTTTACAGCATGTAAAGTAGTTAAATTTTATATTAGAAACAAATAAGATTGCACCCAGATAATGATAAAAAAATTACTAATATATATATATATATATTTATATTTAAAATTAGAAGTACAGTAGCTTCCACAATTTTATGAGATAAAAATATTAACTATTAAATATAACGAACAATGAGTAAAATGGCATTAAAAGTCCATGTTTACCAAATATCTTTTTGCTTTTATTTTAAAAATTAAACAGAAGCAAAATACTGAACATATTCTACGTATTCATGTTCCAACGTTGAGAAAATTAATCAGGCGTTGCTTCACGGTTTACAATAAGTTAAAAAGCATATACAGAGAGACGTGATTTGCTTGTGTACAGAAATGCACCAATTACTAACCTTCAAATTGCGGTCAAGTTTCCCAGCCAGAGCTAAAAGCAAGGTGGATTTTCCGGACCCAGGAGGTCCCAAGAGCAAGGTCATCCTACAAATCCCAAAACATTATATTCACATGCAAAGAATGCTGATTTCAAATAGTTACAGTTAACACGACCCGTGAAACCAATAAATTTCTCCAACGAAGTCCCAGACACTCGCTTGCCAAAACATTTATCAAAATATTGCCTACGGTCTTTTCTTTATATATATATATATATATATATTGATCGTGCTTACAATTGAGTTCAATGGCCATTAGCAATGTTGTAGGTGTACTTAATTAAGCAGTACTTCCGTCTTAAATAAACTCTAAATTACTCCCCTGGGAGATAATTTTATTCAATAACATGTATCTTCTTGACATAAGCTAATTGCAGTATACAACAAAGAGCTATTACGTACCTTCCCGAATTCACAATACCACTAACGTCGTTCAAGATGTTTAAAGAATATCTTTTAGGTTTAAATACTCTCAAACTGGTTAGAATTCTCTGCAATCAAATCACAGGAATCATAATCAAACACAATACGGAACAAGGTATTTATTCGAGAACATCTTTCTTGAAAGAAAAACTTTCTATAAATAACGAATCAAATGATCTCAACACAATAATACATTTAGAAAGTCAAAACACAAAATGACACGGGAAACAGATTAACCTCGAATACATCGCGAGTGGCGTTAATCAAAGTAGGTAAAGCTCTCGAGCCCGTCTGAACGTTAGCCACAACTTTCAAGTTCTGGAATCTAACCTCCACCTTTGGCACCTCCAATTCAACCCTTTATTATCAACCAATATCACAAACACTTAGCAAGCAAACATCATATTATAAATGCGTGATATTGTTTGAAATTAATTAATTAATTAAATTATTAAATATACTCATATATATTGTATGATATATATATATATATATATATATCATGACTACCTATCCAGACGTTCTTTGATAGCGGAGAGAAGTTTGAAGTTGTCCTGATCGTTAGTAGCCAAGGCCTTTCTAACTACGAGTTCGCGATGAGCTCGACTAAGTTTCCTGACGTTGATCGTCTCCGTCCCCGCATGTCCGTCTCTACCAGCGAACTCCGACGTCGTTCTCCTCAACAGCGCGAAGTTTCCCTGCTTCTGTGAGGGCAATCTAGCGATTCCCTCCCACATCAGCTCCTCCTCGTCCTCCGCAACCGACTGCGCATTTGACGGCCGCGCAAACGACTCTCTCCCCGTTCCGTCTAATTCAACCTCGAAGTACTCGCTTCCGTTTGAGGCCGCCATGAAAGCCTCTCTCGCACTCTCCCGAAAACTTTCGTCACGAACTCAAGTAATCGGAGTTTGTTAGCTCTCTCTCTCTCTCTCTCTCTCTCTCTCCCTAAAATGAGAGTTTGATGTGAAAACGGTGTGTTTATAGAGAGAGAGAGTTAGTTAGAGTTCAAATAGTCTGGCCCCGGGAATTTTGAAGCGATGAAACGACAGGATTGACCTTCAAGAGAGCCCTTTGAGCTGGCAACGAGAAACTGAAACTACAGAATTAGCCTCAAGATTGAAATGACAGAATTAACCTCCCTGGTAGTTGTTGTCCTGTTCTTTCGACCACGTTGGAAAATAGTTATAGCCAATCAATTTACACGTGTAATTATTCTAGAAGAGTGCAGAAATTTGATTTGTTTAGGACGTGGGTTTGTTGTGATTTCACTTATTACTACCCGTTTTAGCACGTATCGTGAAATACACATACAATGTATTGCATTCTAGTAAAATACATACATATTACTATAACAAGTATAACACTTGGATTAGAACTCTTTATTGAATTTGTAGCCATAGCAAGCATGTGGGTGCATGCATGCTATTCATGTTTTCTGATTACGTATTTGATGAGGCCAAGAGAGCCGGCATTTTATGTACATTGTATTAATAAACAGTCATCCATGATCCACATTCATCAAACATTATTGATTATACAAAGAGATTATCAACTTAAAAAAGCACATTAATATCGAAATTCATACATAAATTGCACGTTAATATTATAAAATACTTGTTTTAATTTACATGATTAGCCAAATAAATTAATAACGCTAGAAATAAGAATACTTTTTTAATATTTTGTATTCTTAATTTTTAAAATTTTAATAATATATAAATATAAAAAAATAAAAAAATTATAAGAGAATTCTAATTTTAATATTAGACCGAAACAAAATATAATATCATTAGTGCTTGGTAACAAGTCGATTAGATAACAAAAAGACCAAGTTGGCACGACATTTATTGATTTGGACTAACATTGTTGCTACAGTACTATAGGGCTGGAATAAAGGAACTTACCCAAACAAGAACAATACATTTGTGCAAAGCCAATCGATAATAGATGGCTCTGGAATTAAGAATTTTATCTTAGTGATTGCCCTTGCGACCAGATGGAGTTAACTTAGTCTCAAAATTTCTTGGACTGAAGATTCTGATGATGATACATTCAAGTTAGAAGGCAAAAAATTGTACACTTCCACCGCCAAACTTCCGGTTCTGCTTTTTGTCATCTCTTCTACAAACAATTATCTGCCTTTCATCATTCTGTTCCACCAGTTCCCAACTTCTCCTTTGGTCTCCAAATGAAAATAGACCTAAAAATAATAAGCTTAATTAGATTTCAGAAAGCAGTGGCTCCAGCAATTCGCTCATCCACCACACAACTAATAATAGATGGCCTTCACTGTCTCGGACGAAGTGAAAAATGAACTCTCCAAAGTTCTTGCTTCAAGTTCGCAACCAACTCCAATATCAAAACTATCGCCATCCCATGTTCTGAATTTGATCGTCATCAGTACATAAAGCCAATTCTCTCGTCCCTCACGACAAGTTAGCCTATTTCATGTCGTTTTGAATTAACAAAAGCTACGCAGATTTTTGATAGCATTATCAATCCACTAGTGAGAGGCAAATGGAAATCTGTTGGAAGTCCAGTACTTCAACACTACAAAATAATAGGATTTAGCAAGAGAAGCAGAGTCCAACCTTGAACTGCCAGATGCCATAACATCGTCCCGTGGATACAGCTTGTTCACAGGACTGATAGTTGCAATGATTGGATCAATAACCTCAGCAACTAGTTGCCCGGGTGTTGATATCTACGAAATCAATCTGATGTAGGGCAGCTCCATTACAATTTTCACTTGTATAGCGACGAATAACTGCTAGAGACTCCTCCAATCGCATTAAGCTTCCTAAGATACAACTAAGGAGTTTAAGCAACTTAAAAAGTATTTTCAAGTTCATATTGTCACCTTTGGATCCCATTCAGCTCGAAAATGGGTTGCATGAAGATTGAAATCATGACTGTACACAATTTCCCTGCTTGGATACTCCAAGTTGCCAGAGAGAGAAATCCCATATACAAAGTGTCATGTAAAGAATTCCTTTCATTGGCATGGACAAGAACAAGCTAATCAATTTCAAGTGTCACCTAGAAAATTTAAAAATTTCATCATCGGTTATTGAAGCAGAAGCTGATTAATAAATAATTCAAAAAATTAGCTAGGTGCTTAAGAACTAAGATATTATCTACAACCCATGTTCCTCTATAACCAATGTAAAAAATATATAATAAAATTTTATACGAAGAGTACGTAAATTTTAACCATTAATTTTAAAATAAAGTAGAACGAGTATATAAAAAATTTTATTATAAAATAGGATGAGTATATAAAAAATTTTATTATAATAAGAACGTTAAAAATAAAAAAAATAAAATTTTAACTTTATAAAAATAAATTACATGGATTTATTAATAAGAACGTTAAAAATAAAAAAATAAAATTTTAACTTTATAAAAATAAATTACATGTATTTTATTAATAAGAACGTTAAAAATAAAAAATAAAATTTTAATTTTATAAAAATAAATTACACGTATTTTATCAAGAAAACTAATCCCGTCAGATGTCGATTCCGCATGGGGGAGAAGGTAATCGCCAGCCGGTGACGTGTCGCTCAAAGACATAATCCAACGAGTTGCAGGAATTTCTATGGGGTGCTGGAACGACCACATGCTCCGTAGTAACTCTACGTGGGCTAGTCATCGTAGCGTGGCCTTCATTTTTCAAAACCAAAAGACAGAGACAGATTTCCAGCATCATGTTAACATCGTAATTTTAGAATATACAATATATTAATGTTAGCATTCTAACCAGACTGAAATTTCATACCACGTAAAATGCTCTACCAAAAATTTAAATAAAAAATAACAGTAATGAGCCAGTGGCATAAAGTTGAAAGGAAAAAAAAAAAAAAAGGAGTAACAACTGCACCAGGCATTTTGCAGAGAAAACAAGGTTTCATGGGACAATCTATGTTTGTTGCCCCCTAAAATTCTGGTTCATGAACCCCCATTTTACAAACCTAAAATACCAACCAAACATATAACTAAAATGGAAACTGTAAACAAGTCTCAATTTTTTTAAGGAAAAAGACAAAAAGGGCTTACTTTACAAACTTTCTCGAGACTAATCGTGATAGGCACTTTTCCTTTATTCTTTGTGTTTAAATTCTCTTGAATTTTCTCTCCATTTCCATTTTCTGCAAATATGTGCTTCTGCTTCTTCTTCTCTTCTTGAGATTCTGATTCTGATAGTGGGATCTCCGCTTACTCTTCTTCTTCGTCTTCTGATGAATTCTGCTCACTGTCCGAATCTCTCCCGATCACATCTCTCGGAAACGCCACACTTCTCGTTTGCGGGGCCATTTTCGTCAATTTACAAACCAACGAAAGAAAACAAACACAAGACAACGATTGTAGACTCGAATCGAATTCGAACCAGAGAGATTTGGAAGCCCAAAGAGGAAATAGAATGGACCATTAAACTTGGCTGCGCCTTAAAAAATGAGGTACCAAGAAGTTCGAATGCCGAAGGTGACCAGAGCCACGTGTGATCATCATAACATGTGAGGGGCAGTTGAGTAATTTCAAGCATGCACACCGCTCATTACCGTCCTTTCATGTGCGCATCAATGGCTAACGTCTAGTATTATCCGTGTCAAATCAGAATGGTCCGTGAAAACGATCCGTGGTCGCTCGATCCGTGGTCGTCCTGAACGGCAGACCATCGCATTGCTCATCCACTAAATTTCGAGGCTCAGAACGGTTACGTCTTATCTTAGGCAACGTTTCAAATCCTTTATGGCGGGATATAACAGCGTTAGAACATCCAAACAACTCATAGCCAAGAAGAAGAACAACGCGAAGATCAAGTTAACCGGAGAGCAGAAGCTTAGCTAGAGAAGGAATAATGTTATCCTTTCACATAAATTCGTCAATCCCAAACACTCTCCTTGCTCCCAAACTCAAGCCTTTGCGCCCACAAACATGCACATCCTCTTCGGTTTCTCTTCGCACACTTAAAGTTCGAGCAAGCTCCGCAGAAGTAGCTCTCCAGGAAAACGAGAAACGTTTAAATGACAGCAGTATTTCACTTACCGGAGATTTGTCGGAGGATTTGCCCGCGGGGCTCCGGAGAGAAGCGATGCCCAGACACGTGGCGGTGATAATGGACGGGAACGTTCGGTGGGCACGCCAGCGAGGTTTGCCTGCCTCGGCGGGACACGAAGCTGGTGTACGGTCCTTAAGAGAGCTAGTGGAGCTTTGTTGTAGATGGGGAATTAAAGTTTTAACCGTTTTTGCTTTCTCCTATGATAACTGGATTCGACCTCAGGTCAGTTGACACCCGGATAGTTTGCTTCTGTTTTCCGAAAACAACCATTTGCCCTTTGGCTACAGGAAGAACTCACTGATTTAATTAAATAACCTGATTGGTTGAAGTGCAGGTGGAGGTCGATTTCTTGATGAAACTGTTTGAGAGATCAATACAGTCAGAGCTGGAGGGTTTCATAAGGTAACGATAGACTCCCGCTTTGTGATTTTTGTAAACAGTGCATAATTTGTTTGTTTTCATTCTTAATTACTATGTTTCCTTGTGTTTTTGTATCTCAAAATAGAGAGGGGGACAGAGAAACTGGCTTACTTAGACAGTTGTTTAGCCAAAATAAAATTCAAACACGTTTTTATTTTCTGCAGCAACCATAAATCCTGAATTTATTATTACTATTATTCTTGTTATTTGATTAAAACAATCAAATTAGTATATAGTACAATTGGAAGATTTGCAAGAATGAAGAGATTGAGGTTTAAACCGTGATGGTTTTAGAATAGTTGACATAAGTAGTCGATTGTGGTTTTAGAATTTGACCTAAAATTAGAGCTTAAATTATGTATCGTTGTTTATTCTTTTGACTAAATATTATGCTTAATAGAGACACACTTTAACAAAACATTCAGATCTGTGAAAACCTAAAATTATCTGTGATTTTAGAAGGACTTCTCTTATGTAATTTCATTCAACATTTAAACACTTCTCAGAGAGGAAAACTAATTCGGAAATAGTTTCAAGCTTGTTTTGATTTTTAGTTGCCACAGTGTGTTGTGTTGAAGGAGCTCGTTATTAAATTTTATTCCTCCATATGTGTATCTCTTTATGGTAGCTTGCAGATTGTTAATTTCTTTGGAAGGGTTACTCAAAGGGATTCTGTTGTGCATGCTTCTGGTTGAATTTTGTTCAGTATTGCTAAGTTCTACTCTAGCTTATTCTGTCCATTTGCACAGTTGAGGAATTATTTCTATCCGCAGGTTGAGTTTCCTTCAAACACAATGTCTGTAACCCAAACTTTTACAAGACCATAAATCATACTCTCGAGCACTTGAAGAAAAGAATTGCCTTGCCGATGGATGACAAATCTACTAACCATTAAAATCTTTTAGTAAGAAACTAATGTTTCAGGTTCAAGGTATTCCTGGTAAATTGATTTTGTAAACTGTTTCTACTGTCACATGACATTCACCATTTTATCTTTCTTTTTTTTTTCATTTTCAGGGTACTGATCTGTGCATCTCTATATTTAACAGTGAAGGTATTAGGATATCTATGATTGGGGATTCATCGAGACTCCCCAAGACACTCCGGGATCTTGTAAACGATGCAGAGGAGAGAACAAAAGAAAACTCACGATTCCAACTCATCGTGGCAGTTAGCTACAGTGGGAAATATGATGTTATACAAGCATGCAAAGGTATTGCACAGAAAGTGAAGGATGATGTTATTCAACTGGAAGACATCGACGAAACCCTGATTGAGCAAGAACTGGAAACAAGCTGCACTGAATACCCATACCCAGACCTATTGATCAGAACTAGCGGTGAGCTAAGAGTCAGCAACTTCTTACTGTGGCAGTTGGCATACACAGAGCTCTTCTTCGCACAACCACTCTGGCCTGATTTTGGAAAAGACGAGTTTGTAGAAGCCTTAACTTCATTTCAGCAAAGGCAGAGGCGCTATGGTGGACGAAAATCATAACCATTGTCTATTCACTTTCTATTGTATTAGGCTATATCTCTAAATTCATGTTAGTGCCAAGAATAGCTATACAAGCAGGCACTAGATCAACATCAAGGTGCTGGAATTACCTTTATGTACCATCTATGCAATACAAATAATAGCATCGGTTTCTTCACAATCTTGATGATTGCAGAACAATTCGTCTTCAAGATTGTGTAACAGATCGTTGCCATCAGCCTCTTGTTTCATTAACAGGTGCTAGAAACATGTACATGCCCCCAATATATGCTCTAAAGCTGCTGGCTTGTAGATGTTTGGCTAATTTTGCTGCACTTGTTGCTTATGTTTGCCGGGGCAGCACATACCTAATGGAGTAGTATTGGTCGGCCAAACCTCATTTCTTATGAACTTTATAATACTGTAATTGTATTTATAGGTCGCATAAGGATTGGCCTTCAATAAATTTTATTTGTTAATGGAATCTATGCTGTTTGTAGATTATGTCTCTTTGTCTGCTGCTCAGGCTTCGTCAAGGCCATTGGTGAGTCAGATATCTCAGCTCTCATTGACCATAACTTGGAAGACGACAGCCCTTAATAGTGGACTTCTGTCTTTATTTCCTTAAATGGGTTAGGGAATTGCTAATTATTAAATAGCATGAGAATAGAATAGCATTAATTTAAAGGAGAATTTTAGCTTTTGACCTTATCCATCTCGAAAGCTACATGCATGTTTATAAGATTATAAATTTTTGCATTCTAACCTGCTTTAACTTTTAAAAATATACATTTTATTCCTCAAAACATTCATTTGTTTTTATAATTTGGTCTGTCATTTTAAAACAAAAATATTTTATACTTTGAATCATCAATTTTTTTTAAATTTTTCTTTTTTATTATTACAACTCTCAATTAAAGAGGAGCAAGTCCATATTACATTAATTTTGACCCAAATTTTAAATTAATCTAAAACATTGATTTTAGTTTGAACCAAATCAATGTAAATTGTTAACAAAAGATAAATCGAATGAATATAACTATGTGATTTGTCGATTTGATCTTAAACCATAAATATTAATATAATTATAAACCTCAATTTTTATATCTAGTTACATTCATCTTTAAGTTCAAATAATTAATATAATTACAAGGCTCATTCTTTTTATATTTGAAGGTTTTGTTTTAGGGTAATATGATTTTTGTTAAAAATACGAGACATCTAAAAAAAATATTTCAAATATATAATTTTTATTACTTTTTTAATTTATTGGTTCGATTTAGTTCAATTGATTTTAATTAGATTTAAATTAAAAATTAAATTAATATTATTGATATAATTTTTTTAAAATCAAAATTGATCTAATAAATTTAAACCATCGATTTGAACTTATTTGAATCAATTAGGTTTGGATATGCTAACCTTACGGTTACTCTCAATCACCCGAATTGTCATACATAAATATTCTTGATTTTTCTCACCTTCCCGAAGGACTTGAATTTCGTAACATAAACTAAGTTGGCATGTCTTGCCTATTTCTTTGAAGAATTTGTCTCGAGTTAAATAAATACAAAAATTGAGGACCTTAATGAAAATATATTCAAAGTTGATTTCTTATTGGTACAACACTGCACAGACAATGCGTTGGGATTTCCAAAGTGACACCGTTTTATTTATTGATGATACAATCTTATCAACGCCGATCCAAATTGGCAAATTGCATCCCATTATCTCAACTTGTCCAACCTAAATTAATTTAAAACAGTTTCCATGATGACTAGGATATCTTATCCCATATCTAACAGACGGATTAACCTTAATTAAACTCCCTAATTATTCATCTTAACAATATAATAACATACTTCATTTTCAATTCTGCCATCGGTTTATTGAAAACAAGCAGCCGCCGCGCCAGCGGGTTTTGCTTTGCGGACCGTTCCACACTGCCCCGATTACCACCTAGTATCCTATCGCCACGTCATGACATCTACAGCACCGTTTCTTCGAGAGTTTCAAGGACACTTTTGTTTAAATTCCAGTTATGACCTTAGACGACAATCATGCGAGAGGAATAGATCATAATACTGAATTATTTTTAAAAAATAAATTATTATATATTTTAAATAAAATAATTTTAACTAATATAAAATAAATTTATTTATTAATAATAAATAAAAATATTTAAAATTATTATTAAATTAATATAAAAAAAAATTATAAAATATTAATAATTTAATTATTTTAATATAATAAAATTATTTTATTTAAAATTTTTTTATTTATAATTATAAAATAAAGTCTTGTTTTATTTTCAAAATAAAAAGTCAACGGTATAATTATAATATTTTATTTATTTATATTATAAGTATTGAAATTCACCTAGGGGTATAGAATTAGGTATTTTTTCTGTGTAATTTGACTAGACTACGTCAACGTAATTGCTTCCGCCGCAAAAGGGTAAATAAGTAATTCAACTATCCTCTCTCCGTCGTCTTATAAGATGTTTCGAGTTATAACTGACAGTGTTGGTAGGTTGAGCCTGTACTCATGTTCGCCGGCGATTTTGTTTGAAAGAGAAGAAGTTTAATTTAAAATTACAAACCGCGATTTTTTTTTTTTTTTTTACCTATTTTGGTTTTTCTGTTTGGTTGATGGGAATTAATCTCCGGGAAAACAACCGGCCATGGGAAAGTCGTCTTTCAAGGATTCTCTTAAAGCGCTTGAAGCTGATATTCAGCACGCCAACACTTTGTAACTCTCTCTTTCTCTGCTGATCGTATTATATTCTAAAATTCCTGATCGAATATGATCGTTTTAAATTTAATATCTTAGTCAATTGTCTCCATTTACGTGTATGTATTTGCCCTTCTGAATTTGATCGTTCGGCGATTACTCTTACCTGGATGGCGGAAGTCTCTAGAATCGATTCTTCATGTGACAAATAATTTTGCTTACAATCAAAATTACTTTGAAGGCTCGTTTCCATCCAATGTTTGAGACACGTGGAAATAATTAATTTGTATGCTTGTTAATGCATTTATTACATAACAACTGTAGAATCTGTGCTATGATAAGCTGAATGATTCACTATCTAAACAATTTTAGTTGAAACTCTTGCTATTTTCATTAAAGTAAGAATTTTTGCTTGTTGAATGGTGTACTGGTACTAATGCTTTGAGAATACGTGTGGAAAAGGAATATCTTTTGTGATGTTGATTTTTGCGTCTATTCTGTTTTTCATTTCCACTCGAAAACACTTGTTAGGAGCAAGACTCAGTTGAGGAATTTTGTTGTAAATTTTTGCCTTAATCGGTTTCTAGGTATTTGCTAATTATGAATTCTGCCATCATTTCCTCTTGTTATTGCAGGGCATTAGATTACCCGAGAGAGAGAGATGGAGCACGTCTTCAGATGAGACTTTCTTACAGTCCCGCTGCCCAATTTTTTCTCTTTCTCGTTCAGTGGACTGATTGTCACCTTGCTGGTGCTCTTGGTTTGCTTAGAATTCTTATTTACATGGTATCTTTCTCAATACAAGCCCGCATTGCATATTTCAGTTGTGATTTTTTTTTTCCTTCCCTGTTTTCTGCACTGTCCATATCTTGTTGATGTGAATTTATCACATCCATCAGCCTACAAAATTATAACTTTAGTGATTTTCTTTGGGTGCAACATTGTGGTCTGTGGGTACAGACCTATACTGATGGCAAGACCACTATGTCTGTTCATGAAAGGAAAGCAAGCATCCGAGAATTTTATGGTGAGTATGATTCAGTAAAGTAAAATATACTAAATTCTGGGTGCATACTTTCTGTTGGGCAACCCTTCCTTCCATTTGTTTTTCTTAATTATAATTGCTGGATAAAAAGCTAATCAATGTGGCATTTAACAGAGGTGATATTTCCTTCTTTGCTGCAATTTCAAAGGGGCATCACTGATTTGGAAGATAGGAAACAAAAGGATCTGTGTACTCTCAGATACAGAAGGAAGGATGAATTGGAAAGGGGGAACAGTTCTGAAATTGACATAGAAAGGGAAGAGGAGTGTGGGATTTGCATGGAGATGCACAGCAAAGTTGTATTGCCTAACTGCTGTCATTCTTTGTGTTTGACGTGTTATCAAGATTGGTAAGCTTTCTTTCTGTTCTAAACACATCCTTTTTTGTATTCATATTTTAAGGCATTTATTATAACAAAGCCAATAAAATCAAAACAAGAACACCTTCACAGACCAAAAGAGATTTGTAGGATTTCTGTATACCATTTTCACTGAGGTTTTTTTTTTTTTTTTGGTATACAGTATATAAAAGGATATACACTTTTTTCCTACTGCTATTAGATATTGGAATTCTTTAGCCTTTTTCTTTTTGTTGGTCTGGTGTACATGTATACCCATTTCTAGTCCATAAGATGCTCATGAATGAAGGGAAGCACCATCTTTCTAGATTATTGAGCTTATGAAATTGAAAAATGCTCCTTACCGGAGTAAGAGTTCAATCATGTTTTTGTTTGACATGATGATGGATTGTGTGGTACTAATTTCAGGCGTGACCGGTCCCAGACATGCCCCTTTTGTCGGGATAGTCTCGGAAGGGTCAACTCTGGTGAACTATGGATCTACACAATTAAGTGTGATATTGTTGATCTATCCACAATTTTGAGAGAAAACTGTAAGCGGCTGTTTATGTACATTGATAAGTTGCCGCTTATTGTCCCAGATTCTGTGATTGGTCCCTATGATTCTCACTTTAAGTGAGGAGAGGACTTATGTACAGGCTTTTGGAATGCTATATATGCTTTACGCGTGACTATATGTGTATGTTTCCCTATGACACTACCATTTTAAAATGTAAATGTTTCCCCTTTTTTTCTTATCTCATCTCCCAAGAATGTTATATTAAGATATCCTCGTGTATTCATATCCCTCGATATAAAACGAAAATTAATTTAAAATCTCATTCTTGGGATGATACAAGAGTAGAGACAATCTTAGAGTTTTAAAGAATTTTTGATGAGTTTTTAAAATGTAATTTTTATAAAATTTAATACCGAAAATAAATAATAATACACAATTGATTTTAAACTTCGGCATTTTAATTTGGGTTAAATTTTAATAGTCTTAACTTCGATAGAAGAAAAAGACACTTTTTAAAACATTTAAATTATGCAATTGTAATTTTAATAGTTTTGACTTCGATAGAAGAAAAAGAATATTCAAATTGACACTCTTTAAAATATTTAAATTATATAATTATAATTTTAAGAGTTTTAACTTTATTAAAAAAAAAAATTCAAATTAATACTCTTTGAAACATTTAAATTATGCAATTGTTATGACCTAAAAGAAAAAGAAAAGCGAAAGTTGGATGAGTGCAACACAAACAAATGAAGTAGAACCATGGCCAGTAGTAATGGGAATTTAGGCTCGGTTGCTGTCTTGCGAACGCATCTAATCTGCTAAAAGCGAGGATGGTTTTTTCTGGATGGGCAACATAAGCATAGCCACCATGGCTAGATACATCAAGCCCTGCAATTTCCTCATCAACGGGAATTCTTAGAACCTTTAGCTTATGAAGTGCATAAAAAAGAGATCCCATTGTTACGCTTTGCCAAATTACAATGACCAAAACCTCAGTCGCTTGGGGTCCAATCAGACCCCAGCCCCTACCCATTATTAGACCATAGGGTCGGACCACACCACACTCACCTGAATTAAAGGATTGAATCGCATATTCCTCTTTGGCAAACAACCCTGTAAATATCAAACCCCAAGCACCACACCCCCCATGTAATTGGGTTGCTTGTAATGGGTCATCAAAGTTCAGCTTTAGTGCCCAAATATTGAGCCCAATCAAGACCCAAGGCTCTGCTACTGAACAGCCTGATGTGATTGCTAGGAACCCCTCCAAGCCCCCATTGCAAACATCTAGTGCATCCCAATGGCCCACGAGTATTCGCCGGCCGAATTACAATTCCGACAGTCGACCCGGCTAGTGTAGTCGTGACAGCAGTCCTAACCACCGCAGTCCAGTTACCTTGATCGGTGGTGTCAGGGTAGGCCACGAGAATTTTGTCAAATGAACCGGGATTGAATCCAAACAAACCAAACCATAAAAGGAATGTACCAAGAACAACCAAATGTGCATTATGCCCACACATCGACACAGGCTTGCCTCATCCATCAACCCGGCCCACACGTGGACCTTCTATCAAGGAGCCCCAATGCCCAGCAACCCCGCCAACAAAATGCTCGACACCGCTGCCAGCAAAGTAAATTGCACCAGAACCAAACAACGAGTCACTTGAACTCGGACTGAGCCAACCACTGGATGACCAAACCCAGTGAGCCAGAATCAGGTACACAAACCCAGAGAGAAAAAATGAGAAAACAAGATAAGCACAGAATTGGGTTCTTTCTGCTATAGAACCACTGGGGATTCCGGCAACAGCTATGGCAAAAGCCCATTGATAGAGAAAATAGCTGTAGTCATAAGTGCCATTGGGAATATCTTTAAGAGCAAAGAAGCTTGCGCCAATAAAAGGTTTAGCACTGGAGCCATCGCCACATGCAAAAGCAAAGCCCAAGAGGTAGTAAGGGATGCCACCCACAACAGCATCAACAACATTTGTAAGCATGATGTTCATGGCATTTTTGGCCAGGACCGGGCCAGCGCATAACATGGCAAAACCAAGTTGCATGACAAAGACTATATAGGCAGAAAAGAAAAGATAAACAGTGTTAATGTGGTATGTAACACTTTGATCCCATGAGACTTCCATGATTTCTTGAGAAAGAGGAGGGAGAGAGTTGGTTGGTGCTGAAGGGCGAGGGAAGATATAGATTGATAATTTGTACTTGGATAGTATCCGTTGAATGGTAGCTATTATTGTTTGATATCATATGGGTGGGGCAGCTTGCTCATGTTTGAGTTGTTGACTAACTGCTGTGCATTCTACTTCAATGACACTGAATGGATAGCAACATAGCTACGACGCTCCAAACTCGGGGGGTTGTCTAGGCTTATTGCGTGCTACAAAGCTGAGACAAGTACCAACAAATGAATTGTTGCACATTATTCCAAATATATATGGGCACGCCCAAAATATATCATGCATTTTTCATTAGCTCGGTCCAAAATATTGTGTACATCGCCATTGCATGATATTGGTAATGAGTCCTGACTCGGCTACTAAACCAACCAAACTGTGTAAGTATTTCAATATTCCCATTATCTTGGCAAGTTTAAGGTTTCTCTCTATTCCCAGACAATGGGAAGATTCCCATTCTTGATAAGTTTTTCCAATTGAGATTCTGCTGAATCAGAATCACCAAATAGTTGGAAAATTTCATGTAGCTAAAATCACATTTTCGGCAGAAGTATTTGGAGTAAGAGAGTTGATTGCTCAATAGTTCTAATGAATAAAAAGTAGCATGTAATTGAGCATGGATCAGATGAGAATACTTAATTGACACACCATTGACAAGATTACATTTAATGCTTTCAAGTCATCTTACTTGGTGGCTCTGCACGTTCCTGCTTCTTTTCAATCCTGAACTTTCTGAACACACGAGATAAAAGGGCTCTGACAGTAAACCAAAACCAACGAGAAACAGGAAAGACAAGAAAATGAATATATCTGATACCTCCAAATATGACTGTTGATATAATGCCATGAAATTCATCAGATAAATTGTCTCATATTAACTATTTGAGAATGCAAAGTGGTTATTTTCATTGATAAATACTATGAATATACACATGCAGATAACAGCAATGGAATTGAAATTTGTACTCACAATTGGTTATCACGGAAGGAATCAATAGGGTTTCATATAGCTGCTGTGATCTCCTCCTGTAGTTTGGCTTGTAAGGGAAGGTCTCATGGTAACAATTGCAGATTCATTGGCTCCTGCTCTTAGAGCAGCCTTTCCAGCTTCCAGGAATCTTTTGACTGCATCCTCCGCATACCTGTTGGCTTCGCCCACTGTCATACTTTGGCCCATATATGGGTAAGTGGTCAGGACATAATCACCAATTAGCTGGGCTGCAAGCTGGATCAGCTCAAGTTGGAACTCTGAGGGTTTTCCATCTTCCCTTGGTCCCCATGGCCTAAGAGATCTCATAACCTCCGGCAGAGTAGCTGTGTTCAAGTTTCAGGATTAATTTTTAATCATGGACACAAGGAGATAAATTGGATCTCAATCAATGAGGGAGAGTCATCCATATGACCCTCATATCAGAACCTAAGGTTCAGAAACATGACATAAATTTGCTGGCAGCAAATATATCAATAAGAGCTTAAGTACTATATGGTTTCCAGTTAAACGATGTAAAAGATATATACATATATATATAGATATATAGATGCACAATTTTTGGATCAAGGGATTAATTCCAACCTGGACAATCATCACGGGGTGTTTCACGGAGTTGAAAGTACTTCTCGAATGTGCCAGCCCATGCGTCCCTCTTTGTCAAAAAGTTGGACTTCAGGTTGAAAAGCTTCCTTACAGTTGCAGGTATAGAAGAATGTTCAAATTGCGAATGTGGAGTAGGTCCATCAGGCTCATGGATCACTGCACAGAAGTATGTCTGTCAAAGGTTCTTGTCTGATTTTGATTGTTTAAGATTAATAACTTGTATAAGATATATCTAAAAACCACAGAGAGTAAAATAAAAAACAGTAGTCAAATTTCATTCTTCATGTAATGATTTCCGAAATAAGCAGCTAAATAATGGTTCGGATCAATCACAACAGATATCGTCGCCTAGTCTGCTAGTTATCATGCCTAAATGTCAACCAGTCCCCGATATTGGGCAAGACAAAAGTACAGAATAAAGTTCAATACTGACCCAACTGATTCAGAAAATACACCTTATTTGGCATGCACAGCCACAGCAACCCAATTTTCTGACTAATTTTAGATTCTGATTTATCTAACAATGTTCTTGCACCTAAATTGCAGCGATACAGTAACCTTATCCTATAATTTCATTTTGTTTGAAGGTATTATTTGTCGCCAAGGACTCTAGATGGGACCTATATCAGGCGATCTCCAGAAGAAGAGAATTTTTTTCCCTCCAAAGGACATTTCTACAACTTTGTTACAGCAGCCAGATGTCCACATTTGCTTTTCTGCCAACTGAGGCCAACAAATATTTTCTCAATCTCCCACAAATAAGAAGCCACTGTTGCAAGGTTTGAAGCTAAAGACATCCAAAATTAACATAATTAGCAAAGCCCACCCAACACGAAAAGGATAGATGATATTCAACTAAGGTTAATAACTAACTAGATATAGCCATGGGAAACTTCATATAACAATTTCCTGGACAGAATCTCCATCAACAAAAATGAACAAATTCATGGCAGAAAACAAAACTCAACTGAGCCTAACAAAGACCACAATTCTAACCTAATGCCACTAACGTCAAAAACATTTTTTATCTTACACAAAAAAAGAAAGGAAACTCATCCAACCAAATGGCAAACTGTTGCTCCAGATCGAGTAACCACTATACTAAAATTAATTACACATTCTATGCAAAACTGAATTTAACAAATCATACAACAAAAATAAATAAATAAATAAATAAGTTCAAACTTAAATGGATCAGAAACATAATCAGCAACATTTGAACTCAAATTAAACCCAATACTACAGCCAATATACACACTACAAAAATAAAGAGAGAGAGAACTTAGCCAAGACTCTCTTAATAGGATCATCCAATACAAACATATTGAAAATTTTCAAAATAAATATATATATATATACATATGATCAGGATATATTATGGACGTATTTAAGAAAATAATGTATCAATATTCATGTATAAAATTAAAAAAAATAAATAGATAAATGAATAAGTAAAGAATTTACCAGTGCCCTTATCAATCCACGGCGAAATCAGAACAGTTGGAACCCGAACACCCAAGCGGTCGAATCGAAAGTAAAACGGGTCTGGTCCAATAATCCCATCCGGGTTAGGCACGTTAGAAACCGGAGTGGGAACGTGATCATAAAACCCACCATGTTCATCATACGTAATCAACAGAGCCATTTCGTTCCACTGCGGGCTACTCCTCAGTATCTCATACACCTCCTTCACAAACCTCTGACCTTCCGCCACGTCATGCGACGGGTGATCATCATTCGCAGGGAATAAGTCCACGTCAAAATATCTTTGTTCCACCACCACATAATTCGGCAACTTCCCGAGCTTCGCATGCAACTTGAATTTCATCGAATAGCTGTGGAATTTCGTCACGTGCTTTAATTTCCTTAACGATTCGAAAAACAATGTCGCGGGTATGTTCTGGTAATAAATGCCAAACGTGAGGCCATTTTCGTCAAGGGAGTCGAAAATGGTTTTCTGTGGGAAACCGTGGATTAGGTCTTTCCTAACGTTGCTGCTAGCGCCGTGTGATGTGGCGGAGTGAATGTAGAACCGGTTCGGCTGAGTTGACGCAGGAACAGACGCGAACCAGCGGTCGAAGACGGCGAACTCGTTCGCTAACTCAGTGTAAACCGGTAAGACTGCCGGTTGGAACCCGCTCATGACGGTTTTCGCCATGCCGGGACCCATACTCTCCGCTTGTTGCGCAAACCCGTTCATCGGAGCCTGTTCGTCGGAGGTGATGTTGGACCCAAAGATTTGTTCTCGGATCGCCTGAAACGAGTGGCCAGGGTCGGAGTCTACAAAAATAGCATCATCAGAAACGAAGACTTCCGAAGATTTGGAGTCGGATACGTTGACCCGGTTTGACTCTCTTCCGGTAAGTCCGTCGATATCCGGTCGCGTTGACTTGAGCCAGCCAAGGATATGGTCAAAAGAGCGGTTTTCCATGACCAGAACTACTAACGTTTTGATCGGACCTTTGATTTTGTCGCGTTTGTGAAATCTGTTAAATTCGAGGGACTCGGAGGAAATAACGAGATAGACAAATAAAATAAAGGCAAGAGGTATTCCCCGCCGGTAATTCCCCATCTCCGATGACCGACGACTGGGAAAATCCGGCGACTATATGCGAGAAATGAAAAGAATTACGTGAGAATTTAGTAAAGTGGGTGGCATGGATAATCCGTCTCTCTCTCTATTCGTGTAAGCTATCAGAATAATAAACTTCGGACACGCTCGCTCATTTATAGTCTATTCGAGTGAGAAAGAACTCGAGCATCAAGCCAACCGCCAACCCCCCACGTGGCAGACGCTAAGACAATTGTCCGGCTATGCTTATGCTTTTTGACAATGGAAGCTTCATCTGGAGAGATTATAGGCACTTTTTACCGTAAGCTATTGCCCCACATCAATGCGATTCCTCATTTTGTTCCGCCGATCAGCGATTGCACAGCCAATCTCATTCCATTGGTAATCTGGGATAAGGGCTCATCTAACTAACCAATAAAATAAAATTTTGATAACGATTGACCAGCGGCAACTAATAAAAACGAAAACCAAAATTTGGTCAAACAAATATGTTCAACAGACTAATTAAATAAACAAGATTAAAAGAAGACTGATATTAGCATGAACAGCAAGATCCACAGGATTTACTGATGCAATGATTAAATGAATCTTCAGTGGCATGGTAGTTTGATTTATCAGAAGAAACAAAGGCAGTAATTCAGGAGAGCATTTGTCTATAAATTCATTACACGCTTAATAAAGAAAGCTCTTGAAGATGAAACCAAAAGAAGAGAGGTCACATCTCCATCCGTCACGGGGTTCTCTGATCTCACTCTCAAATCTTTCTATGAAAATATTAATGAGTTTACTCCAGTTTCACTTCCATTAGAGCAATGATATTCACACTTACCCAGCACAGAAAAGCTGTCGTTTTGTGCTCACAGTAATTAAAAGGAAACTTCCCCTTCAATTTTTTTGTGTTTATTTTTCATTAAAATAAGGAAAAAAAAAACACGTCACTCTCTCTTAAAGACTGTTAGAAATAAAGCAGAGAAGAGACATATAAGAACTCCCTCTAGATCTGCTCCAGTACATTGTCATCTGTGTATTTTGTTTGTACCCATTGCTTAATTGCTGACCGCTGTATCGAGTGATTTGGTAAATGGTGGTTTTGCCGGCGACTGTCGCTGGAGCTCATGTGAGTCGCGGATTTAACGGAGCTAAGACGAAGATGTTTAAGTCGGCGAGATGGAGGTCAGAAAAGAACAAAATCAAAGCTGTTTTCAACTGCATGTGTATATGCGTGTGTGGGTTTTGATTAATTTTCTTTTGATATAAAACTGAATGCTATGCGTTTCTCGTTTCAGCTTTAGAGTTTGTTGAAGGATGGGATTTTTTGTTTTTTTTTTTATATTTTGATAATGATGGAGACGAGTTGAGATGAGTTCTGTTTGATTGCTGAGAAAATGTGATCGAATATAAGAAATTTTAAGTCTCAAATTTTATATTTTTGGATCATTTAAGTGCTAATAATCATGTACCTCAGAGCAATTGAGAAGATAACAAAAGAGCAGATCCCAGCAGTCTTTCAGAGAGAGACTTACGTTTGTTTTTTTATTATATTAATAAAAAAATAAATATAAAAATATTGAAGGAGAAGCTTCGTCTTCGATTTTATTGTGAGCACGAAAGCTGTCGGTTTCTGTGCCGAGGGAGTCATTGCTCCTTCCATTAGCTTGAACTATTTTGGGGCATTCTTTGGTTAGGTGATCTTGGCACTTCTGTTGGAGAACCTGCAACAGCAATGCTATTCCGAAGAAAAACTTGCATATTAACAGCCGTCTCCAGGTACAAGAGGAATTTTTTCGGAACCGGAAAGGGGGGTGGAACGGAGGGAATGAAGCGATGGCATGAATGTAATTTAAATGATGAATTAATAAAAAAATTAATTAACTGTAATGTTATTGAATTTATGAAATTACCATGTTCGCCTCATGGATAATCTAGTTGTTTTCATAATTTGTGCCGGCAAGCATTCGAAGCGGGGGTAATTTTTGTAATTAGGAATACAAAAACCCCACGGTATTTTTTTTTTTCACCGCCTCGTTGAATTCGATTATGCGGTTACGGGTCAACACTCTCGGACTCGGTGGCTGCTCCAATAATTCAAGAGCAGGAGACTGACGACGTTTAAGACGAAACAGAAATACTAGGGCAATCGGAATGAGAACGGAGCAATGAATCCGTTAACGCAGGTGAAACAAATCCAGAACATTAATTCGAAGGAAGCGGCTCTAGGAATTTCCGACGATGCGTCGTGGCATGCCAAGTACAAAGATTCCGCTTATGTTTTCGTCGGTGGTATACCTTTCGATCTTACGGAAGGTGATCTACTCGCCGTTTTTGCTCAGTAAGTACTTTTTTCTCATCGGCATTTTTCCAATCACCTATTCTGCAATTTATTCTGAATTTGTTCTTTGAGCTTAGATCACTAGGGCTTAGTTGCTTGGGTTTCTATAGTAACAAGTTGAAAATGAAGAATATCTAAGTATGCTGACATTTGATAGAAGAATTTGTGGATGAATCGGTTATGAAATTTTGGTTTTCCAGAAATATGTACGGTCTCTATAACTACGTGCGATCGTTTTGGGGTTTATGAAAGCGTGTGTTGGAATTGGTTATGAAAGTGTTATGTTCTACTAAGTTGGGCGTTAGACATTGTTCGCTTTTGTGCTTTTTTTTTTCTTTTTTTCCTTTGATGGGGCAAAACATCCAAAGCTGCCTTTTAAGTTGTTAGTATATGGATTAATGGGTGTGGTTTTGTGTCCTTTTGGAATGTTGGATGACAAATTAGGGTTGTATTAACTATCATTCTGCTCTATTCATTTACAGAATTTTATGCTTTATTACATCTATTTGTATATACTTGTGCAAGTACGAGCAAATTAGAGAGAGAATGAATATGAGATGCATTTGGCTGCTCTGGAAAACTTTGATATGGTTGATATCTTCTATTACTTGATTGTATTTTTTTGAGATGGAAGTTTCTTTTTACCTTTTTTCATTGGCAACTAAAATATGCTTCGCAAATGACTATTTCAGATATGGAGAAATTGTTGACGTTAATCTTGTTAGAGACAAAGGTACTGGTAAATCAAAGGGTTTTGCGTTTATTGCTTATGAGGATCAAAGAAGTACAATTCTTGCTGTAGGTTTGTCCCTTCTCTGTCTATCAGTCTCATCCATAAGCAGTTAGAACTTATTCTCTGAGTAAGCTTATGGAATACGATGCAATACTTTTCATTGACTTGTCTTTCAGATAATCTGAATGGAGCACAAATATTAGGACGAATTATGAGAGTTGATCATGTTACTAATTACAAAAAGAAAGAAGAACACGATGAAGAGACAAAGCAGCAGAAGCGGGAGGAACGAGGAGTCTGCCGTGCTTTCCAGAGGGGTGAATGTACTTATGGAGATGGATGCAAATTTTCCCATAATGAGCAAGTAAGATCAACAGATGTTGTAGGAATATATCATTACACATTGTTTCTTTGTCTGGCTTCAATTTAATTTCTGCCTTTATGCCTAGGTCTTGGATATGATGGTGTAGAATAATCTATAGCATCCCCAACTACTATTCTCTTTTGGTATTTGTTATCAAAATTAACCATTTAAAATATGGAGGTAGATACAACACTTCTAAAGAAAGAGCCATTTCTGGTTTGCTGTTCAAAGTTATGCCTTTTAGATGGTTCTTGCTTAGATTTTGGTGATTTGACCCATATGGTATAGGAAATTTTGAAATTTTTGTCCACACTATTTTAGACTTTACGTTCCTGTTGTGGAGGTTCCTAATTATGCTTTTTTCTTTCTTTTTTCAGAGAGCTGCAAACACTGGGGGAGGTCCTCAGGATAAAAGTATGAGATGGGGACATGAGAAGTTTGAAGGAAATAAAGAAGGTTTTAACCAGGGCAATTATGAAGGTTTTAACCAGGGCAATAAAGAAGGTTTTAACAGCAGTAACAAAGATTCAAGTTTCAGAGCAACAGGCAGTAGAAAGGCCTTAGAAGGTCACCCGAGGCAAAGTGATACAAGGGATCAAAAGAGGTCGAGAAGGGATGACGATATAGAGAAGCCAAGAGAAAATCATAATAGAAGGGAAGAAAAGAGATCAATGCAAAAGAGGTCTAGAGAAGATCATTATAACAGGGAGGAAAAGAGTTCACGAAGGTACATGTACGATGAATCTGAGCGTTGGTCAGGAGATCAATATAGGACAGAAGAAAAGAGATTGAGAAGGTATGGTGGTGGTGATGAATTTGAGCCAAGATCCAAAGAAGATCATTACCGGAGAGAAGAAAGGAGATCTGCGAGGCTTGAATCTGAATCCTATTTAAGAGAGGACCAAGACAGAAGAGGAGGGGACAAATTGTCAACTCGGCATGGAGACTCATCTTCCCACCGTCACAAAGAGAGATGATCATTGGCATAAATCAGATAGATGAGAATGCTTGGAGTATGCATGATGAAGTTCTACATTTTTGGGTCCACCTCTGGGCAACGTGTGCAAGTCTGAAAGCTGTATCACATTTCCTTTATCTGGCTGAGTTTATTTATACTTGGGATGATGTTTGTTTGTTATCTTAATTAGACAATTTTTTTAGAGCTGTCGACTTTAGTTTGCCCAGTAAAGCATTCTTAAATGACTGCACAAGCAGCATTTTAGCTGCCTAGTGTATTTTTCTCTCGCCTGTTTTTAAAACAACTGCATATTCCCTCTCTTTATTGAGATGACTATTTCGGTGGCTCATTTTTATTGCCACATTTGTCCCATTGTGGATTAGATTCAAATCAAATTCCTGGTATATCTGTAGTAGTTGCCCGATGTGCAAGAGAGACTCAAAAAGAAGGGTCGTATGGGATATGACGTATTCTGAGACAGATGCAAAAATATTTTAGACAATCATGCTGATCATGGCCATCAAATTAAGAACACAAACAGTGTGTTTGTTTTATGAATCACTTGGGTAAAACAACAATATCCAGCTTAAAGAAATTTCTGGGACATGGTTGTAGTGAATAAAAGAAATACGTTCTAAATGGAAGATTATCAGAGGGATGATTTGTTTAGTTGCTCAAGCCTGAAGCAGTTCCCATAAGCATTCAGGAATGCCACTTCAACAAAATGGAATGCTGCTTTTTGAGCATGATAGCAAATTTATGTACACAAGCTGCACAGATGGAGTTATCACATCTGCAGTTCAAACAACTCTGCCGAGATGAAGCGAGTACTCGGAAACCATGTTTCTATTTTTGCAGACCAGCCTCTGTATAATTGGAGCTCATGGTTCAGTGACTTGGAACTAACGGAAAGAAAACAGTGCATATATTTATTGCTTGAAAATGTAGTAAAAGAATTAAGTAACTTAGCTCCCCAAGATGGTACCTAGGGCATCATATGGTCGTTCTTGATTGCATCAACCCAAACCGAGGCATCAGAAATATTAGATTTTCCAGGTTCTTCCTCTGTAGATGCTGCCTTTGGCGGAGTCAAGCCAGGTACAAGAACAGGTCCTTCTTCATAACTTAACAATAATGTCACCTCATCTTCCAAACTTTTTCTTTTATTGCTGATGACCTCATCTTCCACATTAAATTCCTTGTTTGCACTAATTAAAGTCCTGTCTGATGGATAGGCAGCCCTTGCTGCTTTGGTGCCTGCATTATTACTATTGGGAACTGTTTTAACTTCCGCATCAGCAATGTGATCTGTAAACATCATATCTTCATTCGTATGAGAGATAGGCTCCCCTCTCAGTTCAGATGCATTCCAAAAAACAGCGGGTTCCAAGTCCGAGTTACGTTTTAGCCCCTCGTTTTTCTCCTCTGTGATTTTCTGAAATTCAGCATTTTCCCAATCTTCTGCAATGATTATAGTGTTTTTTGTTTCCCATGTGCGAAAGATTCGGCCTGGACCAGGCTGCCACAATAAATCACCTGAGCTTCCTTTGAGTATAAATTTGTACTGGATTGACAAATCAATGGGCATATCCTAATCACAATTGAAAGTCGGAATCAGATGTCAAACTAAGAATCTGCGGAAGAAATAATAACCTTTTAAGCCTTACGTCTTACAATTTCAACACTCCATAAGTATCCATCTGACCAGTTCAGAGATATGACTATTGAGGAATACCACGAGCCAATTATAGGGTCACTTCCCACCAGGAGAATCTGTTCCCCTAACATACACTCCTGCAACTGAAATTTCAGATGAACGATCTTAATTCGCTCTGAAAAGCAAGAGAAAACCACATATTAGTTGTTATTTATTGCATGTTCTCTTCATTTGAAGTACGTAGAGAACTTACCAATTGCTTGCATTCTATTTTCTGCAGCCTCTAAGCCCGTCAATACCTGTACGCAATATATTCAACATTTAGCTAAAGCTTCATATATCAATTTTAAGCTCACACGACGCCAAACTATCAAAGGACGTGCATACATAACCCATTCAATTTTAGATATCAAATTACTCGAGTGTTATATTAGTATATTCTGCTGTATAAGTTAAATATCTTGACCACATTCAAGGATGAAGCAAGAAGAGTAAGAGTAATGGTCTAGACTTGGGACTTGACACAGAGAGCATAATTTCCAATTAAAACTATAATTAATGGAGTCTTTATCTTTTAACAGCTCTAATCTAGGGACATTGAACCCTTCCAAGAACAACTCTTGCAGGTAAGAGATCCTTAATTTCCACCCAAGCAGGAAACCATTTCTGTTTCAGACAGAAAATCTAAATTCGATCGGCTAGATTATGGAAATTAGATGCTTATAGGCACATGCACATTACAATTAATCGCCGATATATTGCGGTGCATCTAATTGTCTTACTATTGTTACGGCTTCCCGTTCTTTTTTCTCAAAAAGGAAAGTGAAAAAAAGAAGTTTTAAATGCCAACCAAATTTGGGTAGTTTAACACGGGTTTTTGCTAGCTGACTGAAAGATCACTATGTTTTCTCCTAGACAACGTTTTTGACTTTCTCTTGGCTTCATTCTTATCACAGGACAGAAAGAAAACAGAAGCAAATCCAAAGCAGTTCACCAGCAGGAGAAAAATTACATCGATCAGGAGCAGAACGCAGTAATACTTTACATCAAATTCGACGAAGAACTTGCAAAAAAAGTAAAGGTACCTTTGCATCGGAAGCCACGTGACATGACGCAACCAACTGGGTCAGGCTCCCTTCACGTTGATGATAAAAAAGATGCTCATTCACATTTAGAGATCGTAAAAAGCGAACATCAGATCGACCCAGAATATTTGTTGATGAAAGAGTTCTGCCCCTGTAATTCTTTGTGAAGATCTTAGTGCACAAACTTTTTAAGATTTCCATGAATTGAAACAGAAAACTTAGCTGAGTATGTACTGTTAGGGAGAAAAAAAAAAAACAGAAAATCGTCAACGGACGTATTAAGCAGGAGTAT
Organism: Swietenia macrophylla; assembly: GCA_032401905.1. Taxonomy (NCBI): domain Eukaryota; kingdom Viridiplantae; phylum Streptophyta; class Magnoliopsida; order Sapindales; family Meliaceae; genus Swietenia; species Swietenia macrophylla. Next base: position 7,408,606 of record CP135565.1, on the reverse strand, counting down.
CAAGGCTATTAATTAAGACTTCCGTAAAAAATTTTATGGCATTCAACTGCACAGAATCAAACTCTCGAGCTTGAACCAAACATAATATTTTAAAAAATAGCAGTGAGAAAAGAAAACCATAAACTTCACAAAAGTATACGTAATTTGTGAGTTAGTCTGTTATGTAATAATGTTAATTGCTTAAACTGAAATATAAAACTAATGGTATCAGACCAGTAGTGTGTGCGACCGAATATCATATCACTATGCTGAGTATGGATTGGGGACCCGTTGTTAAGTGGGTATTAGCTCCGACTGTTCTGCATTAGAACGAAGGAATTCACAGAGGAGAAGTATCAGTGGATCAATCAAATTGCAGAAAATGAAATATCAATTGATGAAATCTCAAACACACCGGGCCATTTCTAACATAGGAGTCATAACTTTTCCCGACAGTTGCTGTAACTAAGGCTCTTATTCTCTAGTAATTAAGGCTCTTTATGGTAGTTTTTGTGCCCTGGCTTCAAAGCTACAGTTAATATAAAATAAGATAGTTAACTGTCCAAGTGTGACTATAGGCGTGAGCGTGCGTGGTAATTAATTATTAAATAAAATTGACTGTTTATTAAATATTTTTTAAAAAAATTTATACTACGTTATTAATGTTAATGACTTTTATTTTTTTACGGACCTTCGTAAATTTTATCAAAATATAACGTTGAATGTCATAAAATATTTGAACTCTATTCTTTTAATATTTGGTTAGTTTAAGAAAAAACGATAATTTAAAGGTTTAACAAAAATAAATATTTATCAAATATTTTTTAAGTATTTTACTTTTAAAACATGGTAGAAGCAAATTGCCAATCCTAATGGAGCTTCCCGCCAAGAGTACAAGCCTATTCTTCTCTCTTACTTTCTGTACTATCTTGTTAAAACAATTGGAAATTAATTCTACTACGGCAGCCGACAGAGAAATGTAACCGATAAACTTGCCTTGCTTGAAATCAATTCTCAACCAACTGATTGTCCCCAAGAGTCCTTATTGGTTGTATGCCCTGTATCCAACAGGGACAAGTATATAATTATATATTATTAATAAACTTAATATTTTATTTATACATTTTATCTATCTTAAATCTTAACTATTTATAATATAAAATTTTTAAAATAATAATAAAAAAAATTAATTTAAATTTATGAGATCTCGTTATTATTAAATATTTTTAATCATAGGATTATCAATACTATAGTATTAATAAATCCAATTTTAATCAGCATATGTTATGTCTATTTTTTTAAGAAAAAAAAATCTTATCTTATAAATTACTAATAAAAGTATTCACTTAATTTAATATGTGGATGCTTGTTAGAGAATAAGTATATTTAAGTGACTCGTATAAAAATCTATATAGAGTGTTTTTCACTTGTTTATAAATTTTTTTTAAGTTATAATGGTATGAATGATCTTTTAACTTAAAATCTTCATGGTACATAATATGTGAATCATATATATTTTGACATTACATCTCCTTTATCTATAACAAAATTACGCATAGAGTAATAATCAGGTAATATAAAAAACATACAAATGTTACAAGAAATCAATTAAAGTTTCATCACTCTGAATAAAATAGAGTCGATATTCTAAATAACGCTATTTTGTAATTTATAATATAAGTTCATAACTATGACGAGTTCTAAAAAGAATTTTAGAGATTATATTATCAGTTTAAATAAAAAATTTCAAATGACCATGATTTAATAAAGTAGATATTTTTTATACTTTAAAATTATAAATGAGATGGATATGAGATGAAAAGATTAAATCATATGGTAACCATATTCAGAATAAGTTTTACTAAAGTTAGTATTCTTTCTCAATTTGAGGTCATGATATATTATTAGATACCACTATTAATCTATAATAATTAATTTTTTTAATTAAAAAGTTGATTGATGATAAATTAATTAGATTAATTTATTTAGATTTAAGAAGTTTATAACTATTTCCATTACCAACATGAAAAAAAAAAACTAAGAAATTACACACTTTAAAATATTAAGAAATTGAGAATAATTTATGTAAAATTAAGTTTTAAGATTTAATTATTAAGTTCATAAAATTTTAAGATAAATCCTTAATGTTAAAAATTATAGATTTAAAAAGTAAAATTTTAAAAATTTTAAGTCAATTCAGAATTTTTAAAAGTTAAGGGTTGAAATGTGATTAAATAAGTTATTTTTTAATTATATTTTTAAATTTATCGTAATAATAAATACTATTTAATTATTATGATAATTAAAAATATTATCAATTATATTTAATTAATTTGATTAATTAAAAGAGTAATTAGTTATTTAACTAAGATAAAATAACAATCCTATTAAATAGGATTAAATTATATCTCTATTTAAATACTTATAATATAGTTAAGAGTAAATAACAAAACCTATAGATATCTCTTCTCTTTTTTGACAAAAATTGATTTGTTTAGTTTTTCACAAATGAGATTTGAAAAAATTAATTTTTATTAAAAAAATAACTTAAACCAATTAAAATATTTTTTTTAAAACTAGCACTAAAAAATAGATATCTACGTAACTTTGAATTTAAAAAAGTTTAAATTTTTTAATTATATATATCGTATAAATACCATTAGAGATGAATGATTCATTTAAAAAATTGATATTATTAAAGACTGTATATTTGGGTGGTTCATTAAAAAAAAATGATATTTATACGAATCTCTATATTTTAACTATAATTTTTAGCTCAAAACTCTTATTGACGTAAAATCTAAATCTTTGCATTGCATAAAGAGAATCAAATTTAAAATTAAAAACGAGTTAAAAGTTTTGGGTATACAAAAAATTCAAAAAAGAATTCACATTCATAAAAGATCTTATTGGTGTAAAGTATGGCTTGTAATCTTATTCATGCTATTAAATTTTATTTATCATAAATCATGCACGATGAAAGGAGATTTGTAGGAGAATCAATAAAATTTTATTTTATTTATTTTAATTTTTTGCTGCGGACATGATCTTCAGTGACCAACAGTCCTGCCCACATGCGGCTGCAAACACGAAAGGGTTACTGGCTTGGACCTGAGTGAGCAGAAATTAGCTGGACTTGTGTCACCCTTTGTAGGAAATCTTTCTTCCGCTGGAGTGCTGAACCTTGTAAACAACTCCTTTCATGGTAGAATTCCTACTGAAATGGGGTGCCTGTCCAAGCTTCAAAATTTGAGCTTGAGCAATAATTAAAATTTTAATTAATGGTTGCAATTTTAATTACTTTATAATTTCTTTGGAATTTAATTAAAATTTTAGATCGACCACAATAAGAAAAATTAACCAGTGTTATTTTACATTAAAAAAAATGACCTATTAAATTTGCCTTTAAAATCCCAGCAAGAATGAGAGATTTTGCTGTTACTATTAATACTATATATATATATATATATATATATATATATATATTATCAATACAACCATTGGTCTGGTATTTTACTCAATGCGTTTACTATTCACTTAACACAAAACGATAACTTTGTTGGGAAAAAATTTATTTTTTAATAATAATAATAATAATAAGCATTAAGCAGTTTTGGAATGGAGACTCTCAATGTGGAGCATTAAGCAGATACTATTAAGTGGTCAAGTTTAGAATTCAACTCACACAAGGAATTAAAATTCTGATAAATATGAAATGCTTCTAACAAGAATGATAAATAAATAAATCACCTTTTTTTCCCGCCTCTCTTGGAACTTTTCCTCTATAAAATCCGTTCGCGTTAACTTGAAAGGGCATCCAAATTTGAAGAACAACATTAGTTTTGTGCTTCTAATTTCCAGGTGCTGCAAGCATGCTTACGTGCATTAGCTTCTTTCCGGCTCTGGTATGGTCAGTCAGCTTCAGCTTCTTGTTATTTTCTTTCTTTTGTCCGCCCGACAGAACAATGAACACAAACAAGACACATCGTCTGGCATTACTTGCCATAAAATCAGAGCTGCATGATCCACTAGGAGTCACAAGTTCATGGAACACTTCTGCAAAGTTATGCCTGGGGACGGGCGTCACATGCGATCGTCGGCACCATAGAGTCACTGGGTTGGAGCTAAGAAACAACAATATGCGAGGTCCTTTATCACCTCATATAGGAAATCTCAGCTTCCTAAGATACTTGGACCTCGAAGGCAACAGCTTGTATGGCCAAATTCCTAAGGAAGTTGGTCTTCTATGGCCAAATTCTAATACTGGCCAATAATTCTTTTTCGGGTTCAATTCCAGCCAGTTTGTCTCGTTGCTCTAATCTCATCGTGCTGCATGCCAAGAGAAACGACATCGAGGGAGAAATCCCGGCTGAGATTGGCTACTTGTTGAAGCTTGAGGTACTGTCCATTTCTGTCAATCGTCTAACAGGACAACTCACAGCTTTTATTGGGAATCCTTCAGCTGTGCAGGTAATTTCTATAGACACGAATAAATTGGGTGGGAGAGTTCAGGCTAACTAAGAAACTTCTATTTTCTTAACATATTGGACAATGAGTTTTCTGGTAGGATTCCTCACTGGATCATCTCGTCCCTTGAGATAATTAATCTAGGAATCAATAGACTCCAGTCTACCCTTTTACGCGGGTTTCAGTTCTCCGAAACAAACAATGTTCGATATTCATGGAAACCGTTTTACGGGCTCTCTACCAGATTCTATATCCAATGCTTCAAATCTTGAAAAACTTGATGTTGGTGAAAATCGTTTTAAGTGGGGAAGTTTCCGTTGATTTTAGTGACGTCAAGAATCTAACACAGATAAATTTGGGTACAAATAAATTGGGAACTGGGAATGCCAATGATCTGGATTTGTAACTTCTTTAACAAACTGTAGCAAATTGGAAACCTTGCTTTATATCAGAATCAATTTGGAGGAGTACTGCCATATTCTTTAGCCAGCCGCAAGACAACAATCACTGGAATATATATGGGAGTCAATGAAATATCTGGCACCATTCCTCCAGGAATAGAAAATCTTTTAAATCTAAATGTCCTGGCTATGGAGTTTAACCAGTTAACTGGCAGTGTACCTCACGAGACTGGAAAGTTTAAAAACTTACAATTACTGAGCAAACTCGGATTGGATTCCAATAAATTGCAAGGCAACATACCCTCCTTCCTGGGAAATTGTCAGCATATGATGATGTTGAATGTCTCCCAAAATAAGCTCACCGGAACTCTGTCTCCACAAATTCATGAATCGAATATTAGTTTCTATACACAACTAATACAAGGAATATGTCGTTTTTTCAGAGTATGGTATGGGGGGCGCTATATCCATCCCGGGAGTGTGTACAGCTTTTGCATTCTGCTGCTGGAAATGTTCACAAGAAGGCGACATAGAGATAGCATGTTTAATGACGGCCTGAATCTCCATGATTTTTCCAAGATGGCTTGGCCTGAAAAAGTGGTGGAGATCGTTGATCCTTCACTGCAGCTGAAGAACAGGCAAATCTAGGAGTCACGGAGACTGAAGAGTCAAAAATGAGGAATACTTGGTTGCTGTAATTAGAAATGGATTTCTCTGCTCAATGGAACTCCAAATGAGCGAATGGAGATGAAAGATGTGGCAAAATAATGCACTGCAAGAGAAAGCTTTCGTGGCAGTATGATTTGATGTAACAGAGATGTTAAGCATTAAATGATCACTATAGCCAAATGAGTTATCCTTGGATTTTTCATTGTACTCATCGCAACAGAGACTTTGAAACATAATTGACTTTCTTTCTTGTCTAATTAAGGCGTAAAAACAACCATAATGAAGCCTATTCTTCCAGTAGTACTGCACTAGTCACTAATCCTTGTCATGTTTCGAGCCTATCATTCTTCGGAATAAACACAATTCAACCATCATAAAGAAATAAATCAATCATATTATTCAGGGAAATGCATAGGAAATGATTTTCAGAGGGGAGATCACGAAACAGAAATTACTGCAGAAGCTGTCGGCTTGTAGGCAAGCATACTAACGACAACACAACATGTTAGAAATTTAGACCAATAAATTGCTGTATCGAATTGAACGAAGATCCACCATCCATCAGAGACTTCTTGCCGGTCTCAGCTATTTCCTTCACTTTCTTCCTTACCTTGCCATCACTGTCCATCAGAGATCTCACAGATTTCTCAATCTCGTTTGCCAGCACAATATCACCACCCAACCTATAGTCCAATCTCAACTCCACAGCTAACTCCAGTTCTCTTACCATCCTAAATGCGTTAAGCTGTTGTTCTGCATACATAGGCCATGTTACAATTGGCACACCATACCACAAGCTTTCCAAGATTGAGTTCCATCCACAATGAGATACAAACCCTCCAATTGCTTTGTGGGCTAAAATCTCCACCTGCGGGGCCCATCCACATATCATTCCTCTTCCCTTTATGCTTTCCAAGAATCCTTCCGGAAATACATCTGTTGAAACTTCATCTTTCAGTGATGAAAGGCGCATAGACCACAAGAAATTGTACCCGCTACTCTCGAGTCCGATTGCTGTCTCTTTCACTTGTGCTGCACCAAAGCTCCCCCAGCTTCCAAAACATAGAAACACTACTGAAGACTCAGGCTGATCATCAAGCCATCTAAAGATATTGTGGTACTGAGTCTCATCTAGATCAGGGTTAGGCTGACTTTTAAGGTGAAGCACTGGCCCAACTGTGTAAATCGGAGGGTTTAAACCACCAGAAAATGAGTTGACTGCATATGGCTCTAGCTCAGAAAATGTATTAACAATTATACCATTGACATCCTTGAATCTTTGAGCAAGCTTAACATAAGTAGCATAACCATCGTTGTCAAACAAAGCTGAAGGCAAAACACATGCAGGAACTGGGTTTATAAAACCCGGTATTAACAACTCAGGATCTGAAGGTTTAAACTCAGTCGAGATCTGATCATTACGAGTCGGTAGATAGAGCATCAATCCCAAGAATCCAGCATTAGAAGTTAAGAATATATAAGAAGGTAGATTCAGCTCTTTAGCAACATCAATCATGGAGACACAAAAGAAATCAACAACTAATCCGGTAACTCGGGTAGAGTCTGAGTTGGAGTGGGAGGATAAAATACCGGCAACAATATTCTTAACATGGTTTATGTGACTGTCTACAAACAGCTTGATGTAGTACTCAGGGGATTTCTTTATAAGATCTGGAGGGGGAGGATCAACTTGAGGCAGATCAAAGAGCCGGATGCCTGGCTGTGAAGCTGTGAGAAATTTGGTGTAAGCATCAAGCCAGGGAGTGGCGGGTAGCTTCATAGACAGGATAGTGATGGAAATTCGATCATCCCGATCAATTAAGCGCTTTGCAAACTCGAGGGTAGATACCAGGTGACCAATTCCTGGGGCTGGGATGAATATGAGCTCTGCTTTTTTCATCTCAGCTTCACAAACTTTACTTTACAATCCGACTGTTCCCTTCCCTCGTCTATCTTTATGTTGTGCAATCCGTAATGCAAGGTAATGATTGTTCGTCTGCAAGCTCAGAACAGGGAATTAAAAATTGAAGTCAAATATTCCAATCAAGCAATGCGGGGAAGTTTTACGCAATGCCCCCAAATGTTTGATGAAATGTCCGTTCAAGAAACAGCTTGTACAAATTGATCACTCGTGTCCCGGTAAGTAACAATTCTATTTCCGTTAAAATGACTTAAACAAAGCCTCCAGTTAAAATAGAAAAGTACTAAATTGCCCCTTACAGCCATTTTCTTGTAAATATATAACGACCACACCGTTTCAGAAATTTAGACCAAAAATTTGGCCTACCGCTTTGAATGAAGATCCACCAAAAATTTGGCCTGTCAATCTCAGCCATTTCCTTCCCCTTCTTCCTCGTCTTGAGATCTCATCACCCTCTCTATCTCATTTGCCATCACAAGATCACCACCAATACTGTAATCCAATCTCATCTCCGTAGCTATTCCCAGTTCCTTCACCATCCTAAACTCATTAAGCTGTTGTTCTGCATAAATTGGCCATGTCGTAATTGGTACACCATACTACAAGCTCTCAAGGATTGAGTTCCAGCCACAATGAGATATCAAAATCTCCAATTGCTTTGTGGGCCAAAACCTCCCCCTGAGGAGTCCAACGACATACGATTCCTCTGCCCTTGGATCTTTCCAAGAATCCTTCTGGAAATACACCATTATTTGCGTTACTATTAACTACAGAAACTTCGTCTTTCGGTGATGAGAGGCGCTTGGCTCACAAGAAATTGTACCCGCTACTCTTAAGCCCCATCGCTATCTCTTTCACTTGTGCTGCACCAAAGCTCCCAAAGCTTTCAAAACATAGAAACACTACTGAAGATTTGGGCAAGCCATCTTAAGATATTGTGGTATTCAGCCTCATCTAAACCAGGGTTAAGCCGACTTTTAAGGTGAAGCACTGGTCCAACTGTGTATATTGGAGTGTTTAAGCCACCAGAAACTGAGTTTGCTGCATATGGCTCTAACTCAGAAAATAAATTGACAATTATACCATTGACATGAACCGTTGAGCAAACTTGACAAAAATAGCATAACCCCCATCTTATTTGGACAGATCCGAAGGCAAAACACATGCAGGAACGGGGTTTATAAAACCTGGTATTAACAACTCAGGATCTGAAGATTCAAATTCATTGCTGATCTGATAATGATGAGTGGGTAGATATAGAATGAGACCCAAAAATTCAATATTACAGGTTAAGAATATATAAGAAGGGAGACTCAGCTCCTTAGCAACATCAATCATGGACACACGAAAGAAATCAAGAACTACCCGGTAACTTGGATGGAGGCTGAGCTAGAGCGGGATGATAAAATATTTGCAACCGTACTTTTGACATGGGGTATGTGACTTACTATAGATAATGCAAAGTAGTATTCTGGGGATTTCTTTAAAATGTCAGGAGGAGGATCCCCTTGAGGGAGAACAATGAGTTGGATTCTTGGCTGTGAGTGCTTTGGTGTAGGCATCAAAAAGGGAGCAGAGGGTGGTGGCTTCATGGAAAGGATGGTGATCAGAATTCGATCATCCCAATCAATTAAGGAATTTGCAAATTCTAGGATTGGCACAACGTGACCAATTCCTGGTGTTGGCACAAATATGAGCTCTGCTTTCTTCATCTCAGTTTTTAAAACTTTCCTCCTCGATCCACCTATTCCCTTCCTTTTATGTTAAAGCTTTTATGAAATGCACAATAAACAATGAAAAGGGAGAAGAAAGAGATAATTGAAAAGTAATTCCACCAATTCAGACATCTCATGTTTGCAATACCCGATGCTTTGTTCCCCACTGGGCTATATTCAATCTCTAAATTCGACTAATATATATTCTTATAACATTTTCCACATAATTCATCATAAAATTTTGACAAAGAATTCTCCATTAACGGCCAATTACAAGGCCAAGCTCCACCTAAGATAGACAGGTTCAACCCACCGTGTTCGTGGATAATATAATTTTAAAATACAATTACCCAAACTAAAGACTGTTTAGATAATCAGTAAGATGCAGAAGCAGGAGTTCGAATTTATATCTATTAATTACCAGAGAACAGAAAGTCTAAAACAAACAGATGAAATTTATAAAAAAAAAAAAAAAAGAACATAACATGCAAACAAGTAACATCTGTAACCAAAGCGCACACCTGTTTTACACGAACAAATTAAAAATCAAAAACCCATCACCGTTTGCTATCATAATCAACGACTTCCGATTCAGTCACCGACCGTGAGTGTTGAACAATTGCCCGACCAATCGAATTGATCCACTCTTCCTTCTCCTTATCCGTTTCCGCGAGGAAATACATCGTGCATTCACCGGTAGAGAGTTCGAAAGCGAACGGTTTATTGAGAATGTCCTCGGCGCCTTTGACAGTGACGCAGGTGCCAACTGGGATGACGCCACGTGGAGTGGAGTTGCGGGTGATATTGTTAGAGTCTTTAAACCAAAAAAGCTTGCCTTGTTTTAGAATGAACCACCGGCGGCGCCAGGTTTTGATGTAGTCGCCTTGCTTTGTGAGCCAACCGGATCGTTCGGGGTTGGACCAGAACTCGATGCCTTTGTAATCCTCCGGGTTCGGGTCCTGACCCGTCACGGCACGCCAGAGGTACTCCATCGCAGTCATCTGAGCTCTCTCTCTCTATGTTTGATCGAGAACTTATTAGAATGAAAGAATTTTGCCTTTTGTTGGGTTTTGGGAATCTGAAACGGAAATTAGCTTTTGTGCCTGTTACGCCACGGAGATGGTGGATGTTCACTAGCTGGCGTCAAAAACGATGTCGTTTTGCCGAGTTGGCAGTAGTTCCTACCGATTATTACAAGTGAATGGTCAAATTCAGAATAGAAAATTCAGCATACAGTTGAAATGAACCCTCGTCTGATATAATTTTTTTTAATAAATACTAATAATTGTTAATTAAATGCAATTATTAATATTTATTTAAAAATAAAAATAAACACCTTCGCTGTCCAAATTGTAAGTTTAATAATTGCAATAGCAAGTTAACAACAACAGACATTTGTGCTGGGTAGTCTTATGATAATAAGACCAAACAAAGTTGTTCGAGCAGGAGGTATCTACTTTCATAATCAATTAGTTGGTTATTAAATGTAAATCCAATTATCAATCAATCACCATTATCCTATATTCCTTACAGAGAAAATCTTCGGGGTCAATCTTATTTATTATCAACGCAAGTAAAATAAATAAATTAAAGAGAGAATCCCATCTAAAACTTTTTTTTTTTTCACTTGTAAGTTCAAATTCTCAGACATCTCAGCCAAACAGGATGTTTGATACTTCAATTGAATGTAATAAACGTAATTGTAATTCAATCAGGCTGTCTAGAGATACCAGGTAGTAAAGCTTCCCACAAAGCAACTAAACATGTTATTCAGTGAAAGGGTACTCTCCAGATCTAAGCAGTTATCTGAGCATATGTCGAGCTTGGGATTTGCCCTTAACTAAACAAATAAAACACTATCTTTACCACAAATCATGATTCATTAGCAAGCTCCAAAGTCCAAACATAAGTTGCTGCTCATAAGCAAGCTATTCTCGGTTATTTTTCTGTCTCTTTGCCTATTCTGCTTAACACAGTGTTATGCATACAAGTTGCAGACAATTGCATTGCTTTCTTGCACAAGTTTGCTCCAACAAGCGCATAAATTAGTCCTCCTGTCTTCTCATTTAATCGTAATAATGTTACGTGGATGCTCCATAGATTTGAGCTTTGACCGTAATTTTTGTTTCTAGAGGCAGATGATTAATTTCAAAGGTTTTCCTTGTTAAATCAAAGTTTTGAGTATTCTTTACATCATATCATAAACATCGTTAACACGTATTCATTGAGCTGGAAGAGATCACCGTTTGAGCTTCTTTGCTATTTCAGCAACGCACTTACCCTGGTGAAAGGCCTGTTGGAGTTCTAGCTCACTAGGTTGACGGGATCCATCTGCTGCGTATGTTCCAGCGCCATAGGAAGAGCCACCCTTCACCTCATTCATCGCAAACATGCCGCTCCCAAAGGTGTACCCAAGCGGGACGAACAATATACCATGATGTGCTAACTGTGTTACGGCAGTCAATCTGTAAAAATGAGTTGAGCAATCATACACCACATTTTCCTTGAGGGTATAGGATTGGTCAAGAAACTCGATACAAGAAGATGAACACGTATTAGGAAGAATGACAAAAACAACAAAACAGGGCAATGTCACCAAAGATCAATATGTTCAGAGCAGTGAGTAAACTTTAACTGAGGAATTAAATAGATTCATTAGGAACTCACGCAGTAAGCTCCTTGCCTCCTCCATGAAAACCAGTACTCCAGAAGATTCCAGCAGGTTTTCCAGAAAGTGCTTGGGATGCCCATAGCTTATCAGTTGCATCGAAGAAAAGCCTTGCACTGGGCTGCCATCACACCAAAACGAGAAGGAAACCCAAAGAGAAAACCATCAGCCTCCAATAGTTGATCAGGGCTCATCACTGGCACATCATCTGCTTTAGCAGGACCTTTCAGCTTTTGTAAAATCACATTGGAAAGTGTTTCCGGAACCTATTCATTCCAGTCAAGTCAAGAAAACTTCATATTATCAAAGGGCCTCTTCCTCTAAAGCATTCCATTCCTTTTTGATAACTCCTAATTCTCCCTCAAAGCAAAACTACCTGCCAAAGTGTTGCTTCAACCCCCCCGAACAGAATTAGCTCCTCGCTGCACTTCCCTTGCCATGGTCTCCACATATCCATACAAAGAGTAGTACCTACAACAAGCAGAATGGTTAAATCATGAGAAAGAAAAGAAAAAGGAACCAAAGTCAGCATCAATGCAATTCTAGCGAATATTTGTGCGTGTATGGGTGCATGAGAGAGAGAGAGAGAGAGAGAGAGAGAGTACACAACGTAGAATTTGTCATAGTCGTGGGTAAACTCTACTCTGTATATGTTGTTAGGTTATGAATGTATACTAATTTAACTGCTCGCTGCATTGTACATAAACCACAAAAATCACGTATCCATAATAAGCACAACATCTGGCATCTGCTTCGAAGTAAAAATTCATCAACAAGCACGATTCCCTGAGTGATTTTGTCTACCAATAAGACACGCAGATATCTGAGGATCAAGATTAATTAAGAAAGAGTCAGAAAATTTTGTCTATTTTAATTTCTCTCAACTATTGTCTACAAACTCTCTTATAATCTGCAAATGTTTGGGATTCAGGAGCAGCAAGCAAGCCCCGGTGCTGTGTGATAGAATCATAAAAAAAAAAAAAGTGATTCCCCTAAAAAGTTAGTCTTTAACAAATATCTTTTCAACTTTGCTTTCAAAGTTAAGTAGCAGCCACTGATCAGCAATAACAAGCATACCCTTAATTCATTTACTCACTTCAAAACATCAGGCACCCAATTTTACATACATACATACATACATACAAAGTTCAGGCTCTTCCAGTCCCCAAAAATAAAAACTCAACAAAGTAAGCCAAAACCATAGATGTTGGAATCAACTGAACTATCATGGAAAAGTCTACTTACCGTGAATTTATTTTTCGAAGTAAGAAGTTCTCGTTCAAAGCGAGAAACGCAATGTTTTCAGTGAAAACTTCTGCTTCAGAAGGAGAAGACACGGCCTTTCAATTTCCGTTCAACATAATTCATTTACCGATATTTTCAGTCAGATTTCAAGGCAATCAAACGAACCAAAACAAGTTTCTTAGGTTTTCACAATTCATATCACAGATTAATACGATCTAAGCATCCATTCGACACGCCCATGAACGCATAAGAATATCAATAAAGCATTCACTGAGACTGGCAACAAAACGACTTACCCGCGGTGCTCATGCGCATGGATTGGTTACCAAACCAGCATATTATTTTTCTTCCGTTCACAAAATCACGGGCAGTCTTTATCGAACACTGCGCCCCAGAGGGCCTGTTGCTGTGATAATTTTGCCACGTGCAGCCAAGTACTTTGTTTTAAAAGAACAGAAAGGGCTTGACAGGGATTGCCGCTTTTCAAAGCCGAAGCTGAACAAATGGCCCGACATTTTTAGTAATCTCCAGAGTCACGGATCCTTCAAATTTATTATGATAATATTTAATCCCACCAACCAGAAGAGTCGAATACTTGCTCACGCGAAGAACGAAAGGTCACGAGTAAGGTCTCCAATGACCCAACTACCAAGTTACACTGCATATAAGATATAACAGAAGGGCACTAAATATTGAAAAGGGTGTGTTTGGTAAAATATACTGGACTCTTATTGTTTTAAATTAACTGAATTGAATTAGAACGAACAAGATTACAATGAATTAAGTTCTTGTTTGTGTTATGTTAAAAAAAAAAAAACACGAATTTAACTGTATTTTATATATTTATAGTATTATAATATTTAAATAAATTGTATTATATACATTTATATTTTATTAAAAAATTTATAATCAGATATAATATAATGTTCTATAAAAATTTATTATATATTTATTTTATTAATGTAATGAATAAAAATAATTTATTTTGATTTTTTATTATTATTTTATATTTTATTTTAAATTATTATTTTATAATTATTATTAAAAAAAATAGACAGCACCAAGCTGATCCATGGCTTTATTAATTTTGATGTGGAATCCAGGGCACGCCAGAGTAGAGTGAGTACCAGACAAAAGATTGGTGAAATTTGGGGCAGTGTGCAATCCATCCAATGCAGTCAACCATCTTCGACCACTCTTTGATGAAATAATTTTATCATAAAAAAATATATAATTAATATAATAAAATTATTTAATTAATAAATAAATAAAAATATATTTAATAATTATAAATAAAAAATATTTTATAATATTATTAATATAATAAAATTATTTTATAAAAAAATTTTATTAAAAAAATTTAAACACATTCCTGTATAATGAAAACAAAAAAAAAATGGAAAATATTAAGTGCGCAAAAATTTAAAAATGTTTTGATTCTCCAATAACACTTGGCATCACCGCAAAGCCAACCCAAAACAAAAATAAATAAATAACCATATAATTCTTATTCTGATATTATTCAATATAATCTATCGAGAAGTCATCTGCAGCCATGACTGCATGACGCGAGTCTTCACATTTGTTTCTCTTAACAGAAATATTCTTTCTCGTAAGAAAAAAAAAAAAAAAACTCCTGCGGACACCCTTTACCCAGTCATTGATTCACTGATGTGCATCTCCTTTTGTCTGGCCAGAAATGGCACCAACTCCGAGCAGAAGTGCATCGTTTAGCACTTGTTTTCAGGAAGAAAACGTTTCTGATTATGTTTTAAATACTGTTTATATTTCAAACCTTCTGTTATAATTTTTACAAAAATCGTTTTTTAGTTGTAAATTAAAAAATATATATTGTATTTATACCTGTATGATAGCAATTCCCCTTTTTGCCTGGCCAGAAATGGCACCAACTGTGAGCAAAAGGTGCGTCATTTAGCACTTGTTTTGAGAAAGACTATGTCGAGAAAATGAAGAGAATTCAGAATCATTGATCATTTCTCAACAAATGAAGACTCTGCAAGATCAATGGCACGTGCGAGAGCAGCAACTTTGTTCTCACGCTCTCTCTGCTCATCCGCAGGCTCGCTGTCAGCCACATTGCCAGTTCCAGCTTGGAGGTGGGCAATCCATTCCCGCCGCCTGCTCACATCCTTGTATGAATACATGGTGTCATAACGTGTACCGGTTGGGAAAACAATGGTTGTCAAAGTGAGTGCAATGTCCATATCGCCGGTATATGAAATGCCTCCAAATCCACCACTGTATGGCCCACGCCTTGTGACTTCCAGCTTATCAATCAACTCCATAGCTTTCACCTGCATTGCAGCAGAATGAATAATGAAAACCGCAACAAGTCACCCAAACGAAAGGTTCAAGCTTTTCTCCAGCCTTGGATGACATTATTAAGTCTAAGATGACAGGTTATGACAAAACCTTGGGTGCTCCACTAACGGTCCCAAGAGGTAGTGCTGCACGCAAAGCATCCCAGCTAGTTAAATGATCAAGCAGCTCCCCAGTCACCTGCAAAGACATTCATTTCGTGAGTACATGAAAAACAGATTTCATTAAGAGAACTTTTATTATTAATCAATTAAACTGATATGGAATTTGCTTTGGACATTCTGTTCTTAAAGCACACAAAAGTAAGGATAAAATAATTGTTAGCAAAGGGGAAATGATCCCTATCATATCAGAAACACACAAATTTCTGAATTCATATCCACAAGCAACATCCATAGATTCCAATGTGCGGTTATCTGTAAACGGTTCATTCAGATAAGCAATATGTGTTCAATGTAAACTATGTCATTAATAACTAGTGATATTCCTACAAACCGTTGAGCTTATGTGCATCACATGAGAATAACGTTCAATATTCATGAGCTTTTCAACCTTCACAGAGCCAGGTTTCGCCACCTGCATACACAGCCAATCACAAACTCTCATCTGTAAACAATGCATATAAAACCAAGCTGGATAAGTTCATGCCATGCACTAAAAGAAAGCAGACAGATTTAATTAAGTAAACCTTTCCAACATCGTTCCTCCCCAAGTCAACTAGCATAATGTGCTCCGCACATTGCTTTTCATCATTCAAAAGCTCCTTTTCAAGCATTAGATCCTCTTTAGGCGTCTCCCCTCTTCTAACAGTGCCAGCAAGAGGTCGATTAGTAATCTTTCTCTGTAAGCAAAAATAAAAGGTGAGCATCTGTGCTGGCCATAGCTAATGCAAAAGAAAATTATGAAAGTAAAAAAGAAGTTCAGGATAGCAGAAGCATAGATGATTGGAAACAAATCTTAAGTTGTTATGTCTTACTAAAATCAAAACCATAAGGGAAAGAAGAAAAGTATTTGAAGTTAATTCTTTCAAAATTCCTAGAATTAGTACTACACTCACCTTCTTTACACGTGTAAGAATTTCTGGACTAGAAGCAACCAGTATACAGCCTCTAGCCTGATTAGAGAAATACATACATAAGCAAAAAGCTCAGAAACTTAACATTAACTATTCAAAAAATAGTGTTAGGGCAAAGCAGGCAACTTGTAAATAAGTCATATATGGACTTGGATTAACGATCCTCAGCGCTCTATAGATTTCAAATGGGTCTGCAAAAGTCCGCCTTTCAAAACGCTGACTTAACACAATCTGGAAAATATCGCCAGCAAGGATATGCTCCTTGGCCTCCAATACAACCTCCGTGTACGCTGCACTTGTCATGCTTGACAACTCCAATTTAGGACCAAAATGACGAGTGCATAACTTTACTGAACCTGAAGGGAGTCGGGGTCTGAAATTGAATTTCAAATAAAATGCTCAAAATTTTAACTTGAAGGGACAACAACTAAGTAAATGATAAGAAACATTCAGCACAAAAATAATTACTCACAGAACTATATCATTTACTCTAGATACCAAGTTTTCCAACTGGTTCATTCCATCATTAAAAGCCTCCTCAACAGAAGAATACCGATCTATTCGCACCCAATGAATCACATATGCTTTCTGAGATGAAGAATATTACAGAATTAACAATATAATAAAAGAAGAAATTACCCCAACCTACTTCAGTTAGAGCAGGCCTACTAATATAACATTTGCTCTTTTTTTTTCATGTAGTTATCTAGAAAATGATAAAGAAACAGTTACAAATCTGAAGGTAAGACCAAAGTATACATATTGACATGTTTCTAATTATTGTGTCAAGACTTATGATAGTCTTTCACACTCCAACTCAAAAGCAGTGCCCCGTGTGGAGTATTACAAAAACTTCAAATTTCCACCCATTCAGATTAACAAAATACCAATAGGTAAGAAAGGAACAAGAGAAATAAAATATTCATATTTGAAAATGAACAAAAACGAACAGGAAAAACCCAAAGCATAAGGAATCTATGTTTTACAATGATCAAACAATCTGTTATCAGAGCAAAAGTACCTTATCCACATGATCAAACACAATCACATCATCATAGAGGCCTAGATGAACATCAGGAAGGTTTCTATCATCAGGTGGAGCACTAGAGAATGGCAGCTTTTTCTTCTCTGCATACCGGACCGTATCATATGAAAAATAACCAACCCATCCCCCTGGTCAACAAGACAACTTATTATCATAAAAGTTACGCGCTGATCTTTAACCAAGAAAAAAAAAATCATGTTTCAGCACTGAATACAATAATACAAAAATATTGTTTTTGAACTTACGTGACAAATAGATATCCGCATGAATTTTGAGATAACTAAGCGAAGATTAATAGTAATTACAAGAGAGAAATTCAATAGTGTAATTTAATTAAGGAATGACTCAAGTCCAATAAAAGCCTCTCCATAGTTCATGCAGAGAAAGCATATGGAGAGGAAACATGTACAAAAATTAGGGAGACTTCTGAAAGAACTGCATTTTAAACATAACTTGATG
Source organism: Swietenia macrophylla (assembly GCA_032401905.1). Lineage (NCBI taxonomy): Eukaryota > Viridiplantae > Streptophyta > Magnoliopsida > Sapindales > Meliaceae > Swietenia > Swietenia macrophylla. The sequence goes on along the minus strand of CP135565.1, from coordinate 7,390,622 downwards.
ATTGGCGTACACCACTCTATGATTACCAAAAGAATTCTTACCACAAAATGCTTCTGGAAGTTCATCAATAAGTTGGGGTTTCCATCCCTCCATGATTCTCTGAGGAAGCACCATTGGATCCTCTACAAACTCCTCAGTCCTTCGCCCTTTCTCGTGGTCCATAATTGTGACCATATTCTCTTTTGCCACAATTTCTATTGTTGGCTGAGCTCCGATAACACTATACCTTCCCTACCATAATTAACCCAAATAAATATAGCTTACAAAACATTGCATGATGATAGACAGTAATACGTAGAATGGAGCAAAAATTAAAGAGCTTACAATACTGGAATCTTGCAAACCAGGCTCAACTGACTCAAACAAAAAGCTCGGAGTGTCTCTATCCTCTTCCTTAACCAAACACCGATACGCAAGCACAGGAGTTAAGTGGTCCGAGAAAATGCATCGGTACAACGGAATTAAATTCCCCTTTTTAGAAACTTCTTGAAACTTTTCTGCCTGATCGCCTAGATCTGCTCAATCATAAGAAATTGGAAAGCATCAAAATGAATCAAAGATACTCTATGGTTATGCATCGGGTGCTTAAAAGCAGAAACTTAAGAAAAAGCAACACTAAAAGTCTTATGTCTTTTGTTAGTGGTTCTAACAAAAAGAAGTACTAAACTCTGTCAAAGCATGGTCTTGTATTAAGCTCTGAGGAGTAGAATTTTTTGTTGGTTTGATTCCCAAATTGAAAAACGACATCAAATCACTGACAAATTGTAGGAAAGTGGTTCTGATAAACCTTAGCTGAGCCAAGATTTTGACTCTTGGATCTAATACCAACATAAAATCGAGGGCCCAAACTGTTTTGTTTTCTTTTCCTTCAATTCTTACCAAAAAGAAATTTCAAAAATTAACTCATCTTCCTTTCTTCCCCTAAAGTTTCTAACAAAACAAACAAAACATATAATTCTCTTTGCCCAACCAACCATTAATATCAAATCATATCAAGACACTATTTCCTTCACTCTCCCAGCTATACTAAACTTTTAAACAGCTGTAAAATACTCAAAAATTGATGCATTGCCATATCTCTTCTCCAATAGTGGTGAGCTACAAATTAAATTTTATTAGTATTAACACGAAGTTAATGATCACAACTTCCTTTTCTTTCCTTTTTCTCCAGTCCTTGCCAAGAAAACAAAGGAGAGAGATCGAGAAAATTAATTCATCATGTTTTGACTTCCTAAATTTAATCTGAGTTTTAGCATCTCATTTCCTTTGCACGAAATAAACATAAAACTAATATTCCAGACTTGCATTTCTTTACTTTTCTTTCAAATTCTCGCCAATTAAACAGAAATATTTTCAGCTAAGCTTATTTTGACCACTCTCTCCTAGTCCGATAATCTCGTCGAGGAATCCAAACAGACCGAAAACTTTCAATCCATATCATTTCAGCTTCCCAAATTTTATCAGAAAACCAAACAGAACTTCAAATGAGCACAACTCGAATTGCCTACTTCGTTTTTAAAGCTAAAAATGCGAGCGAGTACCTAATGAAGGAGAGGCCGCGCATGTAAGCGTACGGAAACGGTAGTTAGAGCGCGTCAGAGAGAGAGACCTTGAGCTCCGTGTCTCGTTAAAGTTAGCGGAAATAGTTTCCGGGAGAAGAGGATAGGACGGTGGCTGATGGCGATTAATGACTAGCGTTTCCATGATCAAAGCGTTAGTATGTTCAAAGCTCTAGTATCTTTTCCCTGATGACTGAACTTAAAAATTGCAGGTTTCTTTTTTAACTATTAAATTGTCAAAAAGCCTTTCCTGCAAATCCAAGTTAAATTAAATAAATAAATAATGATGTAATTCAGCTGGGAATGAAATTAGAGGGAATGTATAAATGTGAAACGGCGGATTTGTTTATACTGTGTAGCAAATTTTCTTGGTGTAATTAAAATTATTTTATTACATTAATATAATTAATATAATAAAAATAATTATTTAACAAAATAAAAATTATTTATTAATAATAAGAATAAAATTAAATTAAATTTGATAATATATTTATTATATTAATTAAATAATAATATTTAATTACTTTTTTATTTAATATTAATAAATAATTTATATTTTATTAATTAAATAATTTTTAATTTATGCAAAAAAAAATACGCCGTTTCAAGACTTTCTCTAGCCAATTGTCAACTCTTCGCCGGGGTGAGCATAGTACCTGCGCCGGATTCCACAACAGCTCTTCATTTATTCACCACGGCTACATGGGAGTATAATATTGGGGGAACTATATATTTGTTATCAAGCTTGCCAAGGCCGTGATCTGCAAAACAGCAGGGAAAAAGTTTTAGGTAATCAATTCTCTCTAGTTATATCAAACACCATTCCCTTGATGAGGAAGAAAATCGAAAGGCATTAGTTTTACTCCAAAGTAATGGCTACCAAGTACCAACCTTCGTATTTCGTCTTGGGGAAACAGAGAAATAGATTTGCCACATGAGTACATCCACTTTATCTGCAGAATTATTGAAGACAATTCCGGAAGAAACGAACGCCCTGTATAATTAACAAAACAAACAATCGATGCCTAAGGAGACAAGCTAGGCAGCACATATACATAAATGAAAGCGGGACATGTAGATTTTTCTAGGTCGATACCTGCAACGCAAAAGTGATGTCTGATTCATCAGCTTTTAATGTTACTCTTTTCAATTTGTCCTCACGAGACTGACCTAGTTTGAGAAGCCCCTGCATTGCATAATACCACAGCAGCATCTTGTTCATTGTCTTATTGTCAATAAGATATTATCAAATCCTATTCTGAAACAAATGTATTGTGCTCAACCTAAATCTGGGGTAAAAACAATCTTCTCGTGAAGAACAAATTGCACTGAAAATCAAGGGTCTTTTAGTTACCTGGTCATGTAGCACACGGCACATGCTCAAAAATTCCAAAGTTCCAACTGTTGGTATTAGTGATGTTTTGCAGATGTGCATGTATGATTTATTCAGCTGCATCCGCATAAAAGAACTTAGATAATGATAAACTACTATTTATTCTCATACTCATTTTATTTTGAGCAAAAAAATACCCACCTCCCCTACAGTTGTTTCTTTCTTTCCTCCGCGAAAGAACCTCACAGCAGAGCAAAGTATGATCTGAATGTTAAGTGTCATTGTGAGAATTGAGGTAAAGCGCTAGAGGAATGAAAACCTGCAACTATGTATTTGTTACATGCATCAAAAATTATGTGGATAGCACAAACTTACTTGTTGATGTCGTGGAAGAGACTGTATGGTATCAACTACTGGTGATTTAAATGTATTTGACAAACCAACAGCCATATGATCAACCCTCACCTGTAACAAGGTGCAAACTTGTAAGATGACCTTGCAAATTTATTATATAGTTAGAAAGTATTGTTATTACAAGTAGACACGTGAATATGATATTAAAGGCAAGAAAACATCATTTGCCTGAGAATTAAGGAATTCAAAAGCTGCAGCCGCCTGTTGATCAAACAACCCTTGCTCCACTGAAGCTGACTTCATTTTGCTTGCAGATTCTCTCAACTCTGCTTCTAGCATCTCAATTGCACTTCTGGAATAGACTCAAGCACATCAGTTTAAAATATTTCAATCCTATTGTAGTCAAATCAAGTAAGTTGTTTTCCATGGACTTATATTTTTTAGGACATCTCATTAAAATCTTCCTTATGCCACCATCTCTTCAAGTTCTAACTGATTGAACTTGTACAATTTCACACCTCAAACAAGAATGGGAGTAGTAATGCACAAGTAACTGACCTGCAAACACTCAGAGCCTTTCGCATGTCTCCAGATGTAGCTGCAACTTTCTTTGGTATTTCCAAAAGTCAGTATGAATAGCAATTTGTCAAAAGAAGAAAAGAGATGATTAACTTGAGAACATTATGGTACAATGACTCACCCTGGCGCAGAGTTCCAATGCTTGTGGTTGAAACACAGTGTAAGGAAGTGCCTGTTGTAAGAGAATAACAGTTATTGTTAAAATAATTTAAAAAAAAAAAAAACAATTCATAACCTCCTCAATTTTGAATATTGTATTTGCAAAAGACCATAAGCATGTACATCTGGAAGGAATGCTGAAGATACAGCATCTTTGATTACTTTCAGGCCAAACTTTGGTATTATCATTTTGTAAATGGTACAAAAGCAGAATGATTGTTTATTGGAAACAAATGAACAAAGAAATTACCATGAGTCTCTCCTGAAGTATTCTGATAATTTGATCTTTAGAGTAAGCCTGAAAAGTAACAACAAGAGGTTTGCCTATCCACAAGAAATATAAAACCATCCAGTTAATATTCTTCTCCCAAACGACTGCTAATTTAAATTGGGCAAGGTGCCAATCTAAGGAGATATCCTGATAAATGAAGCATTCAGAAAATTGGTAACTTGAATAGCTAGCTAAATGAGATGTGATCTAGGAGAAATTTATGATCATCTCAGATTGGTATAATAAAATCAAATACTGACTCACAATTCATTGACTGAAGTCTTGGGAGAAAGCGATCTGTCAGGTCCATGGCATTTGCTATTCCTGTGAAAGCAAAGATGTTATAAGTTCATACATGAGACAGTCTTAATAATGGAGAATGTATACAATATAATTCTCATTCAAAACACTCCCATATAAATTGAGGTAAGATATATGCCACTAAGAGTACCTATCAGTATACAGCTAGAAAATGGGAAGGTTGTAAGCATGAAAAGCTCATGGAGAACAGGTCGGTCTCTAGTAATCAAATAATCCAACTCATCTGCAATTATTATCCTGCAAAAAGCATGATGTAGTTCAGGAGAACCGTGCTTCAGGTAAAATGCATTTTCTATCTTGACAAATGATATTAAATCATTTAAAACAACCAATAAAATGATTCATCAATTCCAAGTTATCTTGCTTATGCTATCCTGAATTATAGAAATAAATACCAGACACCAGATGCACGCCTGTAAGCTATGCAGTGCCCAAAGCTTATCTCATGCAAAACCTTACAAGCAAATTGCACAAACAGGGTTTGTATGACAAGCAGAGTCTACTATAATACATGATTGAGGACATGTCTCTTACATCATCTTCATGCCAGATGACTGCTGCTTTTGAGAATATAGCTTCTGAAGATGTTGTAAAGCTGAAGCAGAGCCGGTCAGTTTCTTCCTTGGTTGAAGATGAAAAAGAATCTGTCAAGGCAATCGACATTTAAACATTTGTCTGTTGAATTTTGATATTCGATAAATGCAATTATTCTTCTGTACCTTGCTGAAAATCTCAGATGTGTTTGTAAGAGAAGTACAATTCATGGATACTACATCTGGAGGCTGATGTCCTGCCTGCTCAAGAGAAAAAGAATCCCACAATCGTTGATGTTGTGAACGAAGGACAACATAATACTGGAACAGATTCAGCATTGCAATGTACCACAAAAGGAAAAACAACAAGTGGCTGTGATCCTCTACCTCTTTAGCCCAGTCAACCAACGAATGTTTCGCTTTCTCCACGGACAACGATTTCCCAGTACCCGGACACCCGCACACATACAAACTCCCAGCCTTCTTTTCTTCCAAATATTTCTTACAGAACTCCAAAACCCTTTTCTGCTCATCATCACGGCACACAATTGTAGACGGTACAGTTGATACGTGCAGCGCCTCCTTCACACCACTCATTTGCTTCACATCTAAAATTAATAAAGGCGTGTTACAACTAAATTTATTCAATTTCCCCAAATATCATGTATTCTTTGCTCAAAGACTTGTGAATCCCATGCACAACTTCAACTAAGGAACATTAATAATTAAACAATTATATCCATTCTGTCACGCGTTAAACTGACAATTAATAACTAATAAAGCTTGCCTTGGGGGTTCCAGTTTGGTCTTCCATTAAAATTGTCAGAAAGTTTCTTCTTAACAGGTGATTTGTGCGTACTCACGATTTTCTCATCTGAATCTTTTTCAGTTCTCTGCATCATAATTCAAACACATAAAAAATAAAACTAATTAATCAAATTTATAGCAATTAGGTTGACTATAGTTGACTCATCAGTTAATCTAGGACTATTAACTGCTAAACCACCTACATTAGCCTCACTGTTTGGACTTGAATTGACGCACCGACGAGGAGATTTCAGTTTCATTGGCGTCGATTTCGGACTCTTACGCTGGACGGTGGCCGAATCAGATCTCAGACTCCGCTTCTGAGGAGTTAAATCACCGTTGGATCGGGCGACCTCACCGGTCTTCTCCGATTTCGCGGGCATGGTCGAATTGTGGCTGCCAATGGTCGGCATTGTTTGTAACTTCTATCTCTTTCTGCCAAATTGGCCAAATGTGTGTTTGGATTATGAGAAAATTTTCTATATATTTAAAGGAAAAACGAAAATGCGGACAAATGGCGAGTTTTAGCGCGAAAATGCAACCATGAGAAATTCGTCTCCCGCGCTCTTACATTTTCTAGTTTTTGGATCAAATGTATTCACAACAATGGGCCGGGTTTAAAGTATTGATCGGGCCTCCACTTTCGGCCCATTTTTATTGGATTGGGCTAAAAAATTAGTAAGCAAAATACTAAAGAGGCTTGGGCTTAATAAGTCATACTATCCTCCAACAATCTACTATCGTCAATCAAACTACGTTGCCAATTTTACATCATTTAGATTTTAATTTTAGACAATTTGTTAGAAAATTTACCCAGTTTAAAATCACTGCCATAATGAATCAATATTTAATCTAATTAACGGATTGAAGAAATGCCAAGTGTTATAAATTGATACAACGTAATAATTAGTGGGTTTGAAGTTATTATAGTAAAATTTAGAACGAGAATGAAAATGAAAAGGAAAAGAAAGAAATTGAGAGGGAAAGGCAGATCAATCAAAGGATCCTTCCATTGGGTGGAAGAGGTTAAGAAGAATAAGAAAGAAAGAGAAGTCGATGAGAAGATATGGAGATTGGCGTGGCATCGGCGTTTACATGTCTCTGTCCGATCTTTACCCACGTCAATTCGAGGCCCCTCCCGGCGTTTTCCTTCCGTTTTGGCTCTTCTCCGTCATGCCGCGAAACAATCCCCTTCCAAATTCAATCCATTTCTTCTTTCTTTCTTATTTCACTTCAGTCCCAAATATTTTGAAAAATGACATTTTAACCACCCAGTTTTGGTGCGGAGAAGTTAAGTGACAGTGTGGAAATAATTAAAGCTTGATTCCGTGTGAAAGAGTGGAAACTGGACTCCGAACAAAACGTGGCCTAGGGTTAACCAATAATATTGGCAGTTTGACAAAGTAAATAGACTACTGTTGCATGCATGTTGCTTCCCACGTATGACCAGTTTGAAATGCTGGTATTCCTTAGAAAGTCGCGGCCATGATTCAGCTTTTGTTGCGGAAGAAATTGAACCAACTTTCACAAGCAAACACATTCCGACGCCCTTCTTTCCTTTTTTTGAGCTCGTGAACAACGTTTTGCATGCTTTAATGATGATGGCACGTTCTGCTGCATGCGTTTGTCTAAATCTTGTTTTCTCTTTCAGTTTACGGGGCTTTAATACCAATAAGGTTAATGCAGTACCAGCAGCAGAGAATGTAATGAAACGACATCATAGTGTACTTACAAGTTTCTGGTACGTAGAGCAGAGAGAGAGAGAGAGAGAGGTTGGTGATAATGACTGATGGATTTAGATCATAATTAGAAAAGTAAGTTGACAATCCTTTACATATGGTCCCAATTTAGTAAGCACTTGCCTGGCCGATTCAAGCCTTCCCCACATGAACATGTTTCACGCCCACCTACCGTTGTAGTTGAGAGAGCTCGCATTTGTTATTTTCTTTATAGTCACCATTTGTATAATTGGTTCCTTTCCTTTGATTATTTCCCCTTAAAAGCATCTCAATTGGGCTATTCCTTTTGCAAGTCTTTCTTTGTCTCGGCTTTAACTCTAGCTTTTAGCCTTGGAGTTTGCGATATATCTAGTGGGGGTTGCTATTTCTCTACAGAAAGTGATCTATCACGTCGTGCACGAATACTTACCTATTTCATTTCATAACCATATTGGCTTTTTAAGGTTCAAAATGCTCAGCCTGTCCACATTATTAGTACTGTTAACATATCATCCCATCAATGTAATCACTAGGGAAAAAGAAAATTTTCGAAGTCATTAATTATTGCAGGTTTCAGTGAAAAATGTTAGCCATAACTTCCTAAATTCATTAATGATTTCAATTGAATTTGTGTGCGGATGTTTAGTGGTTTAATCAGCATAAATTGATCGAGAACTTCTTATAATGAGATCGAATTAAGTCGAAATTAATTCATATGTATATTTTTAAAAAATTAATTATAGAAGAGCCTCGTTGGCGCCGCACTAACGGTTTTATTGCATCGGACAGTGAACCTTTACTCTGGCACTCAGGGCTTAGTCCAAGTGACCCTGTAACTCAGACGAAAATCATGTTATTCTTCAAATTTTCTACTGGACCAATCACATCAAAATTCAGTTTCTCGGAAATTATAAGAAAAAAAAAATAATGTAGATTATACAACAACACCTGCAAAGAGTTTAGTCAATTCAGTTCATCCTCAGGTTGACAGATGCACTGAATTTGAAACGCCATTAGAATCAATAGAACGAAACCAAACAGAACCGGCATCGGTGAAAGAAATCTGATAACACACAGCTTCGAGAACAGCAGAGCAGAGGAGAAGTGAGAACGAAACATAACTTCCTATGTTGCGCCAGCCTGTCTGGGGTTGTGGGCGCACCCACGCACCGTATTGTTTCGGTGCGGTACGATGTACCAAAACTAGCACCCATTCGTCCAATAGAAAACCTACGAAGGCCTAAAATCTTTGACCTACAATAACACGACCTCGTGAATTTATTTTTAATAATTTAATAAAAATTTCCATTAAAGCATCTCGTCGTAATGATAAGCAAAGATAAGGTGTGGTGGGTCCTATGGTATTAGTTTACGGTCAACAAAAATCTTAATCAATAAACAAATGATAATAATCTCGGTGCAAATTGCTCGATTTATTTATATTTTATGTGAAGGATGATGATTGATAGTCCTAAATTGGGACGAGAATATTGTTAAAAGTGAGAATACGATATGACAACTTTATAGAATCGATGTCAACCGTGGAAAAGATCTCGGAAGGAGAATGTTAGCCGTTGATTTTTCCGGTGTCGTTGTCACCGATTATGTTCCCTTTTTCATGTTGACGTTAACATTAAGCCAGCCGGCTTTCCAGCTTTCATCTTCTCAGCTTTGAATTTGGACCGTCGAATCCTCGCCTCTTTGATTTGGCAGCAACTAGATATTTTTATTCAGTTTCTTTGTCATCCTTCTAGAGAAATTGCCGCACATGTCATTTATATCTTAATTAACCAAAACACCCTTAATTAATTTTCATTCGTCCGCCGTGTCGTCGGCCAGTTTGTGGTCGAAAGGGAGAAGGTTATTACAGACATTTCATCGAGTACAATAGGCATAAAAGACAAAACTTTGCTCTTCTGCGGTTCGTACACTACACCGCCATTATCACATACTTTTTCTAATACGAACCAAGACGGACACGTGTCAATAGATTAACAACAGGGTCGGTGCGTTCACGGTTTCAACTTTACGGAAACCATTTTACTAGAAATGGTGGTCGGTGTGAACACGTGGCGCATTAACAACGGCCGGATCAAAAAATGTACTTGGTCCGTGAAACGAGCCGCGAACGACTGGAAATATCCAAGTTTCGTTTCTAGGAACCGGCTGCTGACTCGCTAAACTCACTCTGGAACACTATTAACTCTCTCCTTAAGTAACCGGTTATCGGAAATACCCGTATTATACTGTATATATACGGATCTCATTTCCCTTTTTTATTATTATATTCAAGTCTCTGATAATATTTATTTATTATTTTGGTTTATATATAAGACTCGGAGCGCTCGCTATCCTTCCAATAACTTGAAGCTACGGCCTACGGTTCGCGAGAATCTCTGGTCGATCTTTGGTAAAGCTGATCGGTTTAATTTGCCGGAGCCTCATCGGAGGAAAAGAAAATAATCGATCATTGAAGTCCGTTTTAATCCAACGTGAGTGTTTCAACGTAATGTCTTTTGAAGTTTTCATTTTTTTGGGGATCTACCTCCGCTTTTTCGGGTTTCTAGTTAGTTTAGCCGGTCTCGGTTTCGGTGTTTAATGTATATTCACAGATTTAAGTGTTTGTTTTCTTGAGTTTTCTTGAAACGTATGGGAAAGTAAAGTGTTTGGCTTTTTTTTTTGGGACTTCTTTTTGGTTGATTTTCAGGTTGAAGGAGATAAAGGCGGATTTTTTTTTCTTTTTGTGGTTCTGGTTTGAAAAAGTCGCAATATTTCTGTTTGGAGAAAGGGAAAATCGAAAGTTTCATTTTCTTTTGGCTAATTTTCTCCTCGAATCTTTGAGAGATGGGCTTGAAAGTAGCATGCACGTGTTTACATTGGTCACAGCCGTTTATTCCTCAGTCTCTATCTTCTTCACAAGCCCTCGCTTCAGCAATTTCTTCACCATCGTCAAAACGACGCATTCATAGCGACGCTGGAGCGCTCTTATGCCGTTACGTTCAAAGACATGACCGATCAGCTATGTTTGGACAGCAATTAAGGAAGCTTCACAGGTTTCGCTCTTGGGAGTACCCCAAATCAAGAATCCAACACACTGTAAGAAGAACTTGCAGTGCCAGCTTAGATGCTTTCGAAGAAAGTGAAAGTAATAGTGACGATAACGCCGTGAATTCAGAATCAGAATCAATTTCCTATTCTAGAGATACCAACGGCGTGAATAACTTAGACAGTGACAGCTTTATAGATCCTCCATGGGAAGATGAAATAATTCAAGCGAGTATTGAACGGAAGGCTAACAGCGTCGACCTTCCGCTTTCGCTTCGAATCATAAAAAGAAAGTTGCAATGGCAAGATGGATTTAGAGAAGCAGGGGAAACAACTTACTGTTCAGTTAAAAAGGCCTTCTCATCTATGGTGTTTATAATCCGTGAGCTTCACAGCTTCGCTTTACAAATGAGAGAAATTCTTTTCTACGAAGATTTACGAGGCATTCTAGTTCGTGTCCAGAAAGAGATGCACGCGTCTTTTGTGTGGTTGTTTCAGCAAGTGTTTTCACATACACCTACTTTAATGGTGTATGTGATGATTCTGTTAGCAAATTTTACTGTGCATTCTATGGCTAGTAACACTGCAATTGCAGCTTCCCCGTCACCTGTCTATCATTCAGCCACAACAGAAACTGCTTTGGTGATTGAAAGTCAGGACCAGAAGAATCAAAAGTTTGATTCTTCGTCAATCAAGACGTTCTCAGTTTTGTCTTCTTCAAGTGGGAAGACGACTTCAATTGGTGGTAACTATGGCGGCGGCGGGAAAATCCGGCCTGGTGCTAGCGGAACAGATGGTGATGGAGGTTTTGATCGGATGGACCATTTTGGAACGATTGTCCCTGACGGTGCTTCACAGTTGTCATCTTTTGGGACAACTAGAGAGGCGGAGTCAGTGTCAGGGCAAGTGACTAGTGAAGAAGAATTGAGTTTATGGAATTCAGTTGTCGATGAAGCTTCAGAAATGCAAGCTTCAACCAGAGACGACGCGCTTGATCAAGAGACCATGCAGAAACTTGTTTCTCCAGTGACGGCCAAGATTGAAGCTGATGATTATGCAGATTATTTCAAAACAGAGCTTTTGTATCGAGCAGGGTTGGCACAAGAACCCAATAATCCTCTTCTTCTTGCCAATTTTGCTCAGTTCCTCTACCTCGTTCCCCATGACTACGACAGGTAAAGAATCTTCTTTGTTTCTAGTTACATTTGTACTGCTATCTCCACTGTCAATTCTAATTTCCAACTACTCCCCTGGTTTATTAAGTTAATTTATTTTAAATCATGAACTTTTAAGTTATTGAACCAAATAGAAGACCGGGTATCTTCAGGGGATATGCTCAGAAAAAATGGTTTATGATATTTACTAACCTTGTTGTCTTGTTCATTTTGGTTGGTTGGGTGTTTGAATCTTTGATGGTGAAAATGAGTGGTGCGGTTTCCACTACCATGGCACATCTGTTTTCTTCTGTCACTTTATGCGCGTGACTGCACACGCTTTTACAGGGAAAAGAAAGATCTCTCTTTGTTTTGCCCGTGTTAGACCACTCAAAGTAGTTGTTGACTTTGATTAGTCTACAATATGATAGAACAGTACGTGTTATGTTCGGATACTATAAGCTAGATCGCCAGTTAAACCTGTACTTAGACTAGTTGTTGACTTGTTTGTTTTATTTGCTTTTGAATACAGAGCAGAAGAGTATTTTAAGAGAGCGATTGCGGCGGAGCCGCCGGACGCAGAGGCCTTCAGCAAATATGCAAGCTTTCTGTGGAAAGTGAGAAACGACTTATGGGCAGCTGAAGAAACCTTTCTAGAGGCCATTTCTGCAGATCCAACAAACTCGTACTATGCCGCTAATTACGCCCATTTTCTGTGGAACACTGGTGGGGAGGACACGTGTTTCCCTCTCAGCCCCCCAGATGCCACCCAAGAAGCTTAATCCCTAATTTTTTTCCTTTTTTAAAAAAAAAAAAACAAACAAAAACAAAAGACACAGAGAAGACAACCCGCAAAAACACTTCTCCTCACCCCCTTCCGTTTTTTCTTTCCTGAGTTTTACAAGAATTAAAAAAAAAAAATTGTACGCGCCAAAAATGAGAGAGATTTTCGCGTTGTTTTTTTTTTTCGGAAATCATTTTGATTGGGTTAGGATTATTCGGGAGATGGTGCGTAGGAATGTGGGAACCCGGCTGCACGTGAGCGGGAGGAGGGGAAGAGAGTGGAGGGAAATAGTGTTAGGGCTAGGAGCTTTCCCTCTGCTACTCAAAGCTGGCTGGCCCTTGGAACTTGGAGGCGCCAATGGAGATGGTTAATGGTTGACGCTTGGTACTCTGGTTGGCCAGGGTTCGGCTGTGGTTTCTCTTTGCACAGTTTCGTTTTTTTTTTTTTTTTTTCTTGGGGGGGGGGGGGGGGGGTGTGGGGGTGACACGACCACGTGGCAAATTGTAATTAGACATTTGTTAATATCTCTTTTCAGAAATCATGCAATAACATGCACAAGTACACCCATGGTCAAGCGTCTTCCATTTCAAATCTGTACGGATTCAAATAGTAAAATAGAATATAGTTGGAGAATAAAGAAGCTGCGATAGAAGAGTTTGATTCGTTGGCTGAAAAATTTAAGCACGAAAGGATCAAATTTGCACGCGGGGTTTTCGAAAAAGATTCAAAACTGTCCGTCCGATCTGGCTTGCAGTTGGCAGTTGTACCGTAATTCTCTACCCTTTACAACAGCAATTTAAAGCTTTGACTTGTACGAGCTCTACCTTCCATTTTCATTCAAAATATAACTCACGATTATTAGTAATTAGTATTCAGTAATTAAAGGCAATGAATACACATCATAATTCATCATAGTCTTTCAAATCTTCTAGTAACGCTCATAATAATAACGGAGTTATTAAATTCCCATCATATTAATCCATGCAGTTAAGCGTGTTAACATATATTATATGCGACATGATATTGTAAAGATTTATACTCGAGAAACTCAAAAGAACATGGGGTGTTGTGTCTGGTCCTCTGGATTGAGTTCAGGTAAATAAGAAACACGTGAAGAGATGGAGATATTAACCCACGTTCATGGCCTCCTTCAACCCCCCTCCCGTCACCTGCCATCTGTCTCTTTGTCTCTCTCCAAATTGGCGAATTATATATAATATATATATTATTGTGATACGAAATGGTGTGGGGAATTTGCTTTCGCCCAAAATGTTGAGGCCGTAATGGCCCAATAACATTGGGCCACTTAGGTTCAAAAACGGCTTTCGTAAGACTAGATTCCGAGGATTGCTTAACTTTAAGATCAAGAAGAGTATTAATAAGCTCAGCGTAACCTTTTCTACTGCCTTACCATATAGGTTATAATATTTTACCCAATCGTGACACCACAATACCAGAACTATGCATTGTAACATATATTCTAAAGTATATTATGTTACATTCAAGTGTAATGTTAGCTTTTGTTTATATAATTCATTTCCTTTCCCGATCATCGCCTTTGTAAGTCATTTTTACGATATTACACGTAAAATTTTGGTCAATATTGACTTGTTTTAATAACTAATTCAACTGATAATTATTAGTAATTTAAACTGTTTATTATTATTTATATTATTTGATAATATTTGTAAAAGAAGAAAAAGAGAAGATCTCGATTTATAAGCAATTATAAGAGAAAATAGAAAAAAAAAAAAAAATTGAAAGTGCATAATGTATCTCAAGGATTGGTGGCCATAGGAGTGGTTGAAACAAAAGCTTGGAATTCTCCTGAATTTCATCACCCTAGTAATTAACATTAATTTTCATTAATGATTAGGGGGCACACAATTTGCAATATTGTGCACAGCTATAGTTTTGATTATGCAATTGACATCCCAAAATTACCCTTTTTGAGTGGTGACAAAGTTGTTTTAATAAAGGGTTAAAATGGTCTTGTAAATAAGAGCAAATCATACTCATTCAAATTTTGGGAGTGCCCATTTCAGTATCTAGTCGCTGTCTTTCCAATTTTATAAAAATGATTATTTATTATGGGTTTAATAACGAACCCACTAATGCCTCCATTTCATATTTACTTTTGTTCGAGAGAGGAAGCTCAGGGGTTATAGCCACTGGCGATTCTCAGCCGTTTGATTCACCTCCTGATCAGCGGCTATTTTGCCATGTGGCACATTACAAGGCTAGGCATCAGCTTTTGTGTCCGGCTTCTGTTATGGGTGGTTTTCTTACAAAGTATAGCTAGAGAAGAAGAATTAACTCGCGAAAAACTCTCCCAAAATTCAAGCGTGTTTCACTTCAACACCTTTAATTTTCCTTTCCCTTTCCCGTTCTCCGTTTAATCTTCGAGCTCGTTTCATGGAACCAGGAGGAGGAGGAGGAGTTGTTAGCAGTTTTAGGTATGGAAAATTACAGCACAAGCCTCATATATATAGCCCAACTCCTCCGTTAACAGCCATCGACAGGTTCTTATTTGGTCAAGGCCCTTTTTCACAGCAACAAACACAAAGCAATGTGAAAGACAATGAAAGAGTTGTTTCGGCAAATGGGTTGGGTGCTTTTTCTTCAACCAGTGGTGCAATTGGTGCTTTTTATGGTAGTGATGTTTTGTGGCCAAACACCCAAGAGGCAAGCTTTGTTGATGGCCTTTTCGCTGATGCTGAGAGTCTGAATTGGTCAAATAGCAGAAATCAGAACATGCGTTCCGAAGAGGAAATCAAAGTTGCAGCAAAGAGTTGTAAAGGGAGTGGAAAGAGAACTAAGAAAGGCTCTTCTGCTGCGGTAATCAAGGGGCAATGGACTGACGAAGAAGACAGGTGATATAAAAGACTTTTGCTTAGTTTTTTATTTTCATTTCTCTTGTTCACTTCATCGTTTGGTTGAGTTGATACTCAAGTGTGTTAGGGTTTTGTTGTTATGAAGGAAACTGATCAAGTTGGTGAAGCAACATGGACTTAGAAAATGGGCTCAAATAGCTGAAAAATTGGCTGGTAGAGCGGGAAAACAATGTCGTGAGAGATGGCACAATCATTTGCGCCCTGATATAAAGGCTTGTTTCTTAATCATTTCAGTTTACCACGATTAATTTACATAATTTGTTTGGTTTATCAGACATGAAAAACCATTAATATGGGTATCTATAAACTAAATTTTTGCTATAGATTCTTAGTTGTTTTATTATTAGTTTCATTTTGTTCAGTCTGAATATATATTCTACTGTTATTGAATGTCCATGCAACACTTTCAGATTTTCTTTCTTACTGAATGACAATGATTTGACTCAGATTATCAAGGATCTACATCTACCCAGAATTCCTTCAGTTCGACTTCTAAATTTTCATTCATAACTATTTACTGCGAGTACAGATTTCTTTTAGAAAAGACAGCTAGGGTTTAGATTTACATGATAGGTGCTTCTGCATTCAAATCATTGTCCATCTAGTGCTTTTTAGATTGAAAAGTTCTAGGGGTTTTCAATGAAAACTGTTTGTTGGTTCTCACATATCTTCTATCTTAGTTGTTTGTTCGGTTTTCATGTGATCTAATCGTTATAAAACGTCACGGCTTTAGTCTTGGCCTCAAAGAACTTCTTACAATTTTGTATATTGCATTGCAAATTTGTTTTTTTCAAGTAGCTTGATTTTAAAGTACAATTAAATGGCTTCTTCTCGGTGGTGTGGCCTTTGCTTCAGAAGGATAGCTGGAGTGAGGAAGAAGAGAGAATATTAGTTGAAGCTCATGCCAAAGTTGGGAATCGATGGGCGGAGATTGCTAAATACATCCCTGGAAGAACTGAAAATTCGATAAAGAATCACTGGAATGCCACAAAAAGAAGGCAGAATTCAAGGAGAAAGCACAAACAAACTGAAAAGCAAAAGGGAAAGCCTCAATCTTCTGTGCTTCAAGACTACATAAGAAGCAAGAATCTGATCAGTATTTCTAGTTCCACCAACATCAGCAGCGCCAACCCAAATTGTTCGACGCTATCAGAAGATCCGTCAACTCAATGCAACTACTTTCTCCCTGAATTATCAGAATCCACCAACGATGATTCTCCACCATTGATTGCTGAAACATACGATGAAGAATTGGTTTTCATGCAAAGTTTCTTTGCCAGCAATCATAGTCAGCCGTCCATTGAACATGATGGAACCAAAAATCTAACCAGCACAGTCGCATTTCATCAAGATTATCTCAAAAATTGTGATCAACAGCTCACTGATGTTACTGATCAAAGCAGTTTCTCCTCTTCCACTCTAGACCAGAACATGTGCACTAATTTCCTCCAAGCTCAAGAAACTCCCACTACGCACCTGTATTCTGATCTCTATCTGTCTTATCTCTTCAACGGAACAGCCATTTCATCATCATCGTCCATTGAATGCGACTGCGGGAACATGGACATGGACTTGCAATCGGGATATCATCATCAAACTTTTTCCAATAGGAAGAAGGAGATGGATTTGATAGAGATGATTTCTTCTTTTCAGTTCTCTAGATAAGTTTTAACCTTCGATGAACAACCCCTGTTCTGTTATTGGCTAGGAATTTGCGTTGCTGACAAAGCGAGATATTACAAGAGCCGTTAAAACTGATTTTGGTTTGTTCTTTCTTAGTGAGGTGAGCGTTTCTTCTTTCAATATATTGCATCCGTAATTTCTAGGTTAGCTTGTGAACAAATGGCGCGTGCTTTTCTGTTATTTTTAGCTGGACTGAAGGTGCTTTCATGTGGGATTGAACTCTATTTAGTTCGTTTCTGTTTCTGTCTTTTTCATTGCCTTTCTCAACAACTTCCGATTCTTTGGACGTTTTGTTGACGAAAGCTTCAGTCTATGCACAACATTAAAGATGGAAGGGAGATATCAAATGATAGGTTCTCGGAAAACTAAAAGAAAATTTGTAAGCAGTTCTATTCGGACACATGTATGACGTCTGTCCGAATGATACATCAATACGACGTTTTGGCTCAACAAAATACGTCTGCCCAAAAATATTTCCTCTTACGAAGATGGCTGATTGTATGAAATGTTTATAATCCAATACTCTCGACCAAAGAACAAATTTTATGGTTTCTTTTTCAAATATTATTTTTCTAAGAAAGAATCCACGGTGTAAATTAAAGTAAATCGCAGAACACATTGATCAATGTATTGCTCTCGTGTAAGTAATCAACACGATAATCATTCATCAGTACTTGTATCTTTGGGGATCTTGACATAGATTCCTCGATGTTCTTGTGACCAACACTTGAATAAATATTTTGTTAAAGAGCTTGAGTTTTTTTATCTTTTCGGAAAGCTTCTGCTGCTTCCAGGTCTGTGAATCATCGGACAGTATATTTATGTTAATATTGAATCAGGACATTTTGGCACTGGCGAAGAATATTCCAGCAAATAGACCTGAGAGAATTGAAGCATAGATAAAACTGGTTAGCATGTTATGAAAC
The DNA here is from genome assembly GCA_032401905.1 of Swietenia macrophylla. NCBI lineage: Eukaryota > Viridiplantae > Streptophyta > Magnoliopsida > Sapindales > Meliaceae > Swietenia > Swietenia macrophylla. The sequence continues at coordinate 7,372,502 of CP135565.1, read as the reverse complement.
TCGAACACATACAGATTGAGTAAGAATTCATAGTAAGCAAAGTTAATGTTTTGTTTATTACCAATGAATACGCTGAACATGTTGGGCAAACTGACCGGTACTTTGAATAACACTAAACCAGCAATCGATATGGGAATCTTGTTCAAGGAACCCACCAAACTGTAAGAATAGGGCACAATTTCAACAGTCGTATAGGCATAACTCTTGAATGCAGCAATTGAAACAGATGCACAGGTAATTAATTACCTGTAGGTTGTTGGGCCGGTTTGCTTTAAAAACCACATAGATGTGAAGCTAATAGCAAGTCCAAGAAATCCACTGGCCGTTGCAGCAACCCAGAACATTGGCAATTGAATTACATCCCTACAAATAATAAACACAGACCTTAGAATTAATGGAGAAAAAGTTGATTTGCATGAAAGGAAAAGCATTAAAACAAAGTTTTCTTTAGGCATTCGCTTACACGTTCATTACATATTTCCATTCGTCAAATATGAGAATCAAGAAGATGGCAAAAGGAAGAGACAATAAATTGTTCAGCAACACCATTGAAACCTCATTTAGAGATCCTGATCTTGTTGCGTGCTTTGCTTTGTCCATGACGCGCCGGAGAGTAAGCTGTCACAATGTGCAAACAATGTTACATGCTGGTGGGCAATTGGAAATATTTACAAAGAGATTATCATATTTGCGGATCTCTTAAAAAAAATTTCAAGCTCAGTAAATGTTCTTCTAAGCTTACCGAGTAGCTTGCTGTTAGAACGCAATTCATAATCTGCCATGCATATCCCGTTCCATCAAATGTTAGATCTGTGATACCACCACTGATAGCAGAGATAATCTGCAGAGTACAAAGACATTATCGTTCAAGGTGCAGTCCTCGGAGGAAAAGGATAAATAATTTGGAGTAATGGAACAGCACTTACCATTAAGGACATAGCAGTCCACACTTTCAGATTCTGACGTTTTCGAAACACATAAAACTCTCCAACTGCTGTTAAAATATTTGTCACATTCTTCAGAATTGTCACCATTGCAATATTTATGTACTTCAAACTGAAAGAAACATGCGCCACAAAATATTTAGGAGATAATAAGCTTTTGTTCTTCTGAACATTAGGTCAAATTGGCTTGAATGATCAGCATGTAAGACGATGCATTTCATATCTTACCTATACATGCCTGAAACAAGCATGCCAACAAATATTAAATTGACAGGAATCCAAAGCTTAATCAGCTTCCAATTTAGCTTTTCCACTGAAATTGCTCCGCAGAAACCAAATAAGACAACAACTAGAGTACTAATTAAGTTCTGCAATGAAGAACGGGAAAAAGAAAATGAACTTTCTTCATTCAGAACTAATAATGGCAAGATATTTTTGCTCATTGCTGACTCTGCCATAAGCAATTGAGGCACAGATGAGTAATATACTTGATAAAACATCAATGATATTCCAGCGTTGAAGTTATAACTTGATAGAACAATTTTATTCAGCAGTATCATGCTGCAAGAAGAGATACAGTACGCTGTTCCAGACAGAAGAGGTCCAGATCTTATTGCAGATGTATGCTCTCGCTTTTCGTTCCCGTCAACTGCAAGATTGAAACTACCATTGAGATCAGATCGGCTCCCTCTAAAGAACCTGCATGTAACAAGTAAACAGACATGATGATACAAAGAGAGGGCAGCAAAGCAATACTGTTCCAAGCTAAATACAAGAAATTGTGTCTGCGAAGATCAGCTTTCTGTTCAACTCATTAATTTGAGTACTTTACCTGTCACTCAATCCTCTAAGTTCAGTATTTGTCGCAATGTTGCTAATTCCCCTGTATCCTTTCTTTTCAATGCCATCAAGCCTCCCGTACAACCCATTATTACTTCCACTTAACGCAATGTTGCTAAGAGAGCTTGTTGCTGGCTCCTCAGAATCACGATGGATAACTAGATCAAGCTTGAAATCTGACATTTCGCCGACCTGAAGATAGCCAAATGAAAATGAACTTAAAACAAGCAACAATCAAGTCTTAAAAGTGTTGCTAAAAAGGAATCATTCAATTTTCAGGATAAAGCAGAAAATTCTTACCCTTTTCTCTTAGCTTTCTGCAAACGAATTTAATGACAACAAGTTCTACCCGGAAAATTTTATTCTGTTTGTTCTTTTTGGAAAGCACGCAAAGGGAAGCGAAAGGAGTGGATCTAAAGATTGCGTTTGATTGTAAAATATACTGAATTTGATGGCACGAATTAATAACAATTAGAGAATTCGTATTAAGACAGTGCAGATTAACAGAGAGCGAGATTCAAGGAGAGAGAGGACCGTCCAAAGAATTGAATATACTTGAAAAGGGAGTTTTCGAGGTTTCTTCCAAGTCAAATGATTCCGTCGGTAACGTATTAATTGCATTGCAATTGCTTGAACCAGTGAAAAGAAGGAAACTGGAATCGGCAATAAAGTTGACGAATAATTGACCATTTTGGCGCAGAATGTACGGCATCTTGTCACAGAAAGCCAGGTGGGTCGGGCATTCATTACGGATCCAGTGGGTGGTTCCTGGTTCATGGATTGGCCCAAATTGTTCTCCCTGGTGGGCTTCCTACAACCTAAGTCCAAAATTTCATTTTCTTCCGGCGCTCACGGCCCCCGAACATGTGGTGCTTAAGATTTAAAGCGGACGATCTATTTTCCTATCACAACTTATTATTTATCGGTATTTTTAAATACTTTTTCTTCTAAAATTATATATAGATTTAAATTTTTATAAATTAATAAAAAATATTTATTTAATCATTAATTAATTAATTAAAATTTGTTAATTAATTAAAATAATTAAATTATTAAAATAACTTCATATATAATTTTAAATTAGTATTATTTTTTACATATTTTTTCTAAGATTTAAAAAATATTTTTTATATTTTGATATTTAATTTAATTTAATAATATGTATAAATTAGGTATAAATTTTAAACGAATAATACTATAAATTACTTATTTATATAAAATTATAAACTATTTAATTTGATAAAAATATATAAAATTATATGATATGATTATACGAATAAATATTATAAATTATTTATTTGTATATAATTATTTAAGTTCTTGTGAAATATTTTTATATTTAATTTTATAATAAAAATAATTTAATAATTATAAAATTATTTTATAACAGTTAAAATAATTATATACAAGCAAGTGATTTATAATACATATTTATAAATATTTATATTAAATTCAATAATAATTTATAATATCATCATATTAAAATTAACAATTAATTTAATAAATTAAGTTAAAAATTAAAATATAATAAATAATTTTTAAAAATATTTTTTGTTAATTTTTTAAATTTTAAATGATGTATGTAAAAAATAATATTAATATATAAATATATACACACAAAATTATTTTAGTTATTTTTTTTATTTTAAGTAATTATTAGTCAATTAATTAATAATTAAATGTATATTTTTTTTACATATTTTTTGTTAATTTTATCAAAATTTGTTTTAAAATATTTTAAAATATTTTTTTATTTTTTTTTATTATTATTGTTACAGTGAATTGTATACGGTGAGAATAAAAGCTTTGGACAACAAGTACAACCCCCCATGCCCCAGCCTGAAGAATGAAGATGACAGTGCCGGTTGACTAAAAGACAAAGCAGGCCAACGCATAATTACTCTTGATACTTATGGCATATTACTTTATTTTTTATAATTATAATAAATTAAAATAATTTATAAATACTCAATTTTATTAATAATTTAATATTTATTAAATGCCCACTTAGTTTTACTTCATAAGTATTAATTTTATGCTATAATAAATATAAATTAAAAATTAAATTACTTCAAATTCAGTATATTTTAAATTTGGACAATCTCGGAAAATAAATAATATTAAAAACACACCTGCACGTTGAGAGGGAAGACCTCCAAGATCAAAGACCAATTTTATATATAACATTATCGTCTATATTTAAGTTATCCTAACATTACAGGCATCCTGCAACTGTGACGAGCACAGCCCCAATGACTGTGTCATCAACTGGGCCCTCGTTGAACCCGATCAATCACATCAAACGGTAAGCAATGGGGCTGTCTGTCAGTCCGTCTGTTACCACAGACAAAAGCAGAAATTCTGCAACCCAGAACTCCATCACCGCCAGGCCACACACATCACGAATTTCACGGTGCAGGTGAAAAAAAAAAAAAAGGAAGGTAAGATTACATACAGGTTAAGAAAATTTACTGACTGCAAGGAACAAAACACACTCAGACTAGTATCACACAGTGTACACAATCACAAAGCAAGGAAGTACAGCCCTTGGATTAAAAACCAAAAGCTCCTCGTCGTCGATTCTCGCGTGGACCCCGCTGGCACTTCTCCCAACGACCGAGTCAAACCCACCATCCTCCTTGGATATGTCCACATCTTCGTCAGCATCGCATCCGACCCGACCTGCTACAACCCGGCATACTAGCATAGCTCGTTTAACGTTCATGAACTTGAACTCTTCTTCAATCTCGTCCGGAATCGCCGCATGGGCTCTCCAGCTGGTAGATAGAGTAGAAATTCCGTCTAATTTGGCTGAGAACCCGGATTTTACTATCCCACAAACACTGCAATACTGCTGGTTGCAAATGCTAGAATTACCGTTACGTCCCAAATCACAGAGAAAGGTAGAGCAGTAAAATCTCAAAAGCTCGTTACCGTCAGCTATACACCTCTCATCTCGTTTACGGACGTTGCCGTTTCTTGCAGCTTTGGCCTTGACAAATTCTCTGTACTCTTCGAATTTCGATAGTATCTTTTGACTGTTATGGATCTTCAAGATTCGATGTATTTGAGGGGTCTTGTCTTTGTTGGACCAACCCGTTTTGAATATGATATTGACAACATTCTTGCCCGAATCACCATCCATGAGTTCCGATACAGCATGTTTGATAGCTTGATGCTGTTCAAGTAGTTGGGGTTTCTGGAAAATCTCACCGCAGGCTGTGCATGGAAAGATATCGTTACGTAGAGGAAAGAAAGGATTTTGATCAGCAGAGATATCAGATTCTGGGCATGAATTTGATTGCTTGACTCGTGGAGGTATGTCTGATATTTTTATTTCTTCAGGTGGGATCATGGAGACAAGAGAGTGCTGAGATGCTCTCGCAGAAGTTAAAGTTGGCGTTGATGGGCGAGTTTGGGTGCTGTTTTTGGAAGAAGAGAAGATACGTTTGACACAAGACCAAGAAGAGGAGAGAGCTCTGCGAGGCTTAACGCGAGACGGAGATAGAGATGAATTAGGAGAGAGAGGAGATGGTTTTCGTTTCTTTCTGGTCGATTGTTGATTGTTGGATGCGAAAATGAAGCAGCCCAAGTGAAGAAGAAGGAGGAACAGAGAAAAGAACTTGTTGAAGAATGATCCAATGCTTGTTGTAGCCATTGGTGTAGAAGTAGAAGCTCGAGGTCTGGTGTTTTCAGTGCATCAAAGGGTCATTGTTCTCGAGAGACAGGAGGTGAGATGAATGATGGAAGAAGAAAGGGAAAGGAAGAAGAAAAGAAGGAAAGAATGTAAAGGTAGCTGACGTCGTCGTGGGGACGGAGAAGAATAAAGTTAAAGAGTAGTGGTTGTAACGCAACTTTCATGGCACATTGCCATATCTCTCTCCCACTGTACATAACATGATCCCTGTGATTGATATTACTAGGATGTCAGTTTATGTAGACTTTAACCGAAAGTAATTATACATGTCGTTTGACATATTCCCAACCCCTTTTTCTTTCGAGCTCTCTCTTTTACTTTCCTCCGTCTTCTCTTAGGGTACTGCTCACTTTGGGACGCTATGCTGCATATGCATTCATATCAATTACCCTGAGATGAGAGCAAGGGCAATAGAGAAATCAATAAATGCGTTAAGCAAGCAAGTGCAATCGAATTGGCATGCGGAGTCCTCTATTTACGGCGATGATGATGATGCTATAGCTTACAGTCTCGAATGAAAAATCAAATAAAGAACTTAAATTTGAATGCCTAGGTTTATGACCAGAACGTGGCTCCACACACGTGCATGATCGTTAGTAAACATTATTCGTCTTCCCAGTTCTTTCTCCCCATCTCTCAAGGGGAATCCGATGCCTGCATGCACCACACCACTTGTGCTGTTCTGTCCAATTTAAGATATTCACACACTACTTATCCCTTTCATTGAACACATCTGAATGCATAACACATGGTTTTGTCTAACTGCTGTTACAGGTTTGGTGTTAATGTGCGTGTAAATTTGTATTTGCATGGCAGCAGACCGGTGACGAATCTCCTCCGTCCTGCAAGGGAGCGAAAGCAGCAGCCCGGCGCTCACTGTCATGGCTTGTAGCGGCGATTTTGAGGACACGAAACACTTTTTAAAGTTACTTTCTTTGTAATTTTCAGTGACGTTGTTGGCGTTATGCGTTCCCACGTTGCCTCCGGAATTTTTTACAGCCGCTTTTCCAGCTATCAATACGCTAGTTCAGGACAGCTTTGTTGTTAACTGCAATTAGCTGTTTAATCATTGTCGTTTTGAGTTATCAGCCATCGTCGTCTCGTGATACTTTAACCTTGTATGTCTATGAAATTATAATAAGTTGCTTTCAGAATTATACTGTGGGCCGCATGATCTCCACTGGCGTACGATCTTTGTTTTAAGGGTGGGCCACCCATTATCTTCTCTTCGTCCGATAAAAATTCGGATGATCTCTCCGTGTCTCCCGCTCATTTTATCTCCTTTTGTCCTTAAATATGAAGTAAACTTGTTCAATTGCCTGAGTTGAGGTTAGATTAGCATGAAACGTGGGGCAGACTCCTTACTTAGGTGGTTTTAATTACCCTTATGACCAAATTTACGGGCAACAAATTTCAAACCTAATTCATTTTTTTATTTTATTTTGCAAATATAAATAAAACGACAGTGGTAGCATAAAGAGTGATTGTTGTAATTAAGCAAGATAATCTAAAAATTTTGAACTATCTTACTCCTGGGATATGATTATGAATGTAGCCCCATACACAATATCATCATAGGATCAAGCTATTAATTAATCTTAATTAATCCATTTATTACCTTGTGGACAGTAAACTCCATCAATTGGGATTAGGGCCAAGTGTGGGTTACAGTTACAATTGTCTCAAACATTCCTTTACTCGCAAGTCTCACTCGTATTGTTTTCATGCAGATGCAGCAGTGCATAAACATAAAGGATCGAACTAATTCTCTTTTACTTTCCTTCTTGTCAATGCAATGTCATACGGCACATTATTTTGATAAAAAATATAATTTTTTTTATAAAATTTAATATTAAATTAAAATTAAATAATAACATATAATTGATTTTAAAATTTTAATTTTAATTTTAAATTCTAATTAATTATTTATGTATACTGTTCTCAAAAATTATTGGTCCCTTAAATTGTGGTGATCTTTTATTTAATTTAACAATTAAAAGAAGTTGAGTTTAGGGTTTTCTTTCGTACTTGTTTTACACAAACTTATCGAGTATGCAATATGATCCACTACCAGACTATTAAAATAGGCTGCCGACACTTCTGAGGTGAGTCACTCGTATCCATTGAAGATTTTGCACTAAAATTGGTGCCCATTTTAATATATAATACCCATGCAATTTGTAGAACGAAAACAAGTGGGGAATAACATTTAATGCACTTGTATGCTACGGGGATCAATATATGCATGCCATGCCCATGTGGTGCATTATGGCACCGTTTTTGTGCCTCAGCCTTGCTTTCATATTTGCTGTATTAACTCTTGATCAATCATATTTATGCACATGTTGAGTTTGACGCACGACTATCACATTGATATAAATGAATCGGCCTCTCTTTTTGATCTAGCTACCTAGCCATGCATTGTTGATCGAACTATTATGACCGACAATTCCACAGCACTTAATTATAAGAACAAATTTGTCATCTTTCTTTTGCACACATAGCTCTTTTTACCTACCAGAGATAAGATTCTTCAATCCAATCATCCTTCTCGTGTCACGTATGTGCATGAGAATACATACAGCTTGCTATTCAATGTCATGCATCATCATCATCATACATATGTATTACTGAATGAATGTTACATAAAAAATAAAAATAACCCATTATCCAAATAATCATTATGGTCACTATTATAATATATGAATCGATAAATCTAATCCAGGCATCGAGTGCCGCATGGTTTTAGCATCATGAATGTCCAGAAGCATCATTGTTATCGCATTTTGTTTCCCTTTCTCTCGTGCATACCGTTGATTTCTTATATTATGCTTGCCCAATTGGCCCATGGGAGCAATAGGCAATGAGGTAGCTGCCTTAAGTAACAAGTCTATCAATTTTCAGACTATTGTCTATCATAAAAAGCAGGGGCATCATCATCATCATCATCTACATGTACTGTTGATGATACAAGCTTTTAGGGCACATTTCCACACTATAAGTCTTTATATTTATGATTATACAAGTGAAAATTAATACATATGGGCCAGCAAAACCATTATGGCTTCGTCCAACATTAGAAATTATTACTGGGGCTGGCTACTACTTTAGATAAACAGACAGAAGAAAAGTATCTGGTAAGTGTTGTCGGGAACTTGTTATCTCTGTGGTGGGATGGGGGGTGGGGTTAAGGGGATCATATACTCTGTTAATTTTGTTGTTGACTGATCCACTTTCTCTTTTACAAAGACTAGTTCCATTTCTTTTTGGACGAGAGCATTTTATTGATGAATTTTAAGGTTGGTATTATACTCAGAAATCAATTTAAAGTTTGAAAATTGTAAATAACCTAAAATTTTTTGATAAAAATTATGATTTTATTACACAATAATATATTAAAATTTGAAGCAACGACGCCAAAAATTAGGTACCCATTCGACCAAAAGACAACAATTTTTATTTTTATTACATGCATAGAAATGATATATCATATGCTCGGTTTTAGTATTTGTAACCTAAATTATGTTCTTTAGAAATCATCGTATCTTAGATCATTAATAAGTAATTTATGATTGAAATAAATTTTATAAATTTATAATTTTAATCATTCACGGCATCGATAATTTTTAATTTATTCAACATTATTGAACGAACAATCCTCGGCCCTAGTCCTGCAATAGCAAGGCTAAGTTGAGGTGGAAGAACATATCTGTCCCTTGTTCACTAGCCCAGCTTAAAAGGCCCGTAGCAGCCCTTAAAATTGGTCCAAATGGTTTCTATCACTGTTGCAGCCCGGTGAAGCCTAGTTAAAATTGAGAAAAGATAAGCCCACAAAAATCTTGACAAAAAAATCAAAAGCCGCCAGAATTCGTTTTCCGTTATTACGTTAGCAATCCGATCCTCCATCTATCCGCCACGTGTCGAAACTATTACCAGTGCCAATAAATATCCCTCCATGACTCTCTAAAAGTCCACTTGAAACCTTTAAAAGATCTTCACTCGGGGTGAATCCGTGAGCAGTATCATTCTCTCACGCCATGAGCGCGAGAACATTGTTATACTCTCCGATTTTCCGAGCTCCGCCCGATTTCTCGGCCCAAAATAAAGTATCGCGGGCGGGACTTCAGCCGAGGGGCCCGTGTCAGCCTCAACTTCGGGTTCGGGTTCACTCCAGGGAGAGGAGTTGTTCCTTTCGAGTCTCCGTTCGGGATGTGAAGTCGGCGACCTATAACATATCGGAAGAATCGGGGAAGTTTGAGGAGGCACTAAACGATGTCGTCTTAGTGACTGAGGATGTGGACATGGATGCGGAGAGCTCGGTTCCCTGGTGGGAGCAGTTCCCGAAACGTTGGGTTATCGTGGTTTTGTGCTTTTCGTCTTTCTTGCTTTGCAACATGGACAGAGTAAGCTTATACCTTCTTTCTTAAACGATGTCGTTGGTCTTTCTTTTTCCACTTTGAATTTGATATGTGTAAAATGCGTTAGTATATTTGTGCTATCTATGTCATTGCCTTGCAGTTTTTATGTCAGTATAAAACATGTCTTTGCATATCTTGTTTTAGGCAATTGCTTGTACATCTTGATAGGGCATTGAAAGAATGTTTTACTATTATTATTTTTTTCTTCTAATTAATTTTAGTCTGCGTTGGCAACTTTGAATATATTTCGTTTGGCAGGTAAATATGAGCATTGCCATACTTCCCATGTCAGCTGAGTTTAATTGGAACCCATCAACTGTTGGTTTGATACAGTCTTCCTTTTTCTGGGGTTACCTCCTCACTCAGGTACTTTTTTTTCCCTTTTACATAATTATCAATTACTTTGGCATATAGCTCTGAGCTTTTGTCAATGTATGTGCAAGTGAGTATGTCCATGTCTTAGGATCCGGCATATAACTACTCACTATTTGGGTTCATTTTATAAGCCATAAATTCTGGCCAGTCCATGTGAAAAAGGAAGGACTTTTATACTTTTTCTGTCTGGTTTTGTTAACCACAATGTCCTAAAGTGTTCCGTACATTGTTATAATTTGTAGTTGTCTATGACAGATTGCCGGTGGCATATGGGCAGACACTGTTGGTGGGAAGTCGGTCTTGGGGTTTGGTGTAGTTTGGTGGTCGATTGCTACAGCTCTCACCCCAATTGCTGCAAAACTGGGCCTGCCATTCCTACTTGTTGTTCGTGCTTTCATGGGGATTGGCGAGGTGGTTCTTCTCTATGCAAATTATATTTATTATTTATTCTCTAATATGAAGAGAAATTCATCAAAATGGGCAGTAAAGAATGATAACTATGTCATTGTATTGTAGTTTTATCTTATGAACATATTATGTAATTGTGGGACAAGGTTTCTTTTATGAGGTTCACAGCTAGATTTGAATGGTCATCTTTTTGTTGGTTGTAAGCTTTGTTAGTTTGTTTTTCCTTCAGGGTGTTGCTATGCCTGCTATGAATAATATTCTATCCAAATGGGTTCCTGTAGCAGAGAGAAGTAGATCATTAGCTCTGGTATACAGTGGGATGTACCTTGGATCAGTCACTGGCCTTGCCTTTTCACCTTTCTTGATACATCAATTTGGATGGCCATCTGTATTTTACTCCTTTGGTTCTTTGGGCACTGTTTGGTTTGCTGTGTGGCTAAATAAGGTAATTTTTGCTGCCATTCATGAACTATAATGGCTTTTTGATAGAAATGCTTCTTTCATGGAGATTCTGGGGTGTGTTATATATGAAACTCTTGGCATTTATTGCATTTGACTAATTGTGGGAATATTTTTTTATCATGAATTTAGTTGCCTTTTTTGGAGAGTGTAAACGTCTCACATAAGTGTTTACTCTTGTCAAGTATAGTTTTGCTATACATCAACTTTTCTGTTCTTTGTGCTGTAGGCCTATAGTTCACCGCTTGAGGATCCTCAACTGAGACCCGAAGAGAAGAAGCTAATTGTTACAAACTGTGCGTCAAAGGAACCAGTGAAGACAATACCTTGGGGATTAATCTTGTCAAAACCACCTGTATTCGCCCTTATATTGTCTCACTTTTGTCACAATTGGGGAACATTTATTCTTCTGACATGGATGCCAACATACTATAATCAAGTACGTTTTTTCTGTTGGCAGTAAAACTACCATGCACTACTAGAATTTGTACTCAATGTCTACCAACTTTATTAAAATGCAAGTCATTCATCGTTGGGATGGTCTTTCATGTGGCACAGAATGTGTGGCTTGCTTAATACCTACCTAATGATTTTCTGGGCACTGGAATTGTGATGATAGAGGATTAGCAATGTTTTGACGTTCCTCTCATTTGTCTTCTGACATAATTGAAGCTTATGGGTTTTTGCTTACCACTTTTTGTTCCAAAACATGTTGAAACCTAGAAGTGCATATACCATTGAATTCTGCCTCATTAAGCTACAACAAATGTACAATTTAATCTCCTTGATATCTTTTCAAAGATTGTTGCTGCTTGCTGTAATATTGACAGAATCCACTTCTTGTTTTGGCGCCACCATAGGTCTTGAAGTTCAATCTTACAGAATCTGGGCTTTTCTGCGTTTTACCCTGGCTAACTATGGCATTTTCTGCCAATGCCGGTGGGTGGATTGCAGATACACTTGTGAGCAAGGGTTTATCCATAACGGTGGTTCGCAAGGTATCACAGATGTTGTTGAGAGTTCCTATTATTTTGAATCAATATTTGCCTTGCCTATGGGGTTGTACACCCAATCGTTTTCTCTGAGAATCATTTATATATTTTTCATCATTTTTTTAAAGACCATCATGGCTTGAACTTGTCTGACGTTGCAAAATGCACCACCTCACTCATAGGAATATGTCTCGGTTACATACTAATTAATAGGAGATGAATGATTGTTCCCTAGTTTATTTTTGCTTTCCATCCTTTATGCAAAACAGCTTCATAATATCAAAAAGAAATGAGAAGATTACGTTGTTCATTTCTTTCAGTTTCTATAAGCTGCTCTGAGTCACCCTTTTCCTTTCTGCTAAGGGCATTAGGCAACACAGCCCTTTGTAATGTTTTCTTGGTTCAACTTATAGCTGAAGGAATGTTCCCTGTTCTCTGTTTTGCAGATTATGCAATCAATTGGATTTCTTGGCCCTGCTTTCTTCCTAACTCAGTTGAGTCATGTTAATTCTCCTGCAATGGCTGTTTTGTGTATGGCATGCAGTCAGGTTTGAATTGTACACTCATTAAAACTTAGTTTTGAATTTTTTTCTGCCTTGGGGGATGAGGATGGTATAAAACATCAAAGATTCTTTTCTGCATGAGCAACTTTTCATCTGATAGAACAGACCTAGGTGACAGGTACTCAGGTCACTGACTCACTGGTGCATTTTATTAAGTAATACTTCCCAAAATAATTGTTAGAATCTCTATATAATTGCGTCTCCTTTATACAATTGAGGTTCACTGTGTAGTCTAATTTCTTTTTGATATCTAAATGTGTTTGTATAAGTACCATAGGTAAAATTTGGAAATCATTTTGAGTTGATTATTCCAGACATCAATTTATTGGGAGGAAAATATTGTTTGGGAACTTTAAATATGTCGTATTTGTTTCTTTTTTTTTTAAATTACATGTAAGTAGTATTTAACGAATTTCATTTTCTTTTTCATGAATAGGGAACTGATGCATTCTCACAATCTGGTTTATACTCAAACCATCAGGATATTGCCCCTCGTTATTCTGTGAGTTTTATTTCTTTGATGAACTCATTTTTGGTGCTTGGATGGTGACCATAAATATATTATTTTCTAGTGCATATCGATTCCCTGTCGATGGGGTTGTGTTTTTAAATCTGTTGCCACCATGTTGGCACTACAAAGTGCGAAACTGCTTTCCAGAGGAAAAACTAACAGTTTTTTTTTTTTTTTTGTAAATATGCTTTCAGGGAGTATTGCTTGGTCTATCCAATACTGCAGGAGTTCTGGCAGGGGTCTTTGGAACTGCAGCAACTGGCTATATCTTGCAACATGGTTAGAAGTGCCTTTTCATTTTTAAGTAACTAATTAGTATGTTATCATTCTTAAAAGAAAAACGAGAAGGAACAAAACAGTGACTCAAAAAATAAATATCTGATTAACCATCTGAGCACTTAATAAAAGTTCAAATTTTACAGAAATCTGGCCTGGATTATACTGCAAAACTGTTAATCTGTAGATTTAGTTGAATATGATTTATGCCAATAGTTCAAAGTTGGGTGAGCTGGTCCAAGCTTGCCAGTGGGGCAAAAAATTCAGCCCATTGAAGTTGTTGATAGTCAACGTCTGTATTGTAGGTTTGAGTTGTTTCCACTATGCCATATCTTAGCCTTGTTGGGAGTACATTTTGCATTGAGAGCAAAATTCTATGATGCAACCTCTATGACTGTGTGGTTGTTTCCGTGAAAAACAGTCATTTGTCAATGAGTTTTTAGGTTCAACTGCTAATCATATAAGAATTCTTTGCTACTTAGAGAACTTGATCAATATTATTTGATGTTGAAATGACTGCACCGTGATGATGTCAAATGAATGGTGAGTAGGAAGTTTAGCCAATCCAAGTGCTTTACTTTCAGCTGTCTTAATGGCTCTGTGCAATTCTCATCACCTTCATATATGGATTAATGCTATCTGAGATGATAACCTGTAGATAAGTTGACTCCTTCAAATTTTCAGGTTCTTGGGATGATGTTTTCAAGGTTTCAGTTGGGCTCTACCTGGTTGGAACTGTAGTATGGAATCTCTTTTCAACCGGTGAGAAAATATTGGATTGAACTCTCAGGAAAGTCGATATTCAGGCAGCAGCAGCCGTATCTCAAAGCATTCACAAGCCTGAGCTAGTATAGAAGAGTTCAATTGATTGATTTGGATAGAAGATCTAAACATTGAGAACCAATAGAGTAAGGCATCCAGAATTTTCATTTTTCATTCTTGATACTGAAGGTTGGCCAAATTTTCTGCGGCCCAGGGGAAAGACTCCATATTGAAATATGTGAAAGAATTCGGTTCCATGATAAAAGGAGTTGCATCCCATCTCAATGGAGGAAAAATATATTTGTAAAGCATCCCTAACACATCCTGTAAATGTTACTCAAGAACGGTACAGCACAGCATCATTTTGTATTCTGTAGCAGATACATATTATGAACGACTGTCATTCAACATTTGTTACACCAGTCATATACTTACCCGAATGGTCAAGATGAATGCAATTGTCCTTTGAGTGACAAATGGCTGCTGGCAAGTACTTTCCATATAATTTCTATTCGTTCGACTTGAAATATCTGTGTCTCCTTAAACGTATTAAAAAAGAAAATGAGTTCAAAGTTGTCTTTACCTTGGACGTGACTCTATTGAGGCAAGAACATAGTTCTTCACGTCATGAAACATAAATGGTCAAGGTGCATAACGAATCCCAAGGTCATTTATGACAGAAAAGGATGATGCAACCCGAGTGGATTTTTTTTGGTAATATTTATATTTTTTATTAATTTTTATTTATTAAAAAATTAAAAATAATAAAAAATTTAATAAAATTAAAATTTAAACTCTTTATTATCTTTTATACTTATATATCATAAAATATTTAAAAATCAACCAATATAAAAGATTAGGAAAAAATTCTATTAAATTAATTTTTAACAAAAAATAAATTTTATTAAAATATATTATAAAATTTGAAATATGATTAAAAAATATTAATTAATGTAAATTTTTACGTAAACAATATAAAAAAATTAAAACATAAATATAAAAATTAAAATAATTATTAAATTTAAAATATACAATATAAAAATTTAAAATAATTAACATAAAATTTAAAATATATAATAAAAAATTTAAAAAATAAAAATAATGAATATAAAAATTTTAAAAAATTTATATCAATCTTACCAAGTTCAATATATCATCTAAACCCTAGAATCAAGAGTATAACAATTATTTTTTATTTCATAAAAGTATTAAAAGAAAACCCATATCAAACAAGTGAAGACATGGAATGAAAGGACTATCCAGCATTACAAAGAGACACTCTTCCAATTTGCACAACCAAACAAATACACACTGCAAAGTGTCTGTGTTTATACGAAACCAAACCAAATTGAATGGACTTATATATAATAATATCATAATCTTATATATCCCCTGCAAAAGAGACCAGACAGCCCACGATCATAAGCTTATGACCACTTTGTCCTTGTCCCTTGGCAAAGTATTTCCATTTTACCGTCTTTACTGTCGGATCAAAACCCCACAACACGATTTAATTTTGATCTTCTATGTAGCGGTAAGAATACGAGGATGCAAGTGCAATCGAAGTCCATGTTTCATGAACAGCGTAAGAGACATTTTCTGCTCGACGCGGTGACCGGGAGCCAGAGACATGCGGTAGCGCAACAGCACGGCTGAAGCTACTGATTTCATTTGCAAGTAAGCCAAGTCCTTCCCTAAACAAGTTCTCGGTCCAGCATTGAATGCCACGAATTTATACCCATCTTTCGGCGATTCAAACCGGTCTCCTTCGGCCGATAGCCATCTCTCCGGTTTGAATTCCAGGCAGTCTTCACCCCATATTGTCTTCATTCTCCCCACTGAGTATATCGAATATGTCACCGTTGAACCAGCAGGAACAAACGTGCCATCTGGCAAAACGTCATCAGATACTACGTACTTGAAATCTTCTGGGACTGATGGGTATAAACGCAGCGTTTCAGCTAATGCTGCTTTGAGATAGATCAGTTTGTCGGCTTCATCAAATACCAGGGGCTCGTCTAGCCATTTCTGGACATCGTTGCCACGTGTTTCTCTGAGAACCGTTGATATTTCATCAACGATCTTCTGTTCTATATGAGGATGATTCATGACGAGCCAGAACAACCAGCTGAGAGCAACTGACGACGTGTCACGGCCAGCAAGAACGAAGTTCAGAGCGATACGTTGAAGAACTGAGCTTGGGAAGAGGTTACCGTCGACGTCTCTCTTCTTCATGAATCTTGATAGTAAATCATCTGATGGACTTTCTTTACGGGCCTCTATAGCACCGTCCATGTACTTCTCAACAACTTCAAGACTCTTTTTTAATCTTCGCTCTGCTCCAATATGTAATATTTTCTTCAATCTCCATAGAAATCCAGGGTACAGAAGCCGTTGAAGAGTTGTTTCAGTTGCAGTGTCAAAAGCGATGGAAAATGGATTTTCAGGTAACTCAGGTGAGAGAGTTTCGGGGTCTTTACCAAACGTAAGGCCACATATGTTATCAAATGTTAAACGAAGCAACAAGTCTTGCAAATCCACCGAGAAATTTTCTGCAGCCGCTTGATCTAAAATGCGCCAAAGACGATTTTTGATGGTCCGGTTCACCCACCGAGCCATGGCTTGCCTTAACGTCCGTGTCGTGAACTCAAGAGCAGCAGTTTTGCGTTGAATAAGCCAGGTTTCCCCATCACTGTTGAAAATTCCTTGCCCTAACAAATCGTGGAAAGCTCTCTGCCATGTTGGCCCTTTGGGATAATTCTCGAACCGGGTTCGAAGAATATGCTCAATATTTTTCGGGTGACAAGTGACTGTGTAAAACCCCTGTTTTTGAGCAAAGTAAGGGAGAGCAATAGTAGTAGTTTGGTAAGTCGCGGAACCGCCGGTTGCACGAAGATTACTAGCTATCCAATCGTGCAGTCTCTTCCGATTCATGATGAGAATCGGTAGGCTGCCTACGATTGGATATACCTTTGGACCCGTCAGTTTCCGAGCTAGAAGATAGAACCAGAACACATAAGCCGATACTAAAGCTGCAAGGCTGAAGAGAATAGGCAGTGTTTCCATGGTGGTTGGTGTAATGCCAGAGACTCGTGTGTGCACCAAAGAGGAAGGCGCTGTAATCACTGAATGCATGAGAGAGATGACAAGGAATTGCTTTATATATAGTAGATATTATGAGAAAGATTTAGGAGAAGTTGTTGGGAATTTAGTGAATGGAAGTCGCCACTGGGTTGATACGACTGCTTTAGAGAATAAATATACACGAAAACCATGCAAACAATTTTGAGTGTTGTTAACTCTACTCGCCTGAGTTGTTGTGAGAGCCTTGTGCTTAATGTCAGTCATCACCTATGAAACTCGTCGTTCTGATCAATAATTAGATATTCCTTTCACACTATCCACAAGGAAATCGTAATTGCGTCTTATTCTTCAAGAATACTAGGAAAATGGTGCTTTAATTTCATTTCATTGCCTTCTTTTTCAAAGAATATATAAATGACCTTTCAACCAATAGACTTCCCTCATTTTGCAGATTACATATGAACGAGGGAGTTCTACTGTTCTTAACAAGAATGTCTTAGATGAAATGTTAGTGTTACATGGGTATATAAATAATACAGTAAAATCGTTTAATTAATAACAAAAAAAAAAAAGAGGTTCGTTTATTCACTAAAAATGAATAAAATTAAAAATAAATTTAATTTTAATTAATGTAATAAAAAAATTATAAAATTTATTTTTAAATTTATTCATTTATAGTTAATAAATAAATATTTTTTTATTAATTAAATATTTTTATCACATTATCTGTGTTAATATGATAAGACTCTTTTACTTAAATTTTTTTTCTCCCTAATAAAATGTCTTTTTTATTAAATAACAAATCTATATAACAATAATTTTTAAGGTTAAGATGTTATGTTTTCATTTGATACGAGTCAATTAAGCAATTTGCTGGCAAATGCGGTTACTTGGTCTTAATAGGTTAACTAGAAGCTGCTTTTACCTACTCAAGAATACGCTGTTTCTGATTGTGGCGTGCTGAGAAGAGGCCTTATCTTTTCTTCTACCTGTGTATGTACTCGTTTAATTATATGGTTCAAAGAAAGGTGGTTAGACAGTTTAGCGGTATTGAGAAAATGGTTTGGAATAATATGTGAAGGAAGAGCCAAAGGGGAAGCAAATTTGACCCTTGTTTGGAGTGAGTAGTTCTCACAGGAGGAAACTTAGGTCTGTCTTTGCCCTTTCTTAAGGGAAGTGACACCTACCAAACCCTCAACCTCAAGACAAAGAACCCTTTGATTTTTTTCCGGCAGTTAAATGGTCAATTTAACATATTTATTTATTTATCGATATTTTACCGTGCATGCATGGTAATTGAACAATAACAATATTAAATAGTTAAGTAAATAAATAAATAATAAATTTACTCCATATGAAATCATAACCTCATCGTAATCACTTGCAACACCTAATCCTTTAAGGCTAAACTTAAACCTCAACCCTTGCTTAAACCTAAACCCATGTCGCACAGCATTGCCTGACTGAGTAATCATAAGAGGCAATAATGCTGCCGATAACACTGGCAGAGCATTGAGCATCGAGGTATAGAATCTTCTGGCAGCATTCCACCGGAATCTGACCTGTTGCAGCTGACAGCAGGATTTCTGCAATGCAACCTCCCAGACGTAAAACGCTGTCCACAACACAATCCGTCCGATGGAAATCCCGGCTGCACCGGCCCCCTACCGCGCCATTGTATGGTGTTAGAAAATTAGGAACCCGCCTTGCTCCCCGCTGCACAGGCCATGGACCCTGTCGTCCCGCGCCACTGTATGGTGTTGGATCATTAGGAACCCGCCCTGCTCCTCCGCCGCCGATGTTTGGAATTGGACGAGGAAGACCTCCGTTGCAACATTGTGTAGGACAAACAGCGCTGCAATCTACGTTATTTCCTCGTTTGGTTATAACTTGCTGCCGCCCGTTTACCATACACATGGCAGAGCAATCGGCAATCCAAATTGTAATGCAACAGCAGCCGAGAACGACAAGTGGAAGTGCTACTAACCCTCCCTTCATTTTTGAATTGATCAAACAGTAGCAAATGAACCATTTGCTATTAGAACAAACTCTGCTTCTACTTCTGCTTCCTCAGAGACATACTCCATTTGAAGTCAATCTCTAAGCAATAAACCTTCTGGATTCCGAAGAGTTACGTGTAACATATCGTGAATTGCATGCGATAAAGAAGAAACAAAACCCTTTTGAGTATATTAAAATGCTTCCTAAACTAAGTTTCGGGCAAATTGAAATTCTTTAAATGACTTGAAACTCAATTTCAAGTATGTAGTAAGTTCAAGAATTTCAATCTTTTCGAGTGAGTAGTAAAACAGAATTTCGTTTCGAGTTTTCATTTTACTTGAACTATTCTTCAACTTGCTCGAAACTCTGCTTCTACCCTTAGAAGACATATTCCATTTAAATTGTCACTCGTGCCCACTGCATATGAGACTTGATGGGGAAGCATTTTGTGCACTGGCTAGGCCAGGGGCTCAGGCCCAGCGCAAAATGGAAGAATGGCATGAAGCCGATTGCGGTTCTCCCTAGCAAAACGATAAAATCAGTCAACAGCCCAAATTGAAAAGTTCTTATTTCCTTTGAGATATATATTTATAAGATTTACCATCATGCCACGTGCCAAACCCACATCCATATCTTCTGAGGATGGTCTGTGGCCCCTCGTTGTTTTTTCTCTTCTAAAAAATAAATACAAAAAACATGAAAATTAAATAAATAAATAAGTAAATAACCAAAATCCCAGAATGAAGATAAGACACTTGTGGAGAGCTCGTGTTACAAACACTACAAGCTCCTTCTATTCACAATCCGGAGTTGAATCCAACGGTTCAGAATTTACCATCACACCACCTTAGAAAAAATTATATTACCAGAACCACCCCATCCTCTCTTTCAACCATCTTTTGAAACCAGTGGAGAAAAGAGAAGAGGAGAAGAGAACAGTGTTTGTGTTGTAGATAAGGAATGGCTTCTCTTCCCATAAGTTTTGCTCCAGCTACAGTGAGAGTTTATGCAGCCACGGCAGAAAAAGGAGCTGGGGGTGGCAAACAAGAAAAGAGTCTTCTTGATTGGATTCTGGGAAACATACAGAGAGAAGAGCAGTTTTACGAGACTGATCCAATCCTCAAGAAAGTGGAAGAGAAAACTACTACTAGTGGCACAACCAATGGCCGCAAGAACTCTGTTGTTGTGCCGCAGAAGAAGAAGGGTGGCTTTGGAATTGGAGGTCTCTTTTCCAAGGAATGAACACTATTTATGATGTCAGTTCATTTCCTGATGATTGATGACGATGATTAGCATTGAAATGTTGTGTACGTTTACTGCTGTTGGCCATTCTTGAACCTTAAATTGTCTTTCCTTTTTCTTTTAAACTATGAACTCATTATATATCTTGGAATTCATAAGAAACTGCATATGTGCATCTGGGCTTGTCATTAATTATTGAAACAATCATCTTCACCCGCCAAAGCCATTAACCTATTACTGGAATATAAATGGTGAAAAATGCCCAACCTTGATAATCCTTGAAGAACTATGTAAATTTCATGTAATCCAACAAGTGGAATCTTCTTTTGTTCATTAGCAAAAACTTTTAATCAGTCAATTTAATTTTCCAAATGATTTCGTCCGAGTAGAAGCATCAGCACATCTTACTGTAATTCGTTCATATCCCACAGTCCTTGCAAACCTCTATCTCCCACAGAGAAATTGAGATGGGTTGATGCTGGAAAAAGAAACTAGATTGCTATCGGGGAACAAATTCGGATTATCTCAAGCCTGCACAAATTACAGGTCAATTACTGTATAAGATTGTCTTTGAGATTTAAAGCTACAAGCAAGAACTTTATATTTATCTCCCTCTCTGTCTAACTCAAGCCAGGAGGTAAAGTCGATAGACGAAATCGATTATAATTATGCAAAATACGAGTATGGGTATCAAAATACTTAACGGATGCGGGTAGGAGACACCGCTATCGGCTCCGCCCCTCCATTCCTAAATTTAGTGGGAATAACAGCAGCAGCCACTTATGCATAGAGAGAGAGAGAGAGATACTGTACTCGGTCATCATTACCAGCAGTAGACTTCGCCAACAAACAATCTTCTCAAGATTCCACTGCCATACAATCTTTCCAACAGAGTCTAGTTCCTTCACAAATTGAGAAATTGGAATAGCAAGGGCTTAATTACGGGTCCAAGTTGGGCACGCACATGTTAGCTCAGGACAAGAACGGTGAGTGAGGGCGACAACTGATAAAAACAAAGGACGAAATTGTTGGCCTTGCCTAGAAGGTTGTCTGCCAATGGCATGCGCACCCACCCAACTAATCATCAATAAAACTTATAGTATTACCTTTAATTAAAATCCAATTCCGTAAACAAGATCAGGTGATCCTCTCCCTAGCCTTAGGTTCATCGGAACTACCAGAGCAACCATGCCAATTTTTCTGCTGGTTCCATCATTTCATGGTTAGTTTGTGTTGAGTGAAGACTTCAAGATTGCCAGACAACAATAAAAACATGATCTAGTTTATTGTTTCTGGTTTTTGGCATTTACTTTCTATGAAGGAATAAAATGAATGATGAAAACCAAATTGTTTTAAGAAATATGTATCACTGAAACCAAAATACAACCAAATTTCAGTTCTGGGATAAGAAATATATTCGGCATGCTGCTTTTAGACATGTTATGGTGATACAATATAACTTAGGCATTGGCCGCCGAAACAGAGTTTGATCTAGGCAGAGAGGAAGAGGAGTTGATGAACTCGATGCAATCCTCAATGGCTTCAGTTCTATGAGAATCAACTGGTATCACAGATGGCTTTGATCTTCCCGATGAAGAAACTGCAGGTGAGCGCCTCTTCTTAAAGTACGTAAAACATAGACCCCTTGCCATCTTACTGCTAAGACGCTTGAAAAATCTAAACGGTGAAACCTCTGATCTTTTCGGTAGCCTGATTCCGCAGCCTCCCGCTGGCCTCTTGTTCACAGCGACTCTGTTAATACAGTTTCGCTTGTTGATTTTGTTCTCCTTCTTAACGCTTGGTATGCAACTTACTTGGTTAGCCTCTCTACTCCCACAAGACTCCGGAGATTTCGTGGTCCCAGCAACTTTGCTGATGAAGTTTTGCTTCTGGGTTAAAGCTTCCTTGTTAATGCCTGGTCCGCTACTCACTTGGATACTCACTGTTGTTGACATACTCTACAGTAACTGGTTAAAAGAACAAAAGAGTTGCAGAAGAGAGAAATGGGGAGTGAAGTAGGTGGAAGATGGGGGCGGCGAAATTCTTAGTTGTGAATTTATGAATGCAAGACCTTGACCCATTTATAAAAAGGAGGAGAAACTAAAACACTAAGGTGAAAAGGCCAAGGGGCAGTCGAAAAAGTATGTGATTATCTATGATCCAAACACTTCACATGAAGTAAAATGCTGAAAAGTTTTTTTAAGTAATCAAACCCAAATAATCAGATTTTACTATCTGGTAACTTCAGTAAAAATGGGTAACACTAGCAGTGACTTCCAGATTTCATACAGTGGAAGCTGGTAACCGTTATGTGAACTGAACAGCCGAATAGAACATAATGGGAAGTGTTCACACAGCACAAGAGTTTTCCATTTGCTCTAATTGTGAATCATATTGAGAATTACTACCAATAATTGGTATGTTACAGCTCTAGCTCACATTCACATTCACTAATGGGTTGTAAACACACCTCCATACTGCAGTAAACTATTAAACCAAATCATATAATCATCTCTCGCTTTGTTCATTTCAATGCAAATACAACTCTCTTATTTCTTTATAAAAAATACAAGTAGTTGCTTTGTGAATAAAATAGCTAGGTGCTCCTTAGCAAAACTACAAACTAAAGATAGACAGCTATGATTATTTGCATTTTGTGGTGGGACAAACGAATTTCTTAAATGTGAACAAAGAAACAGTCTGAGCAGTACTATTATACAGAAACATATTATATCTAGCAGTAAAGAAACTCTAAAAGAAATGTAAGGTGGAAACAGGAGAAGACAACAGTGCCAACCGCCTAACAAATTCTAGCCCTTTCACATGTTTTGCTATTAAAATTTCTGCAGTGGCTGTCCATACAGAGAACTAAGAATTTCATTTCTATATCTTTGCTTGGTTAAGTTTGATCCTTTTCTTAATAAAAGGAGGTTCTAGGTTAAGCAACCTTTCGGTAAAAATCTGTTTTTGGTGGTTATCCATGTCTAAATAATATTTGAAACCTTTTTCAATCTTTGGAAGCTTCCTAGAAAAAGCTAGTATACAGCAATTGTATCTATACAGCTCATCAAATTTCTTGTTACATTTCTTAAATTCGCTGTTAAATTTCCCCAAGGTTGTAAAACATCCTCTGTTTTCTTTTTCATTTTTCTTCTCCCTATGGGTTTACAATCAACTCGTGTTTTATTACTTGAGCAAAAACAAAATAGATGTCAAAGCCGGGCATACAGAATATTGAACAGTTCACAAAAACCAGCAAGTTCGAGATATCAAGGGCCTAAAGTTCCTACCCTGAACCTTAAGACAAGATCCCTAGGGCTAAATCTATGTTTGAGTAGCCTACACTACATAATAGGGTAAACATTTCATTTGACATGACAAAAGTTGCATTATGGTGACACTGATTGATCAAAATCAATAAGAAAACAACAAACTTCTGATTACATATGATCAACAGCATTCTGTATAGCAACAATATTAACACTAGCAGATGTTTTAACTTCAAACATAAAAGTTTTCTTCAAATAAGAATGCTAATAGTATTCAACAGTTCAATGGATTCAAATCAAGATGAATTGTTTTTGTCTTGCCTCCGCATTTCACAAGGAATCATATTCACCAGAACTGATGCTGTGAAGACGGTGTAAGACATTATAGCAATTGGAGCAAAATAGTATGTCAAGCATTTCATCATATTTATGGAATAGCAAATATATAAAATGCCTGTTTCTTCGTGTATGTACAATCATACTCATGTAGACAGAAAAACAAGCTAAAAAAGGACTGCACTTTTTAGTCTAAGCTTGGAAAACTCTAAGGTGTCACAATCTCACAATTTTGCCCGCAGGGTTAGTGGTTTCACTCTCAGATAATAATGCTAAATAGGCTAGGCAAACAACACAGACTTGTATGGCCATTCCAAAAATTAGTTTCTTTTCCATGAAATCACCTAAATGATTGTACTCACCTGTCACTGGTAAAGACTAAAAGCATGTGAACTCTTTTGCCATCTTCCCTTCTCAACAAATTAAGATAGCTAGTCAAACACCTCACCAATCAATGAAGCACACATATCCTGGCCCTCAATTTTGGCACAGAACAAGACCACAGCAAGCTATTAATCTAATTGATGCAAAGATGATTCAGGCTGAAAAGCCTTTATCTGGGAAATTTTACCTTAAAAGGTTGCATATTTAAGTGCAACATTACCAGACTATTATACGATAGTATGTTTCTATCTCTCGCATACAATTTATGCAGCTAGTGAACAAATGCAAACTAAATTCAGTTATTTTTACAATAAAGAATTTGAATTTACAACATCTTTTGGACAAAATGACCAATTACCAATCATACAAACTTATAAAACCAGAACAGCCAAAATTATCCTAGAATGAGCAAGTGCACATTCTACATCTATTGATCATGACTATGCATTACACAAGATATAATAAATTATGTAATGCTGCATTCAGGTATAAGTTACAACAGTTTGGGAGTTTTCACACTGACCACCAAGTCCAAAAGAAGCACAAACAAATTCTTCAACAGACAGCTCCTACGTGTTATGTTTATTCAACCCTCTCCCTTATAATCAGCCTGTACTCTCTGCTTGCCAGAATACAAGATCATTCACAGCTGGTATGTACAACATAAAATCTTCCCCTTATATTGACATGCTGGTAGTAGATGACAATAAGAACAAAACAAAGGTTACTCCTTATCATTCTTAACAAGCAAAACCTCCCCGCCAAGACCAATAACATAATCTAAGAACTCCCTAACTTCTTCACTGTCTTCGAAAGATTGAGGAGCATTTAAATCACTGTCCAAATTATACCAAACTCCATCAATCTTTCTCAATGTAACCCAATGTCTACCCTTCCAAAGCCCAGCATAACGCGAAACTGGAATATTAATCACAATTCCCATCAAATTACTTTCTGAGCCATCGAGATCAATAGATGATGCCTCATTTCGACGATCATGCCACGCTACACTCTTCCCCCTTCCTTCAACAGCTGCAATAAGAACGTTTATATCATAGTTCCCTGTTAATGTATTATGGTGAGGCTTAAAGACAATAGATAACGGTGTCCACGTTTGCTGGTTTGGATCATCGAGGACAAGTTTCTCGGCGACTTCATTCAAGCTTGCTCGCGTAAATGCTTCTTGCTGAATCACAAAGTAATGGCGTTATTCATCACATACCCATTACGAGTTAACATAAAAATGAAACGAATTTAAAATGAATGAATAAACAAAGTTTTGAATGGTTCTAATTTACTAGCACAAAAAAAAAAAAAAAAGAAAAAAAAACTCAAATCAGCCCAAAGCTGGTTGTTTCAGTTTGTTTTCTTGAGCTCAATTTAAATGAAAAAGAGAAATGAAGATGGATATTACCTGAAAGAGATTATTAAGTGAATGCAAGAGGCAGAACTGTAATTTTTGCCTCTCGTGATAGATTTTGCTCTGTTCGCTTGCCATTTTCGAAGAGTAAATTCAATTTCTCGCAGAGAATGGATTAAAGAATCAGGGTTCAGAGAAATCTAGGGTTCTTAATTATGAATTTGAAGCCTCGTTAAAAGCAGAGAATCAAAACAAACAGTGACAGGCGGAAGGTGCGTCGTCCAAAACGATGAATGAATGACCAGGCTGCTAACTCCAATCCAAACAATGGTCAAGGTAAGGGATCATTATCAACCCATTTTTTGCATCTTAACATTAATTATATTTCTAGTTGCCTTTTCACCTTATCCTTATCCTTATTATTATTTTAAATTGAATAATTAAAAAAAAAAATGGGAATGGATATAATTTAAAAATCAATTAATTATGATCTTAATGAAAATTTAAAGTTTGATCACAGCATTTTTTTTCCAATCATGTGTATTTTACTTTTTAACAACAAAATTATCAAAACTTTACATGAATAATTAATTATGTAATTAGATTATATTATACTAATATTTGAAATTCTTACTAATATGGGATGAGTTTAGGAGGCTAAATTGATACTTTAAAGGGGGGGGGGGGGGGTGGAACTTGCATGCAACCATCCAATCCATTGCCCATCATCCCCACTCTTTAATCTAATAAAAAAGATTAGTGGTAATTGATAGAAAATCAAATATTGAGAAAGCTAACTTCTTTTTCGTTATTCAATTATTTATTTTAAAGATATTTATTAAATTTAAATAATATTTAATACTTTTATAAATAAATTAATTATTTTATAAAATGTAAAATTTATAATCCAATGGGATATAAATCAAGATAATTACTTCGGACATATCAACTTTGCTTTGGGAACCCTGCAAGACTCCTTCAGCGCGGTGTACAGGGAAAGGGTGGAGCCGACAGACGGTTTCTGGGAAACAAAAGAAATACAACTAGGGCAGCAAGAAAAACAATTGAAGTTCATTGATTTAATCGGAAACAGTAACGCCCAAGAATGGAACAACTCATTCCATAATTCACATCCAGCAGAAAGAAGCAGCAAATGTCCCTCATTCTAGGGCAATCCCATGAGAGCTTGTCATTGCAAAAAAAGATGATACCGATGAGCCGTGGCATAAGGCCTCAAACATTTTACACGGTCCTGGGGGTATTGAACAAACATTGTCAGAATTTCAACTCAATCTATAATCTAACCTCATCTGGGTGAACTCACTTATGGCCGGTTTGCGATATCTAACACTCCATTCTTCTGCTCGTGTCAAAGAAATTAACACAAATAGTAGCTGGGCGGGGGTTGAGGAACAAGCAGAATTTGAAGTCACAGAAACCCAAAAGTCCGAAAAATAAGGGGAAATTTTCGGCATTGCCAGTGCATAGCAACCACATCCTAATATGTAAGTTCTCATGAACGTGAATCACCTTAAAAGAACACAACATGATAGACTGCAATATGAAACATAACAGAGTATGATGAAACTGTTAGAAACTGCAAAACAAAGGATGAAATTTGACAAGCAACTTGGAACGAAAAGAGAAGTTACTCATCTCTGACAACTCTATATCCTAACTCGGCAATGTTATTTCATCCTTTCCTCTTTCCTTTGTCCAATAAAGCATTTCAAAAACCCACAGCCAATTTCTGTGATTTTCTTTCAACGTGGTGGGCGGACACTAAGTAATATCATTAAAAACCACCCAGTCAAAAGCTACATATTGTGAACCTCTTCCTTCAGCGGCTGACCAGGCCAAGGTCACTAATAATCTGAGGCTTCCAGTATCAGTAAGTTATCAATCTTAACTAATCCATAACTCCAATCCACGAATTCCAAGTTGAACATTACAACAACAATTTTAAATAATCGCCTAAAAAACTTCAAAATCCATGTGCATGCATCACGTACACTCAATGCAAGTTTCTATCTGCAATCATTTAGCACTTCAGCATGGCCAATCTATAACAAGTGCAAAGCATTTTACAATTATTCGGGAATCATAACAAATATTACACCACCCTGATCTGAAGCAACCCAAAACTAAGGCAACATATAGGGACACCGGATGTATAATTGCTCACTGTAATATGAGCAGCAGTTTAAGTGAATTCTGTTCTTTCAAGAACAGAAACAGGTGAACATGATAATAATCATCAACAAGCATAAGTATTCCTCTAAAAATTCCGTACTATAGAGGCATCACATATTCACACACATCCATGTTTTTCTTTCTTAATTAGAACATCTGCACAGAAAATAGGAAAGAAAGCATTTTCCGTCCATACATTGAACCTCATTTGATCACGTTATGGCATGACATACCAATGTTAAGTGTTAGCGCTCAAGCACAAGTTATATAAGCTCAAATTTTCCATTAAGCACATCATTAACTCATCGTCAACCATCCATCAAGAGAGTTTTCAAGAACAACAAGAAACAAAGCATAAACAAGTCAAAGCGGTTTAAAGAGTAGCTCATGTAACCGATAGTCTGTGTCATTTTGGATCACAATTCTCTTCTCTTCTGTTTTTTGATATCCATAAGAGCAAATAAAATATAACATAAACACAAATGCAGACAGACATATATGTACAAATATATTTATCAAAGACAAACCAAACTCAAACATTTGACCACAAATTTATTAGAGTATACCTTCTAAATATAAGTTTAAGTCTTAGATACTTAAAACCGCTTCAGTAATCATGACGATAGTCGTTGTAATTGTCCCTTGCCGTGAATTCACTCTCAGCCCTTTTCTCCCTTTGCTTTTTATTAACATCTTCGTCTAAACTTAATCCTCCAAATTGCTTTTGGAGCTTCTGATCGTAAGGTGAGTAATCGACAGGAGCCGATGGTCCACTGCCACTTTGTGCCGCGTAACTGGACGACCGGGGCAGTGGCATCGGCGACTGCTTGTAGTCTTGTGAGGGAGAAAAATCAACAGGAGCTGAAGGGACATTGCCACTTGGAAAACTGTAATTGGACACTCGGCCATACAAAGGCCGAGGCGGTACCGGAGGCTGGGCAGAGTAATATCCGTAGTAACTGTAGTCGCGTGATGGAGGCGGAAAAGGCGGAGGAGGGGCGGAATAGTAATAATTGCTGTATTCAGCGGCTGCCTGGTAATCTTGGCTCGGAGGTGGCAGCGGCCGTTCCTTGAGCACAAGCTTCACACGAATTTTACCTTGTGGCCGACCGGATGGGCGAAGAAGCTCGATCTTGCGGACGGACTGGGTCGTATCGTCCGAATCGACGAGGTGTGCGAGGGGAAATTTAACGGAGCCAACGAGTGGTTTAGGGGTTTCAGACACTTTGGAGTGGAAGACCTCAAGAGTGAGGATCGATTCGCGTACCGGGCGACTTACGGGGAGCGTGAACCGTTCGTTCCAGACGGGGCGAGTGGATCCCGACTCGTCCGCGTGGGTGGCCAGCCGGTGGTCCGGATCGAGGTAGAAAACGACGTAGGGTTTGAGATCTCCGTTTCTCCAGTTGACGTTCTTTAGGTTCTTCGCGCAGAGTATTGTGATTTCCAGATCCGGGGAGTTTGATGATGCCATGAGAGAGGAGTTTACAGCGGTGGTGCTTATAGCTATCGTGCGCCCCGAGCAAGTGCAATGTAATGCAGGGTTTCAACGAATGAGTGACTTGTTTGGCAATGGATAATGTTAACATTACCCGACAACAGGCGAATGTGGGACTGGTGAATTTATGTAGAGACATTTCTTGACTGAAACGGCAGCGTTTGCTGGGTCAAATTTTATCCCAAACCAAATCATCTATAAATATAAAATTTTTAAAAATTAATAAAAAATACTTTTTGATAATAAAATTATTAATTAAAATAATTAAAATAATTTTATATAAAATTTTAAATATTAATAAAAAAATTTTATGTATTTTTTTTTGAAATTTTTAAAAAATTAATTAAAAATACATTTGAAAACTATTTTTTATATTTTGATATCTAATTTAATTTAATATATATACATAAATTAATTATTAATTTTAATAAGATAATAATATAAATTATTTATTTATATAAAAATATAAATTATTTAATTTAATAAATATATATAATATGAATATATAAAAATAAATATTATAAATTATTTACTTGTATAAAAATATTTTAATTGTTATAAAATATTTTTTTAATTATTAAAATTAGTTAAATTATAAATTTTTTTATAAAAAATAAGAATTAAATAAGTTAAACAATTATATATATTCATTTTGTATTATACATAGTTTTTATTTTTAAAAATACAAAATTTTTAATTTTTGCTTCTTTAAATAAAAATTTATAATTTAATTAATTTTAATAATTATAAAAATAATTTATAACAATTAAAATAATTATATACAAATAATTAATTTATAATATATATTTATATTATAAAAAATTTATTTTATATATGTTTATTGAATTAAATAATTTATATTTTTATATAAATAAATAATTTATAATATTGTTTAATTAAAATTAATATCTAATTTATGTATGATTATTAAATTAAATTAAATATAAAAATATAAAAATAATTTTTAAAAATATTTTTTATTAATTTCTAAAATTTTAAAAAAATACACAAAAAATATTATTAATATATAAAATTAAATATATATTATTTTATTATTTTAATTGATTAATAATTAAATATAATAATTTTATTATTAAAAAATATTTTTTATTAATTTTTTAAAATTTATATTTATATATAATTTTGTTAATAACGTAAATTATTTGAAAATTTTCTCAAATTGTAATTTCATTACTTAGAATGCATGAAAACGACATCGTTTTATGAGCTGTTTGTTACAACTTCACTGTATTGGCCTTGGCCTGGACCAGTCCCCACTCTGAGCAGCCCCAATCCAGATAACGGTACTGGCAGTAATAGCATTAACTCGCTCTGCCTTTCTGCAAACAATCGCCGATTTCATCTCAATCAATGGCGACCTCTTCTTCTCTTTCATTTTTCTCCTCTTCAATCTTCGTCTCTTCTTCTAACAAAACCCCAACATGCATTTCAGTTATCAAATCAAATTCTCTCAAAACTTCGGTCCCCAAATCTCTCGTTATCTCGTCTCAGCTCGCCACGCTCCCCGTACTATCCTTCAACGGAGAAAAAGTCGGCGAAACATTTCTCGACCTAAATTCGGCTCCACCTGATACAGCGCGTGCCGTCGTCCACCGCTGCTTGATCACGGACATGCAAAACAAGCGACGTGGCACCGCATCCACTCTTACGCGCGGCGAAGTTAGAGGTGGAGGTAAAAAACCCTATTCTCAAAAGAAAACTGGAAAAGCGCGTCGCGGTTCCTCTAGGACCCCACTTCGGCCTGGTGGTGGTGTGGTTTTCGGGCCGAAGCCGAGGGACTGGTCCATTAAGATTAACAAGAAGGAGAAACGGTTAGCGTTATCGACGGCGATAGCTAGCGCGGCGGAGAACACGATAGTGGTGGAGGAATTTAATGAGAGTTTTGAGAAGCCGAAGACAAAAGATTTTATTGAGGCGATGAAGAGGTGGGGTTTGGACCCGAAACAGAAGGCGACGTTTTTGTTGATGGAGGTGAGTGAAAATGTGGAGAAATCTAGTAGGAATATAGGGACGTTGAAGATGTTGACTCCGAGGACGTTGAATTTGTTTGATGTTTTGGATGCGGAAACGCTGGTGTTGACGCCTTCAACCGTTGATTTCTTGAATGGAAGGTATGGGGTGGAGTATGAAGGAGAAGACGAAGACGATGAAGGTTAGCCATTGATTGTTTCATCAATAATTCATACAAAATGAGTTATAATGCTGAACGTCAAATTTGTAACATTAATAATGAAATATGTAATGGAAATTCTGACCTGTAACTTGTAACATGAAACACCGAACTTGTAACTTCGAATAGCTGGTCTTACATATTGATACTGGGCTAGCCGTTTTGTCTGTTTACAATGTTTATTTGTTATGTTTTACATGTCACAGTCTTCAGTCTCTGTGTCATACAACTATATTTCCTATTCATGTGACTCGGAGGTAATTTAACTATAAAACTTGCGACAGGCTAGCTGTAATTCATTCCTATAACCTGCAAAATTGACTTGTTTGGATGATTGATCTATGAAGCATGAAAAGAATATTTAAGGTTTTTCTTTTGCAGTTAATATTTGTTGTTCTCTAATTTGGGATGCAGGAAGTGAGGCAGACGAGGGCGGCGATGCAACAGAGTGATGGTACAGATCTTATTACAAGCTTTGTGGTTGACCTAGGATTCAATTTACAGCCTACCCACTTGATTATAAAGACTGTTTCTGCATCGCTAAGTCAACAATTGTGTAATGTTGCAGGTTGCAGCTTGATTAGGCCTGGTTTGGGTATATGGTTAGCATTCTGAATGATTCTTGGTATTCTGGCTCACTTGCACGCCCTCTTTGTTAAAAATGTACGGAAATGTATCCATTCATTTGGTCGACCTCGTCATATCTGCCGAGTGTTGCTTCTTCCTTGTTGTTTTGCAGTATGCAGTTGAGTTGCCTATGTAATATTTTGCCGGGCATTTTTCTGTCATGTTTTATCATGTTAAGTTCTTCTCTGGTGATAATTAGGCAGTGGTAGGAAGAACGTGTTTTCAGTTGTAAATTTGAGCTTATTCTCAGGTTGCAATCGCATATTTTCTTATGAAGTACTGCCAGGAAAATATCATACCTCTAAGTATTTGATTATGGCAGTTTTAGAAGGATTACTCGCATTCAAAAGGATATGCCAAATACATTGGAATTGGAAAATGAAGAATTGGAGCTTTACTTAGCAGGGCAATGTTCCCAATTCAGGCCTGGATTGACCTGGGCTTTCCAAATACTTGGCATTCCTTGTGAATGCCGAGTTCTTTCACATGTTGAAAAACAGAAAGAAGAAAACGTTCCGGTTTCTAAAACAGCTTATGTTTTCCTCTTAAAAATATTTTTGACTCCTTTGCAATTTTGTTCCACATTTTGGTATAATCGTAAGGCTCGTTACAAGACACTCTTCCATGCCTCTGTAGATCAAACACAAAAAGGAACAAAGGCTCAATCAGTGGCGGAATTTTGAATTTTCTAAGTTTAAACATAGCCATTGGAGTCATAAGCCTGGAGGCTGGACACGAAGCTGAATTTGTCCACATGGATTGGCTTAGCCCAAACCATAAAATGGGAGCTCCTCGCCTGTTCAAGCACAGAACCAAAAAAATGGAAAAGAAAAGGCACACTCCCTACGCAGGCATTATCCTGTTCAGGTTCAAAGGGACTTTCTCAGCCTCATCTGCCAGCATCCTGGCCAATCGGTTTGGCCAGTGCTAGAACAGATACAGGCACCCCTGGTGCGTTTCTTATGTTAATAGAAAAGCCAGAAAAGATAAAAAGGAAAAATATTGCAGACAAAACATTAAGTGAAAACCTTTTTATTACATAGACTCATAGATACGCGAAGAACAGAGATAGAAGTCTTATTGTTACTTGAAAGAGTAAACTAAGTACTCACCTACATCCTGATGGTAAAGACCAGATATAGCTGTTATTAAAAGCCAGTCTTGCATCTGAGGCTCTGAGGAATGTAAAACCACTTCCCTCATATGGTCCTGCAACAACACAGCAATATTATTCCATGCGAGGGAAGAAAGTATCAACAGGTTGATTTATGAGGAAAATGCCATCTGGATGTCAACAAATGCAAACAATACCAACACCAATGTTGCAACTTTTGGGTGAGAAATATTCTTATTCAACCCAGATATCCAAGATGGAATTCAATTGCCAATAGAGCATGAAAATGATACTCAAGGTTACATTTCATGGACCAGGGAGTAGGAACTCAAACGATTATGATCTTGGTACAAACATAATCCTTAATCATGATTTAAAAAAAAATCACATTAAGCCTTTCTTCTTAAATTGTCAATAACCGGGAGGTGAGATAATATGCTAAATTTTCTCCAGAATTATTAGTTTTTTGGGTATGAGCAAAATTGTTATATCTTTACTTTTATGCACATTTCGAACAAATTATAGCTTTGACCTCATTACAAAGAAAAATAAAATTAAGGAACACTGACCTCGAATTCTCAGAAGAGTTGATGTAGCTGGCTGGCAAATAGATTTCTCCACCAACTTCACCGTGTTGTTCTCCGCTAATGGTTTTCTTGGCAGCCAGGAACTCAGCACTCATAGCTTCCATACCATGCTGCACAGCTTCCTCAGCATTCCCATAACCATGCTCCTCAGCATACTTCCGCACATCTTCTGTTATCTTCATAGAGCAGAACTTAGGTCCACACATAGAGCAAAAATGTGCCACTTTTGCACCTTCTGATGGTAGCGTTTCATCATGGAAGGACATTGCGGTCATCGGGTCCAGTGACAAAGCAAACTGGTCCATCCATCGGAATTCAAATCTTGCCTTGCTTAATGCATCATCCCAAGCCTGAGCATGGGGGTGACATTTGGCCAAATCAGCTGCATGAGCTGCTATCTTATATGCTATAACTCCAGCCTTCACATCATCCCTATTTGGCAATCCAAGGTGTTCTTTTGGTGTTACATAACAGAGAAGGGCAGTGCCAAGAGCCCCAATATTGGCAGCACCAATGGCTGAGGTGATGTGATCATAACCAGGAGCTATATCAGTTGTCAATGGACCAAGAGTGTAGAAAGGAGCCTCGTTACACCACTCCAACTGCTTTTGCATGTTTTCAGGGATCTTGTGCATTGGAATGTGACCAGGCCCTTCGTTCATCACCTGAAAGTGCAAAGATTGTATCTCATGTCACTATGATAAATCATAAACAAGCATTTCTTACACATTCATGTTCTATTTCACTCCCTGATGGGGGTTCTTTTAGAGATGAGGCTAATCAAAATACTGAATCAAGTTGAAAAGAAATGACAAGTGTGATATTGTAAGCTCATAAAGCCAGTAAGCATGAGATAAAGTTCTATGTTAAGCAAAATTTCCATTTTCTATTCACTTGATGCATCATGCATGAAGCCCTAGCATAGCATTCACTATATCATTACCTGTACATCCTTTTCCCATGCTCTACGGGTCAGTTCCCCTTGAGTTAAAAGCTCTGCAAACTGAGCCGTGTCATTGGCATCATATATAGACCCAGGTCTCAGCCCATCACCAATTGACAGAGCCACATCATATTGATTACAAATATCAAGAATTTCATCCCAGTGCTCATAAGCAAAGTTCTCTTTGTGATAAGCTAAGCACCACTTTGCATGAATGGATCCTCCACGAGAGACGATTCCAGTCATGCGCTTTGCTGTTAAAGGAATATACCGCAACAGAACTCCAGCATGGATTGTGAAGTAATCCACTCCCTGCTCAGCTTGTTCAATCAGGGTGTCTCTGAAGACCTCCCAGCTAAGATTTTCTGCAATACCATTGACTTTTTCAAGTGCTTGATATATGGGCACAGTCCCCACTGGCACAGCAGAGTTACGTAAAATCCACTCACGAGTCTCATGAATATGTCTGCCTGTAGACAGATCCATAACAGTGTCGGCACCCCACATAGTTGCCCATTGCACCTTGTAAACTTCTTCCTCAATAGAACTTGCAACAGCAGAATTTCCAATATTTGCATTAACTTTGACCAAAAAATTTCTTCCGACTATCATTGGTTCCAGCTCCAAGTGCTTCTTGTTGGAAGGAATGATTGCTCGACCACGAGCAACCTCTGACCTCACATATTCTGGGTCAAGCTTCTCACGAGTGGCACAATACAACATCTCCTCTGTTATAATTCCCTGCTTGGCATAGTACATTTGAGTGTACCTTGGTCCTCCTATCTTCTCCCGCCTGTCAATCCAATCTTTCCGTAGTTTGGGAAGTCCTGTTTATGCGTAAAATTAGCAACGTTGGTCTATATTCAATGCAACGATCAGAGAAAGATAATGCAATTAATACTTAAATAAGGAATATATGAGAAACAGTTAAAAGTGTTTGAAACTTCATGAAAGAGGACGTGTAAAGAAACTCTTGAGGTCCATACCAATATGAGGGCTAATGTCTTGAGGCCCACTAGTATCATAGGTGTCAAAGTCTGGTTCACCCCCACTCAAATGAATCTGTCGAAAGGGAACTTTAAGTACATGACCAGATTCTTTGTGAATAATTTCCCTGTGAAGGCATATCATGCATCAAATTCTTGTACTTTGAATTCCAGCAGCAAAAGAAAAGTGAGCAGACAGTATATTGCAGAATATATTGTATTACAAATACACAAAGCAACTAACTTAGAAAAAGAGACATACCTGTATTCTTTTGAGCTCTTTGGAAAACACTGTTCAAAGGATGGAAGAGGTAGAAAATCTGGAGAAGCTGGATCAACAGTATTCTTTCTTTGTTTGCTTTTTTCTGAATTCTTTGTTGGGGGATCAAAGGTCAATGTGGATCTAGTCCCTGAGCTCAAGGAAGAAGGGTACGTATCTTTCTTACATGCACTTGAAACACGCCAAGCCACGTCAAACCCAGGCAAGAAGGAAGTGCTCAGAAACTTCACAGGAGTGCAATGGTTACCATTCTTGCATACAATCGATGTCATTGCAGTATGAACTGAAGCCATCTCAATTTCAAGCTAAAAATAGCAAAGTAGGAAGATTAAAATCCAATCAACAATCAATAAATCACAAGTTTAGTACTTGCAACCGAAAGGTATCAATTTGTCCAGCAAGAGATGATTACTGCTTAAAAAAGAAACAGCATACCTTGCAAACTCAGGAGGGATAGATTTGGACTCAAAGGTCAATCATCTCATGTTGATATTCAATATCAAAATAGTTGCATATCCAACCAATAATTAATTGTTAAACATTGTATATATTTAAAAAAAATGATGTTCAATTCGAAGTTAATTTCAGAAATTTTTAGAAACTGAAAGGTATTACATGACTTTGAACCACAACAAAAACGCTTTGCACCTATGATCTTAATCATTCTCAAGTCTCACAAAGTTGGTTAAGTCCTCTAATGCTCTGTAAAAGCCAAAAAAGAAGCTTCTCTCTTTTTCAATTCCGCCAAAATCTCTACAATCTCTTCATTTTCACTGAAGCCTCTATCAAACAGTCTTAAAAAGATTACAAAATCCATTCCATTCTCCATTTTGCAAACAAATTTCTGCCCACACTGCTGTAATTTGTCTATAGTTATACCGCAAATCCGTTGGAAAACTTTGGTTTTAAATGGATAGAAAACGTGAATTACGAAAATGAATTTAATTGTTTATCCTGGAAAACAAAAGAGATCGATAAACTAATTACGGAAAACAAACTTTGATCAAAATGTTTTCTACGAATTCCGTCACTTGAAAAACAAGGGGAAACAGACGCAAACTCGCGCGTCTTTGAACCGTGCGCTTCGTACGACTCTAAAATGGAACAATTATCGGTGACGCTGCTCGCGGCTATCACACTATGATACTCACAACATAACCTTTTCAAGAAAATAGCCAAAACTTCCAGGTTACAATGAAAAACCAAATAGATATGAGCTATTGGAATGTGAATCCATTTACCAAACAGGACCTAAGCTTTATGAACATGGTTAGGCATGAAACAGAACAAACAGGCCACAACCTTCCTTCATGAAAGTAAAAAATGCATGACAGGTATGCGATATAAACATACAACATTGGAAGGAAAATTCAGAATGAAAATTAAATTCAAATGAAAGTCTTTGAAGAGGAGAAGAAGAACCTGGTCTTATCTCTTCGCTCCTTGTAAGTCACAGACCAAACGCATACTCGAAGCTCGGTCGGGCTTGATTTTATGGGAAACTGAACTTCAAAAGAGAATGAAAAAATGAACGCTGACGTGGAACCTCTTTTTAGATATTTGTAGAAGTTACCGACTACGACGATAAGACTCACGTGAGGATCACGGGCTCTTCTAGACGTTATTCTCGTCGTATGTCATTACTCGGTAATCTCTGGTTAGAGATAGGTGGGAACGAAGAACACCTGCGCCGTTCGATCTTCGTCGGTCAGACGGTCAAAGTGAGCAGTAACAATGTATTTAATAATGTTCTACAATACAAAATTTGTATATCAACTGAACTCCATTACGATATATTCCTTAATTATGTCAAGGTGTCAATTATTATTAATTACAATAATATTATTTTAATTTATAAATTTTATATTTAAATTTTACTTTATTTATTTTAAATTTTCGTAATATGGGAAATGGAGAATTAATTGTGAATCACCTGACAGAGTATAGGAATTGGATGTGGTCCATACAGAACATACACTGAGGTCTTGTGTAACAGTCGACACCAAGTCCAGTCATTAGCAGAAAGCAACACTGATATTTCGGTTTACTTCAAAAAATATCAACGAGAAATCATTTGAACCCTTCATTTCCTCTGGGTAAAGACGTACAGCACGCCATTTGTAATGCAATACAGAATAAGAAAAATTAATGCATTATTGCTTACCTAACCATCTATTATCATTGTCCTCCTCGCCGTACGGCACTTTTTCGTCCAGGAATACATTATTTCTGTCGGTTTTCAGCACTCTGGTATGTCTGTAACCTCCATCCTTCCACTTCATTACATTACAAGGCACAGCAACTAAGTTCATTTGACAATTAATAGTTCACAGCACACTCAATTTCAAACATACCCTTCATCCAACACCACTGTAAGCAGTTGATTGTCTCTAGTACTGCATATGGCCTTTAATTTAGCTTCTATGGCTGCGCCACACTTCTTTTAAGCAGTCTACAATCCAACAAGAAATTACACAACTTTGACAAGATAAAGAAGCCTCTTGTCTTGTAATTGCACAAACATCCATGGATCAATCACTTAACAAATGAGATCATGTATCAGTTAAGAATTTACAGCACGAAATGCAGAAATGAGTACTTTCTGATTTGAGTTCACAATGACCTTTCTGAACAATTGTGTGGAACATCATATACTTCACAGAATAATAATGTATACAACGAATAGCTGTTACAATTGCCAATACTTGGAATATATATTGACTGAAATAATAGCCAATTTACAACTGATTTTCGAGACTGACCCCAACAGTCACCCAAAATGTCAAAATGGTGAGACCCTGAAGACGACCATCAAAAGTGTATGTAATGCTTTCCCAACTGCTTTCTAAGGTTTTGCACCATAAATTATGAGTTAGAACAAAGGGGCAGGCTGGTAGAATTAAACGAAACCATTACCTCGCTCAAAATATACACAAGTTGTATTGGTGGGTTAAATGCCAATCATGAGTATAATAGTCCGCAGATATGATTTGAAATGAAGAGCTGTAAGCTAACCCCATTTTGCTTTCATGTTGAATAGTGCAGTGACAGCAGTTGTTATGCAGAACTTCCCTGAACTGGGAGAAAAGATCCTTGCAAGGGAGGAAGAGACTCTTGTTTGCCTGTAACAAAGTTCGATAGTTCTTTAGGCTCTTGTTTGCCTGTAACAAAGTTTGATAGTTCTTTAGGCACAACCACCATTCTCAACCATGCTTTGAGCTCTTCACCTTCTACTTTCTCTTTTTCTGAAACAAGAGAAAGTGTTAGAACACCATTACAATTATATGCACCAACTTTCTACAAGAAGCATCTATTTTGCTACTAATGCTCTATGCAAGCAATTAAATATGGATCTACAATGGATTACAGAAGCCCACAGGAAAATAGAGATATGCATACTATAACTTGCTGAGGAGGATACAAAGATAGGTTCTGGTTAGAATGGAGATACATCATGCAAAGACGTTAGAAGGGAAAAAAATTAATGAGCCCTCATATTTAACAAATCATTATTTATGTCATACATGTTTGAAGAAAGCCAACTTATTCTCTTTGAAATAGTTTCCTGAAGTACATAAAAGAAACAGTTATTTTAGTTTGGGAAAATTGCAGATTCCTACAGAATACTTTCATGAAAACTTTGGAAAATTATTTTAACAAAAACCTTTAAGCCTAAAACACACCTCTTTATCATCCGAGTATATGCCTAACATATCCACATCTATGTGTTTCCTGTACAACGGCCAGCTACAATTGACGGGAACAAGGATCCTTGGGCATAATATTTTTCAATGATCAGTTATGCTTCAAGAACTTTAACCAGAACCAGACCAGCAGGCTCATATTTTGGTAAATATGCTGAAATGGAAGAAGCAAATTCTAAATTTCTAAGGTAATACAGATAGCCATGACATAATTACCTTCCAGGCAGGCACCAAGCCCCTCCAAAACATCAGGATTAGCATGAACAACACAAAGTGCTACTTCTAAGGCTGATTGCAACAATGCTTTCACCTCTCTTTGAACAAGGTCAACAAGCTGCCCCTGTTATATTAAGTATTGGATCAGCCTTCACTGCAACATATGAAGGAACAAAGAACTTAACTCAAAAAAAACAAGACCTGATCTCTTCCCCATGGAGCAGCTCCCCCTGATTCATCAATCCCACCACTTGAGAGTGTTGATAAAGATACAGGGCCTATTGTCCTATTAAGACCATATTCAGCTATTGCCTTGTAAGCCAGGTCAGTTGCTCGCCGTATATCATCAAGTGCACCAGTCGAAATACGACCTGAATAAACAACTTCTTCTGCTGCACGTCCACCGAGAAGAGTAACCAAGCGACCGCATAACTCATCAATAAAGAGGAGATATCTATCCTCACTTGCTGGACTATAAGTAAAGCCTAGAGCCCCTCCTGTCCTTGGCAATATGCTTAATTTCTGATAACATGAAAATACATTAGTAATTTCAGACCATCCATGTCTAGTGAGCACCAATAACTAAGCAACCGAAGTATGCTTAATGGACATTAATGGCACTCTATAACTTCAAAACTTTATGCATGAAGTTTCTAAATTCTGCTTTTCCATTTGTTAGTTTGATTGCTTGAGAGAACTTAAAGATGGCATTCTTTTATTTTAAATACTGGTACTCCTGGTCCTCCAATCATTTCTGATCTCCTCTCCCCTTCCTTCCTCCCTCTTCTCTCTCTTGGGTTTTCCATTGAAAGAGATAATTGAAAAGTGTGGAATATGGACATTCTACGAATGGATAATTTAAATTTTCAATTCATCAGGTGATGTCTATACAGTTGTTCAAAAGTCAGGTAAGCAATATTTTTTAGCTCAGGTTGTACTTGGTGAGATGTATCAAATTATTACTTTATACCACTTTTAACATGTGTATCATACACAGACCTGCAATAAAAATTTTTCCAATCATTTACCTCCACACGTGGCTGTCCAGGAAGAATATTTGCAACTGCAGTGCCAACAACTGCATGACCAGCTTCATGCCTTGCAACCACGGCCTTCTCACTCCCCTTTAACTTTGCAGTTTTCTTCTCTATGCCCTAAAAAAAGCAACCCATTTCAGTTTTCTGTCTATTAACTTGTTATGTAATGTTTTCTTATCATTTTCATTGCAAGGTTTTGTTAATTGAAATCACGAGAACTACAGGATCACACTTCATCAAACTAAAAAATTAGAGTTTTTCTTTTCAGGAAGAAACTAAAAAAAAAAAAATCAGAAGAATTTATGAAAACTCAAAAGCAAGCAAGAATAGAGGTTAACATCAGAATTCAACCCGGACTAAAGAGGAAAATTTATTGACAATTGATTAAATCAATACTAAGTCAGGTGCAAAATAGCCCTGCATAAATAATAAATTGCACTTTAGATTAAAACAAACAAACAAACAAACACAAGAACACAATACAAAATCAGGAATTAGGATGCTTGGGGGAGCAAAAGAAAGATACTGCTATCGAGCGCTCCACTGCTTGAATAAAATCAATTTTCTCCACAACAACTTTATTTTGTCTTCCAGCCAATAGAGCAGCTTCATTTACCAGATTTGCAAGATCTGCACTGCATAATTTACAAATTCAAAGAGTCATTTGCTTTGTGTTCACAAGAAAAAATAAAAATAAAATAGGAAGAAATAGCTCTTAAAGGGACTCAAGAGGAAGTTGAGTGAATACCCAGTAAAACCAGTTGTCATAGAGGCAATGTCACCAAGGTCAACGTCCTTTGATAGAGGAAGTTCCTTCTTGGAAACATGTACTTTTAAAATGGATTCTCTTCCAATCCTATCAGGTGTCTCCACCTAAAACCACAAGAGATTTCTTAGAGGACTCTGATGAAACTTGTATATGGTTTCAACATCCAACCAAATCAGAATACAAACCATAACCACACGATCGAATCTCCCTGGTCGGCGAAGTGCTGGGTCCAAGACATCAGAGCGATTTGTTGCCCCAAGAACAATCACAGCAGAGCTGCTATCAAATCCATCCATCTCCTGCAAGAAATCATCTTAAACGTAATGCTTTTGCTAA
Source organism: Swietenia macrophylla (assembly GCA_032401905.1). NCBI lineage: Eukaryota > Viridiplantae > Streptophyta > Magnoliopsida > Sapindales > Meliaceae > Swietenia > Swietenia macrophylla. Next base: position 7,330,103 of record CP135565.1, on the reverse strand, counting down.
GAAATTATATAACCATAAAGAAAACTATCAAAAGAAGCCTACAGTGAGCAATTGGTTCAAAGTTTGCTCCCGCTCATCATTGCTAACAATTCGATATCGACCATCACGACTTTTTGCCACAGCATCTATCTGTAAGAAATGGAGTAATGTGACTGTCAATCAATCAATCAATATCTTCAGAGGTTGCCAGAATTCCCAGAAAAATTACAAATCCTTGCAGACTGACCTCGTCTATGAAAATTATTGAAGGGGCTTCCTTCTTTGCTCGTGCGAAGAGATCCCTCACACGGGAGGCACCCATGCCAACATACAACTCTACAAACTCACTTGCGGAACAACTTATAAAAGGGACTTCAGCTTCTCCCGCTACAGCCTTTGCTAGAAGAGTCTTACCTGTCCCAGGAAGACCCACCTGTAAGATAAACAAAATTGTACTTACAAATCATATGGAAAAAAATTAAGTCAAAATTAAACATAGAAACAATAGAAGCCTCTAAAATCCATCCTCTCAATGGAGTGATCCACCAACAGAGTAGCTCTGGATGGCAACCATTTCAATCAGCTGAACTTTCAAAACCTTCTATGAAAAAATCTATGCTATATCATAGACTAGAATAATTGAACTGACTGAAAATAACATCAAAATAGTGTCTGGTTTACACTCACCAGGAGAACACCTCGAGGAGGCCGTGCACCAAGACGTATATACCTGTCAGGATTCCTTAAAAATTCCTGGGCAGTACATGAGCATATAAAGACCATTTCTTGAATGAATAACAATTTAGCTATGAAATCTTAATAAACTTTTGACAACTAGAGATATATCTGACTGATGCCCAGCATACCACAATTTCTTCCAGCTCCTCTTTTGCCTCATCAACACCTGCCACATCAGCAAAAGTGATTGTTTCCCCTTGCTCAGACACCTTGACACCACCAGGGCCACGAGATTTGCGGTTACCCACCTGCCCAGCTGTCTGCTGCCAACATGGTTAACTCCACTTGGAAATTTTACCATAACGAAAGAGTTTCAAAGTACAAAGAGTAGCACAGAAGTTACCTGAGAAAAGCTTACAGGAAATCGGTGGAGAAGCCCCGCAAGCACAGCCACATAGAACAAAGCTATCTGCAGGGGACAGCAAAATTAAAAATAAATAATGTTAATCTGTGCAAATAAAGTCATACTGCTTATTCAATTTACTTTTATTTTTATTATATTTTTGCACTTATTATATTTTCACAAAAAGTGCAGTTGCACTAGATCATTTAGAGTGTAGTTTAATACTGAATTACTAATCTTCATCAACCTCATACTCTATTTGAACCCATATTTAATCCCATCCATTAATAAACCGACATCTTCCCCAACAACTTCAAATAAAAAAGAATATGACTCCCAAAACTCACCAAAGCCGAGTTCAAGAATCCGCCAGACCGTTTATCGGGCGACCCAAACTCCACCTGATTATCAAGCATCTTCTCATACGGAGTCTTGATATCAGTAGGCCTGGTAGTGGTATATACAATCCTCTTAGTGGGCGCCATACTCTTTAACAAGGACTCAGATTCTTGAAACCTATTACTAATCACTTCACTCTCTTTATTATTCCCATCATTTTTCAACTTGAACATTATATGCACACCATCAACTTCCACTTTTGCCACCTGGTTACTGTTGATTTTAGCCAAAAACTCACTGTATGGCACGCTAACGAAAGTGGTCGGCGTTCTTGGCTCCGAGCCGGGTAACGGAATCCCAGGTCGGAGCAACCGCATAACGAACATTACTACACCCAACTGCAAAATCAAGACACCGATTTCTTGCGCCTGAATTATTGGCTGCCACTGAAACTTCTTCCCCTTTGACCACCAAAACCTGCCGCTCTTGTTTCGTTTCTCCCTCCTCGGATTCGTTGACGAACCTGTACTCGCCGGACTCTGACTCTGACTCTGACCCTCACTCTCGCTCTTTTCACTCGATTCTCCGTCTTGAGAACTCGATCGAATTTTAAACTCTCTAAGATTTTGGCTTCTGTACAATAGACCTCGCTTGAGACTGAATTTTTGGTGGTTTTTTGATAGGTTAACGGAAGGGAAGGCGATTGAGTTGGAGATTAAATGATTCGTATTTTGCTGGAAAACCCTACATCTATAGTGAGACAAGCTGGCGCCATGTAAATACAGATGATCGTAATTCGAATTCACGTAGAGAAATTTACTGTGAATCGTTGGACGGAGAAATTCAGTCGATGACATTTTCTGAAAACCCTAAAAATTTTGGCAAACGAAAATAGAATTTTCTTTATAGATATTTATATGTTGAGGAGCAGATTTAAGGAGCGAAGCAACTTAGAATCTGAACCGTTGGATTCACAATAGGAGGGTGATTTTCAACCGTCGACTTTCCATTTTGGGCCTCCGTTATCTGTCGGCCTCGTTTACAGTTTAGGCCAATCTAATAGAAGTGGCTGAGACACCGGTAGGGAGAAAATCAGATGTGGTAGTTCTTACTGGAGCTTCTGCACTTGAGGCTGTTGTAGTGGACACGTATAGTAGACAAAGAGAATGACTACGGGGAGCGTTTGAGTGCTACTGTCCACATACTTAGCGTTGACTGCGCACCACACGCTGGTGCATAATGACCGGAGATTTTTAAGGCATTGAGAAGCGACTTGGGACTGGCTCAACATTTTGAAAATATAAATAGAAATAATAATGACACAGAATTTTAGATTATTCGGTGGGAAAATTACAAAAACAATAAAGTATGGGGTGCATTTTTGAATTATTAAGAAGTACAAGGCCACATGACTCAAATATTTATAATTTTTTTTAAATAATTTTATTTTACATCTCATTTATTTAAAATAATCACCTTTAATTCAATCATATTAGAATTATCAATTTTATTTTTTTCGGATAATTTTACCTCACATATCATTTAATCTTAAAATATATAAATATATTAGTGTATATTACAATTACTTTACTCGAAAACTTGTCACACTTGTGAAAATCAATTAGAATATTATTGTACACTCATAAATTGTTTATAAATACGTACATTTAAATATTTTAAGTATATAGATAATGATAAAAAAAATTAATCAAAAAAAATTAAAGATGATCATTTTAATAAAATTAAATTGCATATATTATTTACATAAATGTGTCTAAAATAAGGTGAAACAAAAATTTTTTTAATATTTATTTTTATTATAATAATTATTTTAATTATTTTTTTTAAATAATTTTATGTCACATATCATTTAACCTTAATATATATATATAAATATATTAGCGTATCGCACTAGTTAAAATTATTTGGCGTATTATTATGCACTTGAAAAATTATTTATAAATACAATAATTTGCGCTCTTATGTTTTAAATATAAATAATTATGTAAGATAAAATTATTTACGAATAATAAAGTAATTTATTTTATGAGATTGAATTACATAAATGTGTACAAAATAAGGTGAAACAAAAATTTTCCCAATACTTAATTTTATTGCAATAAACACCACCATTTCTTCACATAACTGTTTTCTGTTTTGTCCTTTGTATTTGCAGAAATGGAAGACCGGAATTCCTGAATTAGAGGATCTCGCAGAAGCAATCAGCCAAGCAAATTATCATCTCTTAAAAAAAAGAAAACCCACATCCAAATCAAAGATTTTCAGTTTATTTTTTCATTTCATCGATTTTCCCCCTGTTTTCCGTATTGCATCATAGCAGAAAATTATAATGTGCAAGTGTTATTATTCATTGGAGATTGTTCGAAGAAATAAAGATGGGTATTGATGCAAAAGATATTCAATGTTTTGTATGGAAAATGGTTAGATTTTCCATGAATACTTGTTATAGGATTGCACAGAAGCATCCTATTGTTTCTGGGGTCGTGTTATTGTTCTTCCTTCTCTATTTGTTTCACCCTTCTGTTTTCTTCGTTCTGATGTACTCTTCTCCAGTTATTGTTTGCATGATTGTTTGTATCAGAATTTATTATAAAAGACATCGTTCCAAAATCCAGAATGAGAAAAAAGTTTATGAGAAATCGTCGGTGGAATCCAAGTCTACTGCAGCCGATGCTGCTGTCAGTGGAAACAGTGACCAGCCTGCGGTGCTGAGTAGACGAAAAAATGTCAGAGAGAAGAACAAGGATTGGGATGCAGAAGGTGGTAATAAGGATAAAGACGCGATTTTACCTATAGCTCCTGATGCTTCTGTTGTTGAAAACCAAAAAGCGATCTCAGAGGAGAAAGGAAGTTCTTCTCTGGATCAAGGGGAGAGTTCCGGGCAGAATGCATCTGCTGCTCAAATTGTTCGAGCACACGAGGATTTGACGGGTAAAACTAGCCTGAATGAGGAAAGCTCAAAAGGGGTCACAGAGAATGAAGAAATCAATTATTTGGATTGTGGAGAGAGTTCCTGGCGGAATGTGTCTGCTGGTGAAAACATTCAAGAACCAGATCAATCCGACTCAGTTTTATATTCTGGACCTGCAGTGGCTCATCTCATTTTGCAAAAGGACTTTGTTGGGCCGTCTGAAAAAGGCACTGCTGGTGGTGGTGGGGAGGAGGAAGGAGAAGAAAGCTCGGAGGATGAAGAAGAGGCGCGACAGGATAGGAATGATGCTGTAGAATGGACAGCAGATGATCAGCAGAATCTCATGGATCTTGGGGATTCGGAGCTAGAAAGAAACAAGAGGCTGGAAAGTCTAATTGCAAGACGAAGAGCTAGGAAGTTATTCAGGATGGCCGATGAAAAAAGTGGGATAGAATCAGGCAGTGGACCTGCAAGTCAAATTCCTGGAATTTCTATCTTGAAAAATAACCCGGATATGGTTGAAGGCCTACAATTTCCTGGTTCAGCCCCGTCTGTTTTGTTGCCAACTAGAAACCCGTTTGATATTCCCTATGATCCATATGAAGAAAGACCGAATCTTACGGATGACAGTTTCAATGAAGAATTTTCGGCAGCTAACCCCAAGGAATTGTTCTTTTGCAGACATGAGAGCTTCTTTTTGGGACCTTCTTTCTCAATGGAATGCCAGCAAGACCAACGCGATTCCCAATTCGGTCCATACGGCATTGACAGGAGGAATGCACAAGGACTGAGATTCTTCAGATATAGAACTATTTCAGGCAAGACAATTCCTCTTTTGTCTACATTACACATTTGTTTTCAAGACATTCATTATTGAAAATTCAGACGACCTATGATTTTTACGGCTGAATCATGTGTTGTTATGATTTTGCAGATATGAGTGCTCATGACCAGCTAATTGATGAGTTATTTGCTTCCCAAGAAGGGGAAGCTTTGTCCCACAATGCGAGCGCAACTGATATTGTTGAACCAAGAAGCCAATCTCCCAAACAATTGACAAAGTCACAAGAAACCAAACATAGCAGGTCAGGAATGACAGCAGAAGAGACAGAAAATTTAGCTGATAGAAATGAATTTCAAATCGAGACAGATTCAGTCAGAGACAATAATAGTGAACCAAGCTCACTTGCCTCTGATGAAGCCAGTGAACTGAGTTTCCATGCAGACGCATCTTTAAATATGCGGAATGTGGAACCAAAAGGGGATAAATTTCGTCAACCTCTGAGTGATCGTGTCAAAAATTCCCTTACTTTCACAATTCCTGAAGGAATGGCTTCAAATGGACCTTTTTACGATTCCAGTCCATCTGCATTTGACAAGCCGAGAATGGAGGACCGTTTGTTTTACAGAGATAAAGGGCCTTGTCATAGCCCTGGCTATTCCATAGCTTCTGACTTGCAAGTGGAGGTCTCGGAAATTGGCTCACCTCCACTGCCACTTGATGGAACCAATTCACCTCTTGATGCTGAATCCCCTTGTGATGGGGACATCGAAAAGGAAATCACTTATGGTAGTGAAGAAATGTGGGGAGCCTCATCTCACCTGTCTGGAGTGGAGGAAAATGAATCAAGATCCAGAGAAGTCCATGAGGTCAGTGAGGATGATATTCTAGAAGTAGGATTTTCTTGCATCAAGCAAAATCTTCAGAATCCGGTAACATCATCCACACTTCCGGCACAGATAGCTAAACAACATGCCAGTAAAACAAGTTCATTTTCATCTTCAATAAATGAAATGCCAGAAGAAGGTCAAATACATTGCCCCGAAAACAGAGTCTCCCAAAATATCAATAAAGTTGTGCAAGAAGCGCCAAAGTCCTCTCATTCTTCTGATGCATTACCACCCAAAATTCCGGAAAAAGCATTGACAGTGATGGAGCCAATATCTCATCCATCTAGTGAAGTTTCTTCCGAAATGCCAGAGGTTAGTTAATTTTTTGCAAAAAAAATTTGGTTGGCAATCAGATCAATTGACATTACAATTTAAGCATCGGGTGATTCAAATCCCCAGCAAATATTCCTAAAACAAAGGTGAACAAATAAGGATTTTATCATTGCTTCATTAACTAATTATCACTTCTTGCCTGCTCTAAATCTGTAGATTTGGTAAGTCAACATTGATTAGTGTTTCCTGATTACTATTCAATATACATAACTGCAAGTAATTCGATGAATTATCAATCTCTTTCTCTCTGGGGGAGAAGAAAAATCAGAAATGATTCTTGGAATTCACCATTTTAACTTTTGGATAAGAAACAGGAAGTGTCCCACGTCCCTGAGAAGTCTGCAGAAGTCAATGGCATGAGTACGGTTGATGATCAAGTAATGCATACCAACAATGACAAAGGTGGATCCCAAATATCATCCAACAAAGAATCTTTAACGGAACTGTCACAACCAGCTGGGGAGATTACTTCAGAATCTGGCAAGGATATCGAGAAGAACTGTGACACACCTGCTGAGCAACAAACCGTCATAGAGTACAAAAAACAGATGGAAGAAATTAAAAATCCTGAGTCTATTGAAGGAGACCCTCCAAAGCTAAATGAACAAGAAGTAGGGAGCACGCCAATCACAACTGAGGTTCAGGACGAGCAAAAAGCCGCAGAAGTAGGAGTTTCTGGCGTAAACCGGAGTTTTGATAATCCTATTATTTCAGTTCCACCACCAGCAGTCATGGCTGAGCAAGTTTCTGCCAATTCAAGTTCATGCTCATCACCAACGTCTGTATTGCCAGGAAAGATCCAAACAGATCTAATAAATCCATTGAGTTTGCATCAACGGATATCCAATGACGACCTACAATTCATTGTGAATGACGTTGTCGGCAATAATCCGTCGGTTGAAGTGTCAGCTGAAACTTTAAATCCGGTGATTGCACCTGAAAGTTCACAACATTTGGTAGTGGAACCAATAGACTGCCCATCAACTAGTAGCAGTTTCAGACAATCAGAGGTCAGTATACTTTATAAAAACCGAGCAACTTGTACACAAAACAGATCCTGAAACAAAATTCATGGTCGAGTATTTTGAAGCTTGTGCGTAGCATTAAGTCCACCAAAGCAAAAAAATATTAATACAAGGCGGAGTAATATTTGATGCCTAGAATGTTCACATTTTCTTGAGCACACATTTCTTCCTTGTCAACAAGCACACATATTTCAGGAAAGTGTATCAGGGCCAAAAAAACTCATTGTGGATAAGATAATGGATTTATATATGTATCTTGTGCTGAACAGGAACCATCTGCTGAAGTTGAAAGTAGGTCAGACCCATTGATCATTCTTGCGGCTGCTGCTGGGCAGTCAGAATGTGCTGGTAATACCCACCGCAGACCCGTTGATGATATTGAAGAAAAATCTAAAATTCAGCCCGAACATACAGCAGGAATGAGCTCACTGAAACGCGAAGATAAAGTTGCTAATTCAAATGTCCCTCAAACTATGGTAAAAGAAGAGGTAGAACCACATGATATAAAGAATTTGCAGAATACATCATCAGGCATTCTTTTGATCAGTCATTTTGAAAGTTTATGTTCTACATTTATCTTATTTTTTTAACGTCCTATTTTTGTGTATTAATGATCTATGTTTGATCATCTTTAAATATACCAAAAACAGTTTAATCAGTAATTAAAGAAGAATTGAACTAATGCGGTCAGCTCCTATGACATTGAACAGGAAACTCCAACATCTCCTGGGAAATCCACCAGAGAAGCCAACCTCACTCACAGCATAACTCATCCAGTGGTCAATGAGAATGCAGATAAGGACAAGACTGACAAAAGTAATAAAGGTGAATCCCAGTTGTCAATCGCAAAGGAGGAAATCGTGAAACCTGTAAAACCTGCAGAAGTTACTACTACGAACGTTGTAGAAGACAGTGGTGAACATCAGAAAAAGCTGACAGAAAATGAAGCAATTGTTGGCCCACCAAAGTCATGTGATGGAGATGAGAGTTCGAGGATTGTAAAGGACAGTGAGGACATCATACACCTGCCAAAACTAGCTGATTCGGAAGGCAACTTAGAAGCCTGTGAACGTAATCGAGCTGAATCTAAAAATGCGGTGGAAAACAAAGAAGCCAATAAACCACCAGTTGCAACAACTGAAACTGTTATAGAAAAGGTAAGATAAAGTCAAATAGAAGTTTCCATTTCATTCCATCTAAACTTTGTTGAAAAGAAGAAAGTTTCAGATAAGGAAAGTTTAAATGCTAAAATCATCATTGAGATAGCATACGAGACTCTAAATTTTCTTTTGTTTATCCTTTCTTCTTAGGAAGTAAATGGAGAAATAAACTTTAGTAGATATACCATCGTAATCCCTGGTTTCACAGATAAGTTTCTATTACCATAAGAGCAATACCATATGACGAGAATATACTCTCTAGTTTCTTCTCACTTTTGCCTTATGAGTTTTATGTGTTGTTGAATTTATGATAATTACATTTTTGTGTTTTCTATTTGAAGAAAATTTGTACTTGCGTGTGCATTCTTTGTGTCATTGGATAGGAACCATCTGACCGCCTTCCGCAGAAGTCCACAGTAGAGGATGGTACTATGAACAATGGGAATGAAACAGTACCTGATGACATGAACAACGAGAAAAGCTTGATTGATCAAGAGAATGGTGCAGAAGAGCCAAAGCTGGGTAAGGCTGCAGCAGAGGTTGATGTGAAGCACAATGTAAAAGAAACAGTATCCGATGAAATGATTGACAGGAAAAGCTTGATTGATCATGAGAATGTTGCAGAACTACCAAAGTCTGACAAGGCTCAGGTAGAAGGTGATATCAAGGACAGTGTGAATCAAACAGTGGCTATGGAGATAAGCAGCAAGGAAAGCCTAATTGATAAAGAGAATGTTGCAGACCAACCAAAGTCGAGTAAAGCTGCAGCCCAAGTTGATATCAAAAACAATGTAAAAGACGCGGTAGCTGATGAAATGAGCAACAAGACTAGTTTGATTGATCCGGAACATGTTTCAGACCAATTAAAGGATGAAGCGCAATGTTAATGAAACAGTCTCCAATGAGATGAGCAGCGAAAGAGAGCTCGAATGATTAAGAGAATGTTGCTGACCAATTAAAGCCTGGTACGGATAATGACAATAACTCAAAGGCCATTGGAGACGACAAACATGAACCAAATGTTCTGAACAAGAACGACGTTCAGATGTATAAATTGACCAACCATAAAATTGTTGTAGAACAGTTAACACCAACAGAATCCGAAGTCAAGGAAACAAAGAATGAAACAATGCAGCCGCATGATGTACTACAAGGCATTGCTGAAGCCAGACGTTCAGATGAAGTGGGGTTTTGCTTACCTAACCGATTTTCTGGAGGGAAACTGAGAAGCTTTTCATTCTTGAATCAAGCTGATGATGAAAAGGTTTGAACAGGCCCAGTTTTGAGAACAAGGATGGAGCTGCAACTGCAAATCAAATACCCAAACTATTTGCTCTGGGGAGAAGTTCATGTTTAGTTTATCGATGCACTGAATGTTTTCTTAGGCCCAGTCAACAAGAAGAGACATCTTTCTTCCCCAAGTAATAGTAGAAAAAATGGGATTTCTCAGTTCTTATTCTTACAATATCCAAATGTCAAGCTCAAGGAATTGCCTCTGTGCTTCTGATTCTCCCATTTTTGTTTGAAAATGAATTCATATTTGTACATTTGAGAGCTAAACAGACACAAGCTTTGTATTGTTTTACATATTTGATGGACATATTTCATCCGGTCCAGAGGCTAATAAGCTTCACGCCCTCAAAATTCGTTATCAAATCCTTCTGCTGTGGAAGTATCACTGCATTTATTGAAACTAATTCTCTTTTTGAATTTCCAAATACATAGCACAGACGACATGATCTCTTTACAGTTTCTGATTTTGTACGGTTTCAGGATTATATTCAGATTACTGATACAATGCCTGCCCATTTCCTAACTATTTTTTCCATTACTTAATCTTAATTTATTTTTCCTTGTTACGAGCATACGAAAATAAAACACGTGTAAAGCCATTAAAAATAACTTTCGCAGTGTAATTTCTAATTGGCTGAGATAAACAGTGAGCCTGTAACCTGCACATGTTGCTGCATCTCCATTGACATTTTCAATTGCATTTTTTTTTTTTTTATGTAGGATTTCCAATGGGAGGAAATCTTATCCATTTAAAGAATCCGTTGCTGGGATCAGATATGATCAAATAAATCCTAAGATAATGGATTAAATTGAGAGATATTAGGAATTAAAAGATATTAATGTAGAATAAAGAGTTTGAAAATAATTGGAAGTTGATAAGAACCAATAAGATTTCAAGATTTAAACCCAATTTTAAAGTTCCCATATCTTGCCAAATCTCGTAAGTTTGTTAAATAAACAAGCACTTTCTTAGCCGAAATACTTTACAGAAACATATAAGAAGAAGCTTGTGCTCTTTAATTGCTGTGATCGTTGATCACTTGGCCGAGTGAGATAAAAGTAATTCACTTGTTTTGAGAGCTCTTTGCTCGGAAGAAGTAACAGCAAAAGAGCAACAATGCCTGCTTTATCCGTGGCCGAAACCGGTAATGGCAAGGAATTCCCTGCCAAGCTCACAGGCCAAGTTGTTGTTTGTAGCATTATTGCAGCCTTTGGTGGCCTTATGTTTGGCTATGACATTGGCATTTCAGGTATAAATCTGTCAACAGTTTTATGGCATTTTGCATTTCTATGTTACGTCGAGGTTTTGAATCTTGACTTTGTTGATACTAATGTCGCAGGAGGAGTAACATCAATGGATGACTTCCTGTTGAAGTTTTTCCCATCAGTTTACGTTAAAAAGCATCGGGCAAAGCAGGATAACTACTGCAAATATGATAACCCGTATCTGCAGCTGTTCACATCTTCACTATACCTTGCAGCCATTGTTGCTTGTTTTTTTGCCTCTATCTTTTGCAGAAAATTTGGTCGAAAACCAACCATGCAAACAGCTTCTGTTTTCTTTCTTTGTGGAGCCATTTTGAACTGTGCTGCCCAGAATCTAGGAATGTTGATTGCAGGAAGGATTCTTCTTGGCGCTGGTGTTGGATTTGGTAACCAGGTTAGTTCCAGAAACCTGAATTCAATAACAAACATCAATGATCAATCCATCTTTTTTTATTTTTTTTTAATGTTTTGGTGACTTTTTCAATATTCTTATGGCTTTTCGTATGTCTGGACAGGCAGTGCCATTATTTATATCAGAAATCTCACCACCCAAATACAGAGGAGGCCTGAACATTTGCTTTCAATTACTTATCACAGTTGGCATTCTAGTTGCAAATCTAATTAATTATGGTACTTCTAGATTGCAATCATATGGATGGAGAGTATCACTGGGTGGTGCAGCAGTACCTGCACTTTTTCTCCTGTTTGGATCCTGCATTATTGTAGAAACCCCAGCAAGCCTTATAGAGAGAGGAAAGGAAGAAGAAGGTTTACATGCTTTAAGGAAGATTAGAGGCGTAAATAATGTTGACGAAGAGTATGAAGAAATTTTCCAAGCTACTGAATTAGCTAAATTGATCAAACACCCTTATAGGAGCCTGATGAAAAAAAATAGCAGGCCTCAGCTAATCTGCGGCACAATCATTCATTTCTTTCAGCAGTTTACTGGCATCAATGTGATCATGTTTTACGCTCCAGTGCTCTTTCAAACTATGGGTTTTGGAAGTGATGCATCACTGTTATCTGCCGTCATCACTGGTGTGATTAATGTCTTATCCACGCTGGTAGCAATTGTCCTGGTGGATAAAGTTGGAAGAAAGACTTTGCTCGTTCAGGCAGCAATTCAAATGCTTATTACGCAGGTAAATTATCTAGCAAATCAATCGCTTGGAATGAATGCTATTATAGGTATTTTGTTTAGCATCACCGACTTGATTTATTATATATCTATCTATCTTGTAGGTTGCAATAGCGATAATCCTGCTGCTGTATTTGAAGACTACAAACACGATGCCAGCAACTTTCGTTAAAGTTATGGTGATTTTGATAGCTATTTTTGTTGCTGGTTTTGCATGGTCATGGGGCCCCATATGCTGGCTGATTTCCAGTGAAATCTACCCGTTAGAGACTCGAAATGCAGGTTATTTCTTTGCAGTAAGCACAAACATGATCTTCACGTTCGTTATAGCTCAATCATTTCTCTCAATGCTTTGCCGTATGCGATGGGGAACTTTCTTCTTCTTTGCTGCATGGCTCATCATATCATGCACTTTTGCTGCTACCATGTTGCCTGAAACAAAGGGTATTCCAATTGATGAAATGACCGAAAGAGCTTGGAAGAAGCACTGGTTCTGGAAGAAGTACTTCAAAAATGAAAACAATGGCTGCAACAGATGCCAGGAAATGGCTGCCAAACCAGAGCAGAAGCAAGCTGAATAGTTTTTCTTTTTCTTTCTGTCTTTCTTTTTAGTGTTTTATGTTTATCATTTCAAAGTAAATAAGAAGTTTCCATTTTGTCAGGTCCAGGAAATTACATTATAGAAGTTCAGTCACATTGCTTCCCAGAAGTTTAGTCACATTGCTTCCCTGTTTTCACTTGTAACCAATATGTTTTGTCTGTTCTTCAACATTCTATTTCTCTTCGCGGTATAACCATCAACCCCACTACAATTATTATGTTATTTACTATTAAATATAAGTAAATAATCACTAAGTAATGAAATACAATTTTAGAAGTGAAAAAAATACTATGTGCAGTTTGCAGACATTCTCAGTAAGGAGGACAACGTTGAGTTGGGGATTGCATAACACGTGTCGTACTAAGACAGAAGATGTAAACGCCATGTCGTATTTTAACGGAAGAAGTTACCGACATGTCTTCCTAAGAAAACTCCATGGTCAAAATCTCCGAGTGGAAGTGAGCAACATCCAAAACTAATAACGAAAATAACTACCTACTATCAATCTCTCCCGCAATTTTATACAGACGGAATGGTTCATTTCTTCTGTCAATTAGTCTCCATCAGTTCTGGTCTCTGCTAGAATCCACCATGGACTGCATTTACAAGGACCCAAATGCCCATGTCGAGGAACGAATCAAAGACCTTCCTGAGTCTCAACTTCCTCTGTTCTCAGAGAACTTATCTATCGGTGCCCTTCTTGTTCTCTCTCGTTGTATTTTATTTTTCGGTTTATGACTGCATGCTGGTGTATGTGTGGCAGTGTTGTGTGACCTTTGAGGCGTTAATTCGGAAAACTAGTGGACTAATTTTGCAGGAAGTATTCTCGGTGCAGGAGGCAGTGTACTGCAGACGCTGTCCATAACAAATAATACAATAATCAATTCAGTATTATGTTTAAGATATCTATCTAAATAAAAATTTAACTCTTAATTTTGACTACTCTTTATTGTTATTTAAACAATTGAACACGAATCAAACTAAACTAATTATTAAACAAAAACGGGGGTTGTTAAAAAAAACTTTAGAGTATTCGATTTTACTTAAAAATTAATCTTAATTTATTATTTTTATTAATTAATAATAAAGAATAATAAATTTATTTATCGAATTTTTTAAAATAACAATAAAAATATTTTTAAATTATTAATTCACTATTAAATAATAAAATATTCATTAAACTCATAAATTCTATACACAAATTATATCAACCATGTAAATATACATAGATTTAACGATATTTATCTGAAGATCGTAAATGTGTAACACTTTTTTAAAAATATAAACATGCAATCAAATTATCTAATTAATGGCCAATTTAATTAGAAGCATTAAAGACAAGATAAATACTCGACTAAATAACATAATTTCAATTAACTTAAATAAATATACATCCATTTATCATAATTTGACTATATCTTAACTTTAAAACAATGAATTTAATTCATGATATAAGAAACTAAAAATAAATCGAATGAATTAAGCATTTTAAACACAGAAAATTAAGGAAAAATAAAATTAAAACGAAATTATTGATTAAAAACTTAAAATTTTCATCTTTATGATTTTTCTTACCTTTTTTTTCCTTGATTTCATCCTCCTTTACCCTAAATCTACCGTCCTCTGTAAACAAACATTTTTTTCCTTTCATATTTACGAAGAAATGAAGAAAATTCTGAAAAAAATCTTCGATGAATGCTGCAGCGTGGAGCCTTAATTTTTCTGACGTGCAGCTACTGTTTATTACTGTAGTGCATTGCAACTTTGGAGTCTTTGACTACTATTTATCAATTTCACATTTTTTTACTAAAGTTTTGTTCATGTTTGTTGATTTTAATTTCTTTCGTTAACTGTCAAAATCAAACAAAAAATGTGCTAATGCTTTATAAAAATCTCAATAATATGACCTAAATGATCAGGTACAAGTTTCCATTTCATAGGGATAAGCACCTCTTATCATGTAACTTTTTAGAATGCTTTGTCAACTGATTGGGCAGATATGGTTGACGGCTTCCAGAAGGCGGCACTTGAGTCAAGGCTTGGAATACCAATCATTTATGGGATTGATGCAGTTCATGATAACAATAGTTTATATGGCGCCACCATATTTCCTCACAATGTTGGCCTTGGAGCCACAAGGTCAATTTCATTTTTATCTTTAAAGATCAGCTGTTGCTATTGTTGTTTGATGAGTGAAGACAGCCAAGGAAATGAAAGAAACTTTCTCCTAATATACTTTCATTCTGTATGAAGACAGCAAAAGCAATGAAAGTTCAAACAGTGAGAATATAAAGATCAAATACATGCGCTTTTCTTATGGCTCTTTGTGTAGTTGTCATTGTTGTTCCTCTTATGAACTAAGGTGTTTAACAGAGATGGAGTTTTGGTTTTGAAGTTCGAGCTAGTGGCATTCATTATACTTTTGCTCCATGTGTGGCTATAAGTTATTGGAAATGCTGCTGCCTTCAATTTGACTGTTGAGTTAGTTCCATGTTACCGACAATTAGATTCGAATGTTATAACTTATGAGCTTGCTGAGTTGCCGTAGTTGCAAAACTTCCTGTGTATTTGTTACTTGTTAGACAAGCATTACATTTGGAGTTGCCCTATAATTTTTTTCTTGTTGCAATGTTACTGTAGCATAGTTACAATCATGAGAAATTCATGGTTGCTCGTAATTTTGTAATTTCATTTGAACGCCGAAGATGACTGCATTTAGCTGATTTTACCCATTTCACCACATGCTCTGCTCAGCTTAATTTTTGGACCTTAGTGCTCTTGTGTTTATTCTTTGTCCGCCCATAACCAAATCTGAGTAACATTTGATTGTTGCTGTCATTGATCTTTATTTCATAAGGTCAAATCCTCTTTTATCACCTTTTCAGTTGTCGTATTGGTTAGTAGTTTCTGGTCCGCATGCAGTGTTGCATGAAACTTAAATATCAAAATTCTATGACAATTAACTAAATCGGGCATGAGAGAATGTAAAAAATGGTTTCATTAATTTTTGGTGATTTGTTATCAAGTAACATTGCAAAATCTGGTAATATTTAATAATCCTTTTAAGATGTTGATTCGTAATGAAATTTTCAGACATTCTTAAAGAGATCTGGGTTCAGATCATGAATTTCCAGCAATTCCAAAACTTTGTTGATACTTGAGATGTTTGGTTTTTTTTTTTGTCTATTTTAATCTCTGTATCTTTCTCTTTTGGGGGTTTGAAGCAATATCCGTTGAGCAGCTTATTTGGCTCTGACAGGTAGGCAAAGATTTGTAGCGAAGATACTGACATCATTAGAAAGATGACGTCCATTGTCTCAGGCTTGCAGGGACAGCCACCCAGAGGACACCTGAATGGCTACCCTTTTGTAGCGGGAAGGTAGAAAGAAGTCATCACCTAATAATTTTCTTTTGCTGCTTTTACAGTCGTCCTTATCTTTCTTAATGGAACTTCATATTGGATCAATTCAAATTCTCATCATCAGAGAATTGGGGTACAACATACACCAGTTGGGAAAAGGATAATACCATACATTTGCTCCACTCCCATATACTGATTCTTGAATATCTCCTAGCTTATGCAGTCACTCTTCACTTTATTCTGACCATAATAGTGCTCTACCCAATGATGGATTTCCATCTTACCCATCACATACCATATGCTAAATCCGTTGGAAACTCTTCTCATTTATTTCTTGAATGTCATTCCAGAAACAATGTTATTACATGTGAGAAGCACTTAGTTGGAGATGGGGTACTGAAGGCGATATAAATAAAGGGAATACCATATCAACATATGATTTCCTAGAGAAAATTCATATGCCACCTTATCTGGACTGCATTTCTGAAGGAGTTTGGACTGTCCTGGCATCCTATTGCAACTGCACTCCGACCATATTCTCCTGACAAAAGTTTTGAAAACTGAGCTAGGTTTTAAGCTAGACAACCAAAATCGTGTATATTTGTCAATACTTCATCGATTGCCTGAAGTTCTCTCCGTGAAATTGCACCATTATAGTTACATTGTCCTAATGTGGAACGTTATTTTCTGTTCTAATTTCTGAATATTAGAATGATGCAGTGATCTCTACTTCTGTATTCGCTTTCTCTTACCTTCCCTAATTTCCGTTTCAGTTTGTCGGAGTTGAGTCAACATGAAATTGCTGCGTATCTTGATCCGGTGCACCCTTTTGCTTTCAGGGTTTTATAATCTCGGATTGGGAAGGTCTCGACCGACTTTGCCAACCACATGGATTAAACTATCGTTACAGCAATTCCACTTCTGTTAATGCTGCAATTGACATGGTAGGGCCCCCTAGCCTAATTAGAGGTTGCCCACATTTATTCATGCCATCTTTTTTTTTTTTTTTTTTTTTAAATTTCTGAGGAAATATGCAAGTTATCATAGGTTCGAAATTTTTTTAGGATTGGACATCTCTGCTGGAATCAGGGGAGATACCAATGTCCAGGATTGCTGATGCTGTTGAGCGAATATTGAGAGTGAAGTTTATTGCCGGTCTTTTTAGTTATCCCTTCTCTAACAGACCTTTGCTCGATATAATTGGTTGCCAGGTGAATTTAAAGAATTCAGCATATTCTCTATTTACTTATTACATGCCATGGATGCATTTTCAGTAGAACATAAAATTTCTCTTATGTCTCACGAAGCTGAATATTTGAATTGCTTTTTCTCTAGTTCTGTTAGAATTTCCTTCCTTAAGAAATGATTAATTTAGAGTAAGGCTTTCTCATGATTTGGAATGTACGATATTAGTATCTTCTAAAACTTGGCCCCTTCATCTTCTGGCTTCTTTGATTGGCAATTTCTGTTCTATATTTTTGTCCAAGCTGACGTGGGTTTTTTCAGTATGTTAGGGCTGATGACATTCAATTTATACATTTCTCCTTTTATTCCTATATTTATTCAAGAGTTTTTCCTGTAACCGGGGTAAGATTGTTTTTCTGCAGCTGCATAGAGAACTGGCTTGTGAGGCAGTACGCAAGTCTTTTCTTCTTTTAAATAATGGAAAGTAACCAGTGAAATCTTGTCTGTCACTAGACAGAAATGCTAGAAGAATTCTTATAGTTGGAACACAAGCTAATGATCTTCGGTATCAGTGTGGAGAATGGACAAAAACTTGGTATGGTATGAACGGCAGGATTACAATTGGTATGCAATTATATGGCCATCTCCCCAAGCTCCAATAATTCTGATGCTTTTTTGAGAATGATTGTGACAACGTGCATAGTTTCAAAATCCTGAGCCTTTTATTTTTCACCTATAATGTTGCTATGTAGATGCCTTTCTGATTCTCTCATTGATTGAAGTTTTAGGGAATCAGATTTTCTGTTGCTCTCACAGGCCCCTTTTTTTCCCACTTTTCTTTTCTCTTACTTGCATTTTGTTTTATCAGTAAAGGAGATCAATGCCAGCTTGACTCCATCACCACTAGCATGGGATATATAGGCGATTCATAGTAATCATACTCAGGTGCATGAACATTCTTCACACATGTATATGCATACCAACCATGAATGTTTAAGATTGCATGATGTTTATTCTAAGTGCATTGTCCATTCCGATTGTGAACAATTATGCAGCAGTACTAATTTCTTTCAAATTGACCTCATTTCTGTCCCATGCCAGAGAAGCGAACCTACCCAGCCGGCCCCCTCCCCCACAAAAATGAAAGGGGAAAAAGTGGGAAAATAATTTAGGTGTATCATTTTGTGTGCAGTCACTCTTACAGCTTCTGTTCCAAGTTTTAACACCACAGTGAAATGTGTTACTCTTTACATGTTGCGACGTAGGGTAGGCAACAATTTAATTTCTTGTGAAATTATTACTTTCCAGGAACAATCATTTTGGACATAATTAAAGAAACAGTGGGAGACAAAAAGAAGTGATGTATGAAAAATATCCATCACCAGACACCTTAGCAGCCAAAGATTTTTCTTTTTCCATTCTAGCAGTCGGTGAAAACCGATATGCAGAAACCACCGGGTGACAACTCGGAGCTTACGATCCCCTTGAATGGAAGTGATATTATAAGCTTGGTCGCCCAACGTAAACCACATTGGCTATTTTGATATCTGGAAAACCCAGAGTTGTAGAGCCACAGTTGTGAGAAAAGGTAGGTACTCTAGTTGCAGCTTGGTTTCCAGGAAGTGAAGGAGGGGTAATTGCTGATGTTGTGTTTGGAGATTATGATCTCCCGGGCCGACTCCCAGCCGCATGTTTAGAAAGGTTGAACAGATACCAACTAATGCTGCAGATAATACATATGACCCTTTATTTCCTCTTGGTTTCAGGTTGTCATGCAGCAAGCAGAAATCCTTGGACTAAATAATTCTATGGTCAAATGAACCTGACCCAAAGTTTGAGATTACTGAACAGAGATGTGGTGGAAATAGCTTGTCCGTGATTGAACATCCCCTGTTTACTGGACATTTTTCTCTAGTACCCGACTTGACATGATTTATCACATTGTCATTGCACACTACCAATCCCGATTCTCCCTGTTTCTTAGTCATAATAATGTCAGCAACGTTTGCTGACCTGTCTCCTTTTCATCCAAGTTGACTAATACTGTGTTAAGGTATATACTTTGCTGAAATTTGAGAATGGTATGATCACATCAATGCGTACATGTACTCTCTGGCCGCGGCAACACAATTTTTTAAGATGAATTGCCGCAGCAGATTATGGCTTCACAATCATACAACATTTGTGAAGTGTGATTTTCACAAAAGCATGGCAAGAGAAGAATCAGAATATTTGCTCAAGAACAAAAGAGTACCAAGACAACCGAAAGGGTGAAGTTTTTGATATGATGAATGTGGTTTGTAACCGGTTGAGTTGTTGAAGCAAAAATAAAAAGAATAAAGCAAAATAAACAAAGTGCTTTTCCCTTCCCATGCAAGTTGCATTAAAGGCTTTTTCTTTTGTAAAAGGACGGTGGATGGTTTTGTCATTTGCCTTGGAAAAAAAAAAAGTAGTAGTTAATACGACCAAGCTTAATCATGCTGCTTAATCATGCTGCCTGTCCAGCATTCCTCAATTCTTTGCTCGATGAGTTAAGCAGAATATACCTTTTATGTGATCCAAAATTGGTTGGTAACTAGGGTTTTCATGACAGTGGCTGCTCCAGTAGAAGAAAATAACAGAAGCAACCAGAAACAAACTATAAAAATACAAAAGAAATAAAGGAGAAAGAAGATGGGAACATCACATCTTTCATTGAAAACCAAAACTTGAAGAATCAACTTCCCCATCATCACCAATCTCAATCCAATTATTAAACCAAGGAAATTTCTTATTAAAAGAAAATTAAAGGTGATATTTTTTTAGTTATTATTATATTGAATTAATTAAATCAATTAATATTCATAAATAGATGTGGATAGTTACAACTTTGTCATTACAATATCTTTGTTTTCAAGGCCGCAATCAAAGTTATTAAGAAGGTTCTGTGTATTCATTAGTTCTGCTTGGTTAGGAGGGAGAGAGAGTCAAAATCAAATGAGCATTCATTGAATATTAGGGACAATAGTACTGAACCAGTCATTGTTACTTTGTCTTTATATGTGGGTAATATATGATTAGTTCAAAAAAAGCACTTAATTACGAAGCAGATTCTTTTCCTCTAAGAATGAGAGTATATTTACAGGTATTAATTATTGTTATGTACACTGATTAAAAAATTAAGGCAAAAGAACTCTTTCTACTGCTGCTGCTCCCGATTGGAAAGCTAGATATTTTGTCTCCATGAAAAGGGTAGCTTTAAATTTTAGAGATTACAGTGAAATCTTTATATCTATTTTTTATTTAATTGGTTGGTGGTGTAAACTTTGAATAGGAGGACCAATTATGCTCTACTTGACTATCGTAGGACCAAATTGAATAAAACAAGCTCATTCAAATTGAATAAAACCAGCTCATAAATCAACGCATAATCTGACCCTGAATCTGGCTTTGTACCATGATGTTTCTTCTAAAATAAGCCATAATTTTATTAGTCTTAAAGAGGGATCTTCTTCCTCTAAGAGGATCTTTCGAGAAAAGTATCATATTGTAGAAAGTTTACCTAAGTAATGAAAGGAGGGGGAATTGAAGTGAATGATGATGAAATTGGTGGAATTTGGAGTCAGCCTCAACTATGGCTTGAAAAACACGCTGTCAAGCATGGCTTTCTTTTGGTTGTACGGGAAATCGATTAGAGAAATAGCTTCAAGGCTACAAGGACAGAAAAGTATGTAATCAAATACTAAGAAGCTCTAAATTGGGTGCTTTGTGACCCGGACACAATTCAAATCGTGAGTAAATTTTAGGCTTTCCCTGTAGGAGCAGAACCACATAAGATGATTACTTAACATTAGTTTTGCAATTTTGATTTCAAGTACTGGCAGAAATTTCTGATATCTAACTTTGTTATCATTGTGAGGGTCATTAGTTTGCCTAAATTCTCTGAGTAAGTTCTACAGTTGATATGAATTCAAAGATGCCCATTTAATAGGACAGCGGAAAGGTGTCCTTCACTAGTAATATTTGTAGCAGCTCATAGAAATTGTAGAATTTATGACATATTTCTTAGCATCACCGACCATACAGACAGGCATTGGCCATGCTAAAACATTCTAAGCCTTTTTCCACCCATAACTGAAGATGCTCATCTGCTGATGCACTTTATTTCATTCTCCATGAGCAGTTGAAATTCCATTGCCAAGCTTCTCTTTCTGCATTCCAATCTTATCTCAGAGCCGAGGAACTATCTCAGTGTATCAAATAGTGAGACAAAACTATGTTGCCTAGACATAAACTTGAGCTTCAAACAAACTTCCTAAAGTCAACATTCAACTAAGACATTTTCCATGGTCGTTTGGATAACCACAACACTCCCCTCTTCAGTCTTAACCACATAAAAGATTATGTGATATAAGAAAGAAAATCACAAGACCTCCAGTTGAAAAATACTACAGAATATTTAAATACAAGGGAAATCAAGGTTTGCCTACTTTCTCTTAGTTTCACGTTTAGGAACTTGTAATTCCAAGCAAACACAATCATGTCCCCTTCCAAGTTCTAATACCAGGACTAAACTCGAGTTCTTCATAACATATTCACATAAAAGCAGGAAAAAGCAGGAAAAAGCACAAACACAACTAAACTAATGAGTAGAAGGAAAACATGGCTGTGGCAGCCATGAAGGATTTCTGAAAATGTCATCGTCTCACCCTTGAGGATATGGCATCCGAAATGCCAAATTTTGAATTCCATAGTAAGGTTCATGAACTGCATCCCTGTGCAGATTCTGTCCTTGCATTTTAAGCCCATATGAGTTAATCCCATAAGGAGATGTCATTAACGTATTTCCTTGTGTTGAACCGAAAGCCATGGTTGTAACATTATTTGGCTGATGCCACTGAAAATTTGTTCTGGGCAAGACACCAGAATTGGGTTGCTGAGAAAGCAGTGTAGACTGATCTGGTGAAGGAGTTCTTTGATTATCTGGTGAAGGGGTTCTAGCCTCATTCAGATTGACTGTTGTTATGTCATGAATGCTTGCTCTCCTCTTATCTTTCCCTCCAGAAAGCTGCCTGATAAAGTACTTCTGAGCATGACTAGCTACTTGAGTTGGTGTTCTACTTGTAACGAAATTTCGCGAAATATTTCTCCAATCTCCTTTGCCGTGCTTTTTCAAACCCAATAGAAACAACCTGCAGAAAATCATAAAATACCAGTGTCAAAAAAGAGAAGTATCAAATAGAAGATTGAAATCAAGAGAATTAGCCCGAAGCCTAGAAAAATAATAAAACCAATTAATATGTCAACATAGACATCATATATCTCTTAAGACTAATCTTCAACCAAAAAACTAAATTAAAAAAAAAAAAATCTGATTGCAACCACATAGACATCATATATATCCAACATCAGTTCAAGACTTGAAGTCCCATGAATAAATAACCAGCATCGAAAAGTAAGTACATGAATGAATTCAAATGAAAATCTTACTTATGCTCCTCTTCTGTCCATGGAACCCCTTTCTTCCTTTCTTGCTCGGCAGGCCGAACTGAAGATCTCTTTCCACCAATACCATATGACTGCTTAAATCCACCATATTTATGATTGCTAACCCACTCCAACGTGAATGGAGAGGAATTACTATATCCTGGAATTGGGATCAGCCCTGCTTCTATGTTGCTTATATCATCTTCCAATTCTTTATACTGCTTTATTACATCCATTACTGTCTTCCCCGGAATCATGGCCGCCACTTTGTGCCATCTATCAGGACTTTCCTTGTCATAAACCGCTAAAGCATTCTCAAACATTTTGTTTTCTGCTGCTGTCCATTTGGTGCTCTTGCTTTCTTCGTGAAGCCAACTGGAGCTCGAAAGATAGGAGGCAGGGGAGATTACTTCTGTTTCCCACTTCATCACGACAAATTACCATGAAAAGTTACTGAAAAAGTTTTTATTTAATAGAACATGCTAATGAATTGAAGCTGGATCAAATTTTTCTGAATGTTTTACAGTGATTCGTGATCCAAGGTTGAAGATTTGGCTTGAGAAGTTGAATGGGTGGAACAAAGGAAAAGTAGAGCACTGGGCAGAGAACCGAGAGGAAATGCAGAATAAGTGGAGGTATCACGAAGAAAATATCAGCGTTAAATCTAGGAGCATTTGCAAGGAATCAGAATAGCTTTTTCATTTATAGAGGCGTACCCCATGGAATCTTGAAAAGACACCAACTTTCAAAAAAAAAAACTCCTAAATTAAAAAAAAAAAAATTAACTCCAAATATCCCTAGAAAAGAACCCTAATAGGCTAATACCAGTCTAGTAAGATCTGAACCAGTAAAACTTTCCAGGACGACAAACAAAAAGTGGTTAATAAAAAATTTGAAAATCCAGAAACAATTTCAGGAAAAGTAAACAGAAACTCCAAGAACTAAAAGCAACCAAGTCATTTACGTAGCTTGAGCCAGTTTAGTGTCCAAACCGACCAAGGCAAAAAACCTGAGAGCCAAAGAGAGGAACTGAGGATAAATGGAAACCCAAACAAAAAAGACTGGAAATGGAAAACAAACCCAGGTGGGGAGAGAATGAATTCAGTGAAAAAAGCTGGTAAAGATCACTCCTTTCTTCCTTTTCCTGAAGGTTAGAGCAACAAAGAAAATAAAAGATAGAAGACAAACAATAGTATATGTGAACGAACTGTCAATGACAGGAGGAAAAAAAAAAAAAAAAGATGGAAACAGTGGTAAACCCGACAGCAAGCAAGCCAAAGCTTCAAGAAATGAATCTAAATCATGCTTGTATCTTTACACAAAGGGGAAGAGAGATAGAAGTGAAAATGATGGTGGGTTGTCATCGGAGGTTACGAGGCTTGTGGATACTACAACCTATGAAAAAGTTCCCTCTTATTATAATAGACTAATTATTTTTTCCAGTACTAAAATAATACTGTAAAAAAGCGATTATCATTTTATTTTTACTTTTTAATTTTTATTTCTGAGTTGTGGCCCCTCATCATCAATTGCAGAAGCTCCTTGCCTGTCCCTCGCTAGTCAATCAGATGTTTCTAGACCGTCTGATGAAACAGCCGGGTAAAATTTCGTTATTTTGATTTTTTTAAATATTATAAACAAGCAAATTGAATTCGCTATTTTAATTTTTTTTTAAAAAATTATTATTAAATGATTCTTTTATTATTCGGTGTTGCTGGGGCGGTGTTTATGGTCAGTTTCAACAGGTAGCCGCCAAAGGAACGGTCCTGATCAACGTTAAATTTACGCTGTGGACCCCCACACGGTTTCAACGCTCCGATAGGGCAGTCTCCCACATAATTGTAGTGTTACAATCTCGAGGAGCTGGGTTAGTCAAAAGAATCTTATCCGTTGACGTGTCGTATGTTCATTGGTGGCGACAATTTGTATGATGTAGTCCAATACAGAATAAGCCAAGAGTGTTTCGCAACTACTGAGCTGTACCCAACGTATGACATTTAGTGATCTAAAGATGGTACCGAATCTTCCCGACTTAATGCTACAAGGGCTTTGCCAGCCAGCCAGCCAGCCAGCCAGCCAACCAACCACCGCCTCTCTCTCCCATCGCATTTTTCACAATGTTGCTTAGTGGAGAATCATGTGCTCTAGTTATTTTGAGGCAAATTACTTTAGCCATTGATTTGACGCCACGTGTTATTTAGGCCGCTCATGTTTAGCTACTTAATCTCCGAATAAAATTCTTGTGGTGCAGTTGTAGGTAGCAATAGCATTAGCATTTAGCTTTCAGCAAGAAGCACAAGTGGGGGAGAATTCCGGGCTTTGTGTCACATGTAGCATGTTCTTTTGGGTCACCTCGAATCTCGCACCCCCCATTCGATGGGGACAGCGTGTCCATAAAATCAGCTCATGTGTCAAATTCCCCTAATTGCCCCTTACAACCTCCCATGTCCAATAATGCTTAACGCGTCCCGCGGCCCCACGGAATGCGCAAGACTCAACAGAACGTACATAATTGTACTTGGTGACTTAAGGCTCTAAAATTAAATCTGTTATTACCCATAATTGCAAAGATTTGTGATTCTCACGTGCGACCCAATGTCGGAATGACGTGTTTTCAATTAAATATTAATCTATTTTTTAAAATTTTTTTAATAAATTATGAAGCTGTTGCTTCTCTCATATATTCCCTTAGTCCCTTCAGCGTTTATATTTGTCTTTAAGCATGGGAAATAGCAGAATAAAGCAATAATAATAAACAATTAAATTGAAGTGGCTTAGGTTAGCTCCTGGTTCCCTTGTGTTCCCATTCTCGGGAATTCTGGTGCACCAAATTGTTGGACGTGCCACATTAACCAAAAGTTGCAGGCAGGATGTCTAAACTAAGCATTCTCATGCCTTCCAGTGCTGCACAACATACAATTATTCTTTGTATTCGTTTATTCTTATGTTGTATGAAAATCGAAATTCGAAAACGTTATCTTGAAACTTGTTTTCCCTACCCAAAAGGGAATCTTAATCTATTAAAATTCAATAAAAAAAAATAAGAAATTTATACGTAAATACTCATCGGGGATCTGACTTGCATGCATAATTCAATGCCCAAGATTCCCATACACTGAATTTTCAATTAATTATGTCATTGTTTCCGGATTCTTACATCTTCAAGTATTGGTCAAAGTAATACACCGAATTCTGTAATCCAATATTATTTATTTATTTATTTATTTTTACAAAATTAGTTTTAAGGCGCCGAGTTATATCTGGTTTCACAGACCTGTGCAAGATTTACAGGCATATTATTAAATAAACAAAAAAGAATTGGTGTGTGCAGTTGACCCTAGACGCTCCGAGGGGGCAGGGCCTGATGGGGACAAATAGCGACAGCCATATGCCACAAATATTGAAGTGTCATGTCATAATAATAATAATAATAATAATAAATAATTATAATAATTGGCACTGGCATCCGCATCCGCATTGGCAATTGGCACCGCCATCAATATAATTTTTTTCCATTAAAGGAAAGATTCCATTTTAGTGTTGGCTCATAAAAGTCAAGAAGTCGGACAATAATTTTCATTCGTAAGCGCGTGAGTTTCGCGTTTGTATTCGCACTACTTTATTTTATGCTATAACTATTTCATTCGGGTCCGCCGCGCGTGCAGTTTCCAGCTAAATTATTTTATTTGATGTCATAATTGTGGTGCTGAATATGAACGCGTACATGTGACGTTCCTTGCACTACTTGACTTGATCGTTTTTGGGCATGCATTATAAGTTTTGGGGTTTAGCTGTTATTTACCAAAAAAAAAAAAAATGAATTGTAAATTGAGAATATGACATGTGTTCTATGAGATGAAGTGTGTGATTAATGAAATAAATTATGATTAATATATAATAAATTAAAAAATATAAATAATTTTTTAAATATCACTATTTTTCGTATTAAGAGTATGCTGAGTCGGAATAAATATTACTTCTCTTTTTGTTAGGTATTCCAGCTGGTTCAATTGACTACATAGCTTGATACAATGTGAATTTTAAAACTTTATCGCAGTTAGAAGTTCACAAAATTGTTAAGAATTGTAAAATGCCATCTATATCCCAAGTTATGGAAACCCGTTTGCTATTATGGATCCCCAAATCAATGTATGGGCCTAGCCTTTGAACTCGAAGTTCAGAAACATGGGCCAAGGGGACATTAGAAATATGCCATAGAAAACAAAGAACAAAGCCTTTCATTCACAAAATGGTTTATTTAATTAACAGGACATGCAGATATAATTGCGCCGCACTCAGATACAAACGCCGTGAACACAATTTGATAAGTTCAGACTAAGAAAAAAAAAAAAGAAAAATCAATATCTTTATTCAATTGTGAGTGACTTGGTTTGGCTTGCTCGAGAGAACTCTTCCTTATTAGCTCTGATCGGTTTGTCCTAATTTGCTTGCCTTTCTCGACTGTCTGTTTGTCCAGCACACTACTTATCTGTTCATGTTTTGGTTTAACATAACATTTGATTTTTGTGTGGGTGGAGTCTTGGACTTTCGCTAGCACTTGGGAAGATCACTGGGCGGTGGCAAAAGAGACTCGTTGGGACCTTTGCCATTGTCTACGACGAATGCCATCTTAAGTCCCCACGTTGTGTGCACTTCCAAATGGCAATGCATAAACCAAACCCCTGCAAATGAAGGTGAATTATGTTAAGAGTGTGTGTTAATTTTCAGAAGCGCTGCAAATATAAGTGCTTATCGTGAAACGATGAGTTGTTTTACCCGGGTTGTCTGCTCTGAACCTTATAGCAGTCCATCCACCAGAAGGGACACCGATTGTGTTCCTCTCAACAGGGTCAACGAGGTTGAATTTCTTGGGATCATT
This sequence comes from Swietenia macrophylla, assembly GCA_032401905.1. Lineage (NCBI taxonomy): Eukaryota > Viridiplantae > Streptophyta > Magnoliopsida > Sapindales > Meliaceae > Swietenia > Swietenia macrophylla. Next base: position 7,302,394 of record CP135565.1, on the reverse strand, counting down.
CTTCGGATCGAAATTGCCTACTCCTCTTCCAACTGCGAAGAAATTGAAGCCATGCAAATGGATTGGGTGGTTTTCAGGGGCAATCATTCCCGTGTCTTGTAAGACTAGCTGCACAGTACAGTTATACGAAAGCCTGTAAAGTCTTGTTCCATTCATGGTCAGGAAGTTGGCTGGCTGTGTGCCTGTATAGTTAAATGATGCTGGTGGATTTGCAGGGAAATCATCTGTGAAAACTCCGCTGATATTGAAAAAATGGGCTTGAAGCAGAGAAATAGTTGGCATAACAAAAGTTACATTGTTAATGTCTGCAACAACGCGACTGCCATTGACACAAGTGGGACAGGGGTTGATTCCAAGGCCAATGGTGAAAAAAAGGGAATGATCAATGTTCAACGGGACTGTGGCGGGATACTTTTTCGAATTCAGGCTTCTAAGGGAATCAGTGAAGTTTGTGGCTACCGGGGTGGCGTTTTGCGGGGGAGGGTTGGTATGAGTGGTGGCGACGCTGGAGAGGCTGCCGGAATAGTGTACTGTGGCAGTGGCAGTCTTGTTGTCGACTAAAATTCCTGGCGTGTCCATGAAAGGTGAAGTAGCAATCATGTATTTGCCTGTTGCATGATCAGCTGATAAAAGAACGTTTGTAGTTTGCCCAGGAGCGATGACAACTGTGTCGATTTTGAAGGGTTTTACATATGTGGCATCAACCTCAACGACAGTGAGTTTATGTCCAGCAATCTTAAAAAAGAGCTCTTCATTTAGTGCAGCATTGATGAGTCGCAGCATGTATGTTTTTCCAGGTTGTACTGGCAATGTATATCCTCCTGCAAATTACAGCCAGATTGTGTCAAAATCCGTTGAAAGTGAACAAAATTTGCATATCTGATGTCTTGATCTGTTAATAAATTTGTACCCTGAGAGGGGCAACTCGAGAGAGGTCCTGGATGTCCATTAATGGTGTGAGCATCGGACACATTGGGGGCGAGACCAGATTTCACAGCTTCATTAATCACAGCTTCCACGTCTGATTTCCACCATTCACCTACAAGAAAATTAACGAACCATATAAATTATTCGTTGGACCAAACACAATGTCGAGTTTCATTGTACTTCAGTTCACATTATAAATTGGCTCACCCAATATCACGACAACTTCCTTGTTGGGTCTGGGGAACGGATAAGGAACGCCCCGTTTTGGCAAGATGACAATGGCACCATGGACAGTGGCCCTGAGCCAGAGGATGTGAGCATGCCACAAAAGTGTACCCCTTTGGCCAGTAAGGGTGAAGTTGTACACGTAATTTTGCCTCGGTTGAATCGGACACTGTGTTATGTATGCCGGACCGTCGGCCCAACCAGTCCGCAATTGCCTCACTCCATGCCTGCATTAACAGATTATCAACACATCTGACTTGGATTACGATACACATAATACAGTCTAAATTTAAGTGTAGCAATGGTGCAACTGATGCTCACCAGTGGATGCTGACATTGTATTTGACATGGTTGACGACTTTTACAAGAACAGTGTCGTCCTCTCTAGCAACTATAGTTGGGCCAGGGAACTTTCCATTTACTGTGACGATGGGTTTGGTTGAGCATAATCTGGTGGCGTTCTTCATCACAACCTGCATGACATTGTACATATGGTATGCTACATTCACCAAACGTAGGTACAGTCTCAACAACAATACCAATGTTTGCTGTTTTGTATATACTTGGCTTCAAATCACACGTATCAGAAATGACATTTTGGCTGTTGGTCAGTCAATTCAAGTTATGGAAATCTTTTCGTGTCAAAAAACTTCCATTTTAATTAATTATAAATAATTAAGTAATCAAAAGAAAGAGCAATTACGCACATAAACTTAATGACAAGTGTAATTAATTATATAAGCAAATAATATTAATGAAAACCTGCATGGGCAGCATGCTGTGTTATGTGGGTTTGCAAAATTTAAGAAAACGATTAAGGTAAATGAGGCCATCGACCAGAGAAGCCAACCAAGATGGCCAAAAGATTGGAATATATATTCAATTGGTCAAGTAATTGATATTTCAAAACTATTCTTCCAATTCATCAAACGTAAAGATGAAGGCCAATATCCCATCAAAGGTTCTCGGCCGACTGATTCAAAGCACTTCACTTTACAGAGTAACTTATTTCAGGAGTTTTTATTGGAAAGAATCGTGCACTATGAGTCCTACTTTTCTTTAGGGACTGGAATTTAAAATCCTACATGCAGGCTAAAGCTATCTTGTTATACGTATGCAGAAGGCAGAAGCACTAGTTCTGCAGGCTTCCAGCTGGAGCACAGACGGAAAAATTCTCAGGAATTGCAGATATTATATTGAAGTTGCTACATGACAGTGTAAACTGGAATTGCAGACAAAGGTAAGCACATGATATCATATGTTGTAAGTACTTTTCTAGAAAGTGCTTACATTGAACTTGTAGTGTCGAACCATGCACTCGACGGAAGCCGGAAACAGACAAGCGACTAGCAATAGAACTCGAATCCATGGTGCCATCTCCATTTCCTCCCCACTCTAGCTAGCTCTTGCTCTAATGTGTTTCTTAACTCTTTCTGGTTTCTAAGTATGTTAATTTGTGCGCACTGAGGGATAAAGGGCCAACTGCAATGCAACCTTATAAAGAGATGATCACCCGCATTCTAGCATTCTAGCATTCTAGCTCTGCTGCCATGTCGTTTTTACTAGTTAGGTGGAAAATATATAGAAAGAACACTTAACAGGCAAGTTCTAAGTTCCTGCAGGTATTAAATAATAATAAAAGAAATCGGCAGAAGACTTGTTTCAAATTTTCTTGTGTATTACACAAAGTAAGAGTAGTTATAAGACACTTTTCGAAGCCAAGGGAGTGGATGTTCTGTCTCATGCCATATGTTTCAATTGACTGGGTGGTCAGCCACTAGGTTTGGTCCAACCGTATTGGGTAAAGTACACCCGATCCCCCAGCCTACTTACCCACAATATAACCATCAACCCTAGATTTCCCTCCTCCCTTTTTGACAAATGCAATATGCTACAAACCCCACCAATATTTCACTTGTTTGTTCCCTTTTATCAACAATGACTTGCTAATTTACTAGACAATGCAGACATTCACAAAGGTTATCAATCACGATGGACGAGCTAATAATCAACTTAGTTTTAAGTTTAAACTGAGATCACGTGGTTCACATAAAGAGATCATAGAGCATTCATTCTATCAAATTATATATGTAATTGTTTGAGTCATTGGTATTTCTGGGACAGCTCGAGTGCTTGGAAATTTTAAAATTCAACCACCCACACTTAGAATAGCAAATGCTGTACTATTATTCACTTTTTGATTTAACATTAAGTTCAATAAGGACTATATTTTAAGAATTCACTGCCTGATTTTGGTTAACTGTCGGCTTAATTTTTCAGAATTGCTATACTCCAAGTGATGGAAACATGCATGCTTCGAGAAGATGGGGAAGAGTTGGGGTAGTTGAAATGCATATGTACTTAAGATGGTTAAATGGTTAAACCAACATTAATAATAAAAAGGTTGGATGCTGCGGTTGAGATACGCTTTTCATGAACTGCTTCTTCGCAGATTACTTTGTTTTTCAAAGCTATAATTAACAGCTCATCTAATCTTGGTTTAATTATAGGCAGCAAGCTAATCATGCTCCCTCTTAAGAAATTAATCCATTACATGCTGGTGCATGTGTTCTAAATAAAATATTAATTAAAAACATGTTGAAAAAGAAAATATTGAATAAACATGTGTTAAAAAAAAAAAAAAAGAAAGAGAAACATCAGTAATTGTGGTGTTCTTTTCATGTGATTTCATAATGTACAAAAGTTGCTCTTTAAGCAATCATCTAATTAGGAAACAATTCTAAAGTACTACATATTACAATGGAGTTTCGTTTATTGATTGTAAATTAAATATGTTCTTATATTTTCTCTTTGATTTTTGAACTCTATGCTTTATAAGTTGTTGCATTAACTGAAATTAGTGTACATTTATTGTTTCTTTTTTTTTTTTTCAATTTTCAAATAATTAAGAATAACAACAACAAAAAACTCTTTATAGAAATTAATTTTATATAATATTATGGGTAGAATGAAAATGTAAAATTTAATAACAAATGAGACGGAGTTTATTATTACGCTCCTAATTCAAAGTATATGATTTAAAGTTTTATAAAGTGATTTAAAAACTAGAGGCATATGGTTATAGAAAATTTAACAGGGTTGCTTTTGCATTATAGGCACACGAAAAATTCAAATTTATAATTTTTTAATTTTATGTAATACTTGTAATATATTTCGTAAAATTTTAAACTACTACAACAACAAATTCATCAAAAATAAAGTCTCAATCATTTATCATATCCAAATTTCATATATTATTCTAATAAAATATGTATAATCTTTAGTATAATTATAACATATTTTTTAAGTTCTCCCAAAATATATTTAACTAAAGAATAAAGTTGTCTTTATATTCACTTAAACTCTAATTGTTTAAAAAAAGTTTAAAAAGTAGGTTGTGAGTTAAAACCTAATAGATCACATATAAAATAGTTTCAAAAGAAAAACTATTAATTATTATACTTTCAATTATTTTTCTTACAAATAAGTATAAACAATAATAAAATAATAATACAATTTAGTTATTATTATGTGTAATGCATAGTTTTAGAGTACTATTCTCAAGAACTATCATGTAAAATTGTGTAGTTTACGTACTTTACGAATTTTATATTCAGAGATCACTGTTTATGATTTTAAATTTACAAATTTTTACTGTGAGATTAAAATTAAGTTTATAATCACCGATGCTAAATAAAAAATTTTATGCTATTTTATAATATAGGCATGTACAATAATAATAAAATAATTTATTTATGTCATTTCAACAACATTTCATATATATGAAAAGTATAATTCAATCATAATATTATAATTAAATTCTTTAAAAATTTATACAAAATATAAAAAAATAGTAACATATTATTTAAATATTAATTCTCATTTCATACTTTTAAAATAAAATATTAATATTTCTAATGTGAAAGTATATTTTCTGTTTCAACATTTATTTCAAAATAAAAATTTGCATGCTCTAAATAAATTTATTTTAGATTTACAATAATAATTAAGTCTAAAATTATATTTTTCAGTTTTTAAAATACTAAAATACTCAATTATATATAAATTACTTAATTAGATCAAAATATAGTCGGCTCTACCGATTTCTCCTTCTTTCCGCTATTGCTATCTATTATCAATTTATAATAAAATCAATATATAATTAGTGAAATAAACTTATAATTTATACTATTTATATTAAAATATAAATTAATTTCTAACCTAAAATTAAACGAAAATTTGGTCCAAAAAATTCTAGAATTTTAAACCTCTAAATTTTAATTATAAAAAATTAAAAAAAATTAAAATATAAGTAATATAAAAGTATTCCAAAATATTTACAATTTAAGTTTAAAATTTTGTATTTTATTATCTTACACTAAAATATAAAAAAAAAATTTACACTAAAATATAAAAAAATTTTATTATAATCCAAAAATTTCTAAATGCTTGCAAATAAATTTTTCTAATTTATAAAATAAAATAAAATTCTATAAAATTTAGTATTTTTAACCTAACTAAAAATTTCAACCATTTTCATCCAATTTTTAAAAATTTTAAAAATTTTTTTGGTGAAAATATCAAATTCAATCCAAAAAAATGATTATGAATTTAAGAACTTAAAATAATTGAAATTCTAACTCTTAATCTATCAAGATAAAATTCAAATAATACATTCAATTTTAACACTTTCTAACACTAAAAATATAAATATTTTTCTTTCTAAAATAAAGTAAAAAGAAAATTTTACTTTAAAATTTCTTTCTTTTTTTTTTTTATAAACTCCTTATTTATCTCTTTTTCCTTCAATCTCAATTCTTTTTGTTCCTATTTTTTTTCTTCTTCTCTTCTTCTCTTTCTTCTCCTTTCTTTTTCTGTTTATCCTCTCTTCCTGGTGCCTCTGGCTTCCTCTCCTTAATTCTAGATTTAACAAGAATTTTCCTTGCTAACACATGCCTGAATATGCCATTACATGGGCTAAAATGAATGAATTAAAGCCTGGGCTTAAAGAACAATAAACTTGGACAATGGGCTTAAAGAAATTCTTGAACTTGGATATTTATTACATATGTTGGATTACTTAATAATTTGTTTGCAAAGTTTATATATTGTATGTTTAAAATTATTGTTGGAAGACTTAAGAGTGATTTTAAATGGCTAAAAAGTTGTTTTTGAGAAATAAGAGAGGAGTTGTTTTAAAAATTTAATTTCAAAAAACAGTTTTATCATTAAATATAATTATTAATATATTCTATTATAAATATGCAAATTTAAATTAATATTAAAATAATTCCAACTTTATTTGTAATAACAAAAATAAACAGTTACAAATAGATTTGATTGGATTGATATTTAATTGTAAAAGAAAAAAATTAATTTATTAACAAAGTTTATAGAATAATTTATTTGATAGTATTAAGGGATTAGCTATGGTACGTTAAAGCACTGTTGCATCCAAAAAAATTTCAATTATGAAACTTGAAATAACTTTTATAAAACTTAAAATAAAAAAATAATATTAAAATATGTAAAATAAATAATAAAAAAATACTTGAAATATATAATAAAAAATTAAAAAATATATAAATAGTATTTAAAATATGGATAAAAAATTAAAAATTAATAATACAAAACTTAAAAAAATAAATACAATAATACTTGAATATAACATAGACAAACCCTAGAATCAAAGCCTATATAAGTCATCACCTTTTATTGACTTGTTATCCCTATTTGTAAATTGATTTGAAGGAGATGTGTTACAAAAAAAGACAAGCCCTTGGAAACAATGTGCATTGTGTCCAAATAAGATGAGAACGTTGCTTTCTTTATAGTTGTAATTTGCCATTATTGAGAATTTTTCAACATTTCCAAGGTTGGACTATTCTCTTGTTCACACTTGTTAATTCCAAACTCGTTCACATCAATACTATATTCCAAGAATATTAATTAAGATATTTAATCATTTAATCCCAATTAATATATCATTTCATTACCCATTAAATAATTATAATATTAAATTAAAAATTAATCGTTAAAATAAAAAAAACCGTATTTGGGAAGATAAATTTCTCGTTTTTTTGAATTATTAAAAATAATTTACGAAAATAATTTTATGTAACTGGTAAATAAAATCATGATTTGTATATTATATTTTTATTTATGTATTTTGTTAATTAATTGATTTTAAAAGGCAGTGAACAATTGATTTATTATATTATAAAAGGCAGCAATTGTGTAATACATTGTCCTTGTTCACACTTGAGATTCTTTTTACTACAAATGCCGTATGATTGACTTCTGCCCATTGTTTATGTCCGAAAGTGGTCGCTGTATTATATATTCCCTACGTCACGGAGATGCAACGACAATGACAGAAAATCGGCAAATTGCAATAGAATCCAATATGAATCAATCAATCAATCAATTAATTACTGGCGATTCTGAAGAAGCAGCTCATCTGGGCAGGCTTGAATCTTGAAGTTGAGGATCATCCACGTCCCTCTGTCGAGGGAAACATATTAGCATATAATTCATCAAATTAATCCTCCTGCTTCTGTTACTTGGGATCAATATACACAAGGTATTGGAAGAACTGCTTTCATATATAAATTCGCAGACTTTGAGACACTAACTTGAGCTCAGTGAACTTCAAATGACAATAATTATTGGTGTAATACAACAGTGTAATGTAATTTTAGCAATTTATGTGCACTAGCTAATAAATTTTGCAGTAGACACAAAAATCAAATGCTTGTTTTTCTCTGACAGAAAGCGAAAAGGTTGACTTGACCACTGGTTTTAGAGTTCAATTTGATCCATGCTTGTCGTGGCTGTAATTTGTATCTATATATAAAAATTTATTTCTCTTTCAGTTTCGTTTTCTCTGCCCCTGATCTCATGCTTAGTGCTTTAGTCTCTCACGTCATCATTGAAAAATCCAGTCAAAGACTTCCACGGAGCAACCATGCCTGTTCACTTGTTCATAATCTTATATATATATATGCTTATTCCGGTTTGTAAATTATTGGATAAGTGAAGAGTATGCTCTATTTTGGGTACAGTTAAATGCCCAGAGAACCTATAATTGTTCATTGTATTGGGGTACATTATTCTGCTGCTCTTTTGTTCTCCTCCGCCATCTATGGCAGACTGCATAAATTTGTGAAGATTCAGGTTTGGATGTTTTCTGTCATTCTTAAGCTGCTTGTCTGTGTGTTTCATTTGTTCTGATTCTATACTGATTGTAGTCTCAACTTTTGAACATTAGTTGTTGTTGAACTCTCTGATAATACGGTTGCTTGCTTGTAAGATGTTTACGGAAAACCAATTTTGTTATTGAATCTGATATTTAATTGGGTTTTTCTTCTTTTTTTCTTGTGATTAAACCACGCAGCTAAAATCCCAATGAATTCTTGTTTCAAATGATACTCAGTATTTGCTTGACTTCTATTACATATCTTCGTGTGTGATTTTCATGCAGGTCTAGTTCCCTGTTATCTCAACTGTATTCTGATTTTGAGTAAATATTCCCCACACAAGTTACTGAAAGCCATGGGAGAAGATGATGATTACACGAAAGACGGCACAATAGATCACCAAGGAAATCCAGCTAATAAAAAGAAAACTGGAAGCTGGAAGGCCTGCCCTTTTATTTTAGGTACTTGCATAATTTGTCTCTATCGTACGGATAGTGGAATCTGGTTACTGAATAAAGATGCTTATGAGTTTGAGGTTTGATAAACAGGAAATGAATGTTGTGAAAGATTGGCATACTATGGAATGAGCTTCAATCTGGTGCGTTACTTCAAGCATAGACTAAATCAGAGCACTGCTACCGCTACTAAGAGCAGTCAGAACTGGAGTGGTACATGCTACATCACACCACTGATTGGAGCATTTCTGGCTGATGCATATCTAGGAAGATATTGGACTATTGCCATTTTCTCAATCATTTATGTTATTGTAAGTTTTGACTCATCTGGAACTCGACTATCTTGCTGCTTTGATACTTAAAAGCAAGTGATTTACTCTCAATTAAACTTGCTGCAGAAGGTCTATTGCTAAGAATGACACCAAAACAAAATAAAATGTGTCATAAATATTTCAGTATGAACTTAATTGTTTTTTTTTTCTTTTGCCCCATCTTTGATTAACTTAGGCCAGCGTTAATTCTCCAATCATATAAACTGGAGGTTTAGGTGCAAGCATTTCACTATATCTATGTTCATTCATTATAAACATTGAAGAGGTTTAATTTTCGTGCAGGGGATGACCTTTCTAACATTGACAGCAATAGTCCCCCGCCTAAAGCCAACATGCCATGGAGAAGACAACTGCCATGCGACAGATGCACAAAGTGCAGCTTTCTTTGTAGCACTCTACTTGATTGCTCTAGGTACGGGTGGGATTAAGCCTTGTGTCTCATCCTATGGAGCGGATCAGTTTGATGATGCCGACGAGATTGAGAAGAAGCACAAGAGTTCTTTCTTCAACTGGTTTTATTTTTCAATCAACATTGGTGCTCTTATTGCTTCTTCTGTGCTCGTCTACATTCAAGATAATGTGGGTTGGGGATGGGGTTTTGGTATTCCTGCAGTAGCCATGGCAATTGCTGTCATGAGTTTCTTTTCAGGTACTCCATTGTACCGGAACCAAAAACCTGGAGGCAGCCCTCTCACACGCCTATGTCAGGTGGTGGTGGCATCCGTAAGGAAATACCGAGTTGAAGTGCCTGCTGACAAGTCTCTTTTGTTTGAGAATGCTGATGCTGAGTCCAATATCACAGGAAGCCGCAAGCTTGATCACACCAAAGATTTTAGGTTTGTATCTAAACTGATTATTGGCTCTGAATTAGATCAGTGCAAAAGGAATTTAAAGAAAATACTTCTTTTTGAAGTAAATTTAATTCATGATTCAATGATTCATCAACCGTTAAGGTGACTAATTCTTTTTACTTGAAAATGGATTAGTTCAGTCTTCCGTTGTCATAGAAGAAAACTCTATACCTTACATTCCTTAACAGCACTAGGGATGCTATAGTCACATTGTACACTTACTCTACTTGAAAGCATTGAGAAACAAAGTTGTCAATTGCATGATGAAGAATGAGCTCAACATCTAAAAACCATTTGAAGCCTACAAACAATAACTTGGACTCAAAAGGATTACTATAATAGGCTAATATAATGGATTTTGTTCATGTCATTTGCCTTTCCACTGTACCACTAGGAAGCTAATCTGGTATTAAACAGTATGATAAACAAACTCACTATCTTACCTGTTGTTACCAATATCAGTTTCTTCGACAAGGCAGCAGTGGAGATACAATCGGACCACATTAAGGGTTCAGTAGACCACACTAAGGGTTCAGTAGACAAGTGGAGACTGTGCACGGTGACCCAAGTTGAGGAGCTGAAAGCTATCATAAGGTTGCTCCCTATATGGGCCACTGGTATCATCTTTTCCACCGTGTACAGTCAAATGAGCAATTTATTTGTGTTGCAAGGTGAAAGAATGGACACTCGTGTGGGCAACTCAAGCTTCAAAATCCCACCAGCATCACTTTCAATCTTTGACACCCTTAGTGTTATCTTTTGGGTCCCAATCTATGACAAAATCATTGTCCCAGTCACAAGGAAATTCACAGGTCATAAAAATGGCCTTACTCAGTTGCAACGGATGGGCATTGGCTTGTTTATATCAATATTTTCCATGGTATCTGCAGCAGTTTTAGAGCTCATAAGACTTAGAATAGTAAGAAGGCATAACTACTATGAACTTGATGAAATGCCATTGACAATATTTTGGCAAGTTCCACAATATTTCCTGATAGGTTGTGCAGAAGTCTTCACATTCATCGGGCAGTTGGAGTTTTTCTATGAGCAAGCACCCGATGCTATGAGGAGCTTGTGCTCTGCTCTGGCCCTGACGACAAATGCCCTTGGCAGCTACTTGAGCTCTTTGCTAGTAACTATTGTTACATCTGTAAGTACGAGGAATGGGAAGCTCGGATGGATACCAGACAACTTGAATTATGGACACCTCCATTACTTCTTCTGGCTGTTGACAGTGCTGAGCGTGTTAAACTTGGGAGCTTTCCTTTTGGTGTCAAAGTGGTACACATATAAAAGGCCAGTGGGGACTTTTCGTTGATTGTATTGCATTTGCAGCTTTGTTTCTGGTTGTAAACAAGTCCACTCTGCTTAAAGAATCTACTGCAAAGAATTTAAATAATCTCTTCAATGGAGTAGTCTTTATATGACGCGACAGAGAAAGAAATGTGTGTTCTGTGAATCTCAAGTGAATCAAAGCATGTCTGTAGTCCTTTGTATATTCTCTTGATAATCTTATTACACTTGTGACAACTGAAGTGAATATCTACTCTTATTAAATATTGTTAACCAATCATATAATTGATAATTCCCCACTAGATCTCTCCATTATCCCTTATAAAACAAATGCAACCAGCATTTCTGAATCATTTTAAATCATTAAATTGAATTCTTGGACGGTACTTTTTACGTTATTTATGTCCGACATTGGCGGCTATATTGTATATTCCGAACGTCATGGAGATGTAATTACAAAGACAGAAAGGGCAACGTAGTTTAAAGTTTCTCATTGAAATTAGCCATTGATGTTAAAACTGCAAATTTTAACTTCACCACAAAAACAGTCCAAGACATACTGTATCTGTGTAGATAGAATAACAATTATATGCCTATTTTTCTCTACAGAAAGCGAAAATGTCGGCTTGACCTCCGCTGGTTTTTCGTTGATTAGCAAAGTTTTGAAGCAATGGCTGTTAACTTGTATCTGTAGATTATGGACGACGAGATAAAAGATCTAAAATTCTGTCTCTCCATTATTGGAAATCATAGTCTATCACATCATGGTTGGGACATAGAAGTTGAAGACTTTTAAGGAAGCAACCCCATGTTCTTTGTTTTTTTTTTTATATGCATTTTCCAGCTTGTATATTGGACCGGCTAAGATAAGAGCCTATTATTATTCAGTATTGACTTATATCTTAGCATAGTAGTCTAGTGTTCCTAGTGTCAAGTGCTTAAGCAAATAACACGCTGCTGAAGGATCCACAAGGCATTCCGCATTTCTGGGTTACATTGCATAAACTTGTCAAGAATCAGATTTGATTTGGATGCTCTTTTATCGTTCTAATTTTTATTATTATTTTTTTCTGGGTTGGTGTTATTTTGTTTTGTTTGTGGCACTGATTGTAGTGGGAATTTGAGATGATACTTGTGTCAATTTTATTTCTGAACTTTGGTTGTTCTGTTGGTAACCTCTAATGATTCAGCTCTTTGTTATAAGTTTTTGAGAAAGCACCCACTTTCTTGAATTCCAATATTAATTGGGTTTTGCTCCCGTTAGCTGAATTTCTACTTGCCTTGAAGAGGATATCTTTTGTTCTTAAAGTGAGCTGAACTTGCTTGTGCAATTGCAGATAGGATTTTTGTGCTTGGTGCACCCCTGGCAATCTCAGTTCTGTTTTTGAATATAAACCCGCAAAAGGAAATAACTACCACGCAAGCTTTCACAAGTAACTGAAAATCCATGAGAGAAGAAGATATTTGCACGATAGATGGGACAGTAGATCACCAAGGAAATCTAGCTAATAAAAAGAAAACTGGGACCTGGAAGGCCCGCCTTAAAAATGATTGTAGAATCTGGCTAAGCAAAGAAATGGTCACGAGTTTTGGCTTTGATCAAGAGGAAATGAATGTTGTGAAATGTTGGCATACTATGTGATGGGCACCAATCTGGTGGTTTACTTCAAGCATTGACTAAATCAGAGCAGTTCTACCGCTTCTAAAAACTACATGAATTGGCGTGGAACATGCTACATAACTCCATTGATTGGAGCTTTTCTGGCTGATGCATGTCTGGGAAGATATCGGACAATTGCCATTTTCGCAATCATTTATGTTTTTGTAAGTTTGACAATACTATATCTAGTTGATGTAATACTGTAAAATGTTAAACCTGCGCTTTAGGAGCAAGATTTTCCTTCAATCTGTTTTCTTTCTTGGTTAACTATGGAAAATTTAATTTTCACACAGCGGATGACATTTCTAACATTGTCAGCATCAGTCGCCGGCCTAAAGCCAACATGTCATGGAGAAGATAATTGCCATGCGACAGAGGTACGAAGTGCAGCTCTCCTTGTAGCACTTTACCTGATAGCTCTAATCCCAGATCAATTTAATAACAATGATGAGGCTGAGAAGAAGCACAAGAGTTCTTTCTTCAGCTGGTTTTATTTTTCAATCAATATTTGTGCTCTTATTGCTTCTTCTGCGCTTGTCTGGATACAAGATAATGTGGGTTGGGGATACTCGATTGTATCGGAACCAAAAGCCTGGAGGGAGCCCTCTCACTCGTTTGTCAGGTGGTGATTGCATCCAGAAGGAAACACCGAGATGAAGTACCTGCTGATAAGTCTCTCTTACATAAGACTGCTGATGCCGAGTCCAACATATCGGGAAGCCACAAGCTTGATCACACGAAAGATTTCAGGTGTGCTTCTAACTGATTAACTATATTTGGATTGGAGCCCATCGTGTTTAACACATTTTAGTTCAGTGCTCCATGTTTCATGAAGTATAAAAGAGTTTAAATTACTCATTCGTTTACCCGCATGTAGAAGATTAACATCATGATCTTAGCTCTAGCGAAGCTATGATCATATTCTGCAATTCCTATACTTGCTGAAAAGTATTGGAAATTGAAGTTACTCCTTTCATTTTGAAGAATTCAAGAGCTCGAATGAGGAGGACTCAAAGTCATTAGATCCATATCTACTAAATTGAACTCATATCCATTACCAAACACTATAATTGACTAATATAATAGATATTGATCCTCGTATCAGTAGGAATCTAATCTCATGTCAAACATTAAGACGAACCAACTTAATTTCTTACCTGATATTACTAATTTCAGTTTCTTCGACAAAGCAGCAGTAGAGGAACAACCAGGCAACATTAAGGATTCAGTAAACCCTTGGAAACTCTGCACTGTTACCCAAGCTGAGGAGTTGAAAGCGATCACAAGGTTGCTCCCTATATGGGCAACTGGTATCACGTTTTCTACCGTGAGCAGTCAGATGAGCAGTTTATTTGTGTTGCAAGGTGAAAGAATGGACACTCGTGTAGGCAACTCAAACTTCAAGATCCCACCAGCATCGCTTTCAATCTTTGACATCCTCAGTGTCCTATTTTGGGTCCGAATCTATGACCGAATCATTGTTCCAATTGCGAGGAAATTCACAGGTCCAAGAATGGCCTGACTCGGTTGCAACGAATGGGCATTGGCCTCTTCATATACATACTTTCCGTGGTATCTGCAACAGTTTTGGAGCTGATAAGACTTCAAATGGTGAGAAGGCATAGTTACTATGAACTTAAAGAAATGCCATTGACAATATTTTGGCAAGTTCCACAACGTTTCCTGACAGGTTGTGCCGAAGTCTTCACATGACATCTTCATCACTTCTTCTGGCTGTTGACAGTGCTGTGCATCTTCAACTTGGGAGCTTTCCTTTTGGTGTCAAAGTGGTACACATATAGGACAGTGGGGACTCTTTCGTTGTTTGTATTGCACTTTTAATTCTGGTTGTGACTAACTTCAATCCGCTTAAATAATCAACTGCAGAGAAAATAATATCTTCATGGATGTGTTTATATGGTTTAATCTGTAACAGGGAATGAAGAGTGTGTTCAGAAAAAAGTGAACCGCCAGTGAATCAAATCAAATGTATGGTCTTTTGCATATGTTAAAGTATGATATTATCTTCTACCTCTCCTAATAACCTTTAGCATGCTTTTGGATGACTTCCTACCATCAGCCTCCATTTTAGGTATTATTGAACCTCTTCAAATACAGAATTACCTGAACCAATTAAGATAGCTATCCCTAATTCAAAAAGTATTTATTTACAAGGGATTTAGGCTTAATTTCGAATCAATTATGATGAAATTTTATTTGGTTAGTAGATTTATTGGAAAGGATACATTACTATTTGAGATTTTGAGGCTCAAATCCAATTCCCTTCATCTGTCCCTTTGCTATTTTAAGCAGCGCTTCGCCCTCCCCTTAATTTTGATCAAGGCATCGTAGTGACAAAGTTGATCGAGAATTTCATCCACAGAGAAAGATGGTTCTCAAACGATGCCAAAGAGGCAAAACAAGTATTACCCAGAATCTAAAATCTTTAAGCAAACTGTTTCGTTCCCTTTCAAATCTTGACATTGTTACTCTAACAATAAAAACCAGTCTGCAAAGTGTTCGATAGAATGCTTGAACGACAATTTGTTAACAGGGTGAAGTGGACTGTTTACTGTTTGATAAATGGCGAGGTGAAATATTGTTTTAAACTGCAATTTTTGTTGCATTTTTCAGGTATCCAATATTTAAAATCCTTTGAGGCCAACAAGTACCTAAAGAAAGTAGGCCTCGGCAAGGAAGACTATTACTACTGGAAGCAAGTTGGCAAGGCTTTACTATGCACCTACACGCTATTTGGTGTTGCCTGTGTCTCCAACGAAACTTCACCTCTGGGTTGGTGGACGCTCAAGCCTAGACCAAAGGAAGAAATGGAACTAGCCACCTCTACGAGAGGATACATTTTCCATACCCAGGTGACACAGAAGCGATGGAAGATTTCCTTAAGAAGGGTGGAATGATTGGCTGTGTCATTGGACCAAAAGGAACAATTGAATCTGATAAAGATGTGAATAATTATCGGACGGAATTGCAGGACAAGAAGTTTGATCAAGAAGTTAAAAAGACGTCGTTGAGGATGAGGCATGAAGTCATCCAAGAGCTTGAAGAGCAGGGATATGATGTTGAGCGAGCGTGCGTTTTCATGTATCTATACTGTGAGCTGTATGGCAGGTTCATATTCATGTTTCAGGTCGGATAACAAAGGGTAGTTTTGGTTTACAAGGGAGAATAGGTAACCCTATCTAATAGGCTAGTTTTTCAGTTAGATGACAATCATTCTCTCCGAGACACACAGCTGGTCTACGAGTATTTTCGAATACCAGGAATATTTGATTTCAGATGTTTGTGGTTAATGACTTTGCAATTCTCTAGGTCAACATTCTTTCTTGGTCACCAAATTTGATGTTCTGTGCTGTTTACCTTATTGTGCAAAATGAGAAAGAGAACTAACTTCCAAGACTATCTTATTGCAGCATGAACATGCCTTCCAAATTTGACTCCTTGCAATGAAAAATTTTCTATTATAAGAGTAAAAAAAATTGCATACATCTAAGGCTCACCATTTTATTAACAGAAGATAGCGAAACAGTCAAGTTCAACCTGGACTGTTGAAACATAATTTTTCTTAAAACTCTGTTACTAGACTGCTAAAAGTGAATTTGTTATTGATATTTTACTGCAGCAAGGGGTGGGCTGGAGACGAGCTTCCAGTTTTCTACCATGATTTAAAGTAAAAAAAAGTGGTAAAGTCTATGACCAGAACCAGAAGATCATGGCGTAAACATAGTATATAAAAGTCTGAGTGCTACAGAGCATTATTTGTGGAGGGTTATTTAATGAAAGTTAGGGTGATACCTTAACGGGATGCCCCTCTAGGGAACAGAGTTTAGCAGAGCTATAGGATCCTATGAAGAAATTCCAAGGGAGTAGCAACTGTCTGTGACCATTACTCAGGAACTTAGACGCCTTTACTATCAGTTCATTAACCCAGTAGTCTCAGACCAAATTGTACTTGATGTAGCCCTATAGCACCAAGTAAAAAATATAACGAAAAGCATACAACAAAGTTAAATCGAGTAAAGCTACATTCCCTTGTAAGAATACTAGCTCCTGACACAGGTGGATTGGATTCAAGTCTTCAACAGAATGTGACTAACTTGAAACTAGCCAAAATCCATGAGCGCAGAGGCTTAGAGTTTCCCAATTTAGGGCCTGTCATTGAGTTGCTATGAAAATAAGGGATACCAAATTTGTCAAATACCAATTCAATTTACTACTATAAGACATGTTAAATCTATTTCTGAAAATAGATCGGAATATGTTTTACCAGCAAGACAAAACTAGTTCTGGTTGCCATTCATATATAAAATCTAAAATGTATTCACCATAATTTGGGGATCAATCACAAGGTCTATGAGAGAATGATAAACTCTGAAAGACAGGCCGTGAAGCCTGAAAGATAACCTCCACAAACCAGCAGGAAGGTACTTCAAGATCCGTGAAAGAGATAATAGACAGACAATGGACACAGTACATAGAGCAATTTTCCTTTCGCAAAACAAAAGTTACAATCCCGTTACACTATCGATAAGTTGGGGAACGCAAACAAAAACAACAATGGGTTGCAGTTGTAGAGACCCAATATGTCAGGAAATAACTAAGAGAAAATTTTCATATATCATGTAGCTTGCGAAACTCTTATCATCTCAGAAACTCTTATCATCTCAGTTACATTCTTAACCAATAGATATGTTGTAATGTCGATAAGGATCATACTCAAATTTTTTTGGAATCAAAGACTATAAATTGATGAGCTAATGTTGTTTTCAATTCTATGATATGGCCAACATGCACTACCAGATGCCATTTTTCATCCCACCTGCATTCATGGCGTACTGGCTGTCTCAAATTTCAAAACATTCACAGCAATTCGAGTACCTGGCAAACAATCTACAACAGTAAGATCAAATGATCTCATATCTGGCAAATGCTAAGCTACCAAATTGTCACAAGAGTAACATAACATTGCTCTAAGTTCCATTGCTGCATTATTACTAGTAAAAAAAACATGTTAAGCTAAGAAAGGGAAACAATATGTTGCGATTCACGTATAAGAAAAGAGAAACACATGAATGCATATCTTTACAACAAAATATTTCCATTGAAGAACAATTGATGCACCATTACAAGCCACCCTTGATCGTAGATTCTGGGTTCTTTAGCCTACTTCTTCCAGATTTGCTTCTCCTGTAGCCCCTCACAGGTGTCAAGTAGAACCTTAATAGGCCATTTTCAAGGTTGTTGGGAGAAAATGCAGTAACCCTGCTCCGCTGCAGCCCAAGCTCATCTCTTGTCCTCCCACCATTATCTTTGGCCACAATACCATTCACACTATGGAAAGATCCATCCACTTTGCATGAGTTCCTGGCACTTACGCTGTAACTTCGAACAAGCTTCTCACTAACAGTACCATTTGCTTCTCCATTGGTCACCCTCTTCAGCTTTTGCCAAGACTCGGCTGGTGGCCCATCCACCGCATTCACTTTCCCTCCAGCAAACCTCTCATCATCTATACATTTACCTTCATTTTTCTTCTGTATAAACCCCCACATATTCCACACGTTTCGCCACCTCAAGGACTTCTTAAACTCGAATCCTTCATTAACTTTGCCAGCAACAAAACCAACATTCATTGAATCAGATTCAACACACTCAGCACGATAGTGTTTGATTGAATACCAATTTGAATCTCTTAGTTCTTTCTCTGTAACCAACAACTTGGCCCCATGAAACAATCCAACAGTTTCAGGAGACACTTTGGCATTTGATATCGTTGGTTTATTAAGGTCATCAACATCTGCAAAACTAGCTCTCTTACCGGAACTGGACCTGTCGAAGCTCCTCCTGCGCCTCTGCGTACTTAAAGAATTCCCGTAATAGTCTCTAGTCTGCTCTGACCCACCCGGACTCTTCCCCTCTTCGTTCCCCGAAATCGCCTTCTCTTTCTCTTTCTCTTTCTCTTTCTCTTCAACTACAGCCATTGGCGTAATAAGCCTTGGATAAGCTTTGCCTATCAAATACCCGTTCCACGAAGCCCTGGGCTCATCAAAGGAATACCTTCCGTTATCGACCAACAATCTCGGATCAGCGTCGCAAGATCTCCTTCCCAGATATCCGTACAACCCAATCTCAGACTCTGTATCTCTTATCGGTCTTGCAGTTGCAGCTGACTTATCATCTTCAACACAACTCTCGATCTCTTTTCTGTTCTTTCGATGTTGTTTCTGCTTGCATTTCAGCAATTTCTTGCTGAAAACTGAAGCTGCACTCTCCCAAAAGCTCGGCCTACTACTATTCTTGCTTTCAAATTCAAGATCTATCAATTCCTTCATTCTTTTAAACTCACCTTCCTCTTCATCTTCTTCCTTGAAATCGAGCCCTAAGTTTGTAGTGTCAGCAGTCTTTTTCTCATCTTTTAACCGGTCGTCGATATTGAAGAGATTGGAGAGAGTGTTGCGGGGGCCAACGTCGCACGATTTGCGACGGGGCGCGGGGACAGGAGGTACATTTTGGTTGTTGGAAGAGTAGGATTTGGTACGGCGGAGGTGAGGAGTGGAGGAAGTGGTGGGAGTGGCGGAGGCGGAGTCTTCAATGGTGGAGAGACGTTCGCGGAGGCAGGAAGCACAGAAACCGGTGATGGGGTTGGTGGTGGGATGACGGTGGCACGTGGATTGCCGGTTGCGTGTTCGGGCTTGGAGCATCATGGCTGGAAACTAAGAGAAACCGGTGGGCTCATAGTAAAAACACAGAACAAAGAGAAAGACGAGAGAGGGACAGAAGCGATAAGGGGAAGCGAGTGACCGTTGAGTGTGACAGTTATGGGGAAATGAAACAGGAAAACCCTGGATAAACCACACTTTCTCTGATGGAGTTGGGGATTAAATTATTATAATAATTACTAATTATATAATTTTTTATTTTTATTCTTAACGTTAAGTTTAATTAAATTAAAAAATATTTAATATAATAATTTTATCACATTAAATAAATTAAAATAATAATATTTTTTATCATATCAATATAATTATAAATAAAATTATTTAATTAATAAAATAAAAAATTATTTATTAATAAGAAAAAAATTTAAAAAAAATTTATAAATTTTTTAAGATATTAATTAAATAATATTTTTATAATTTAATATTTTAATTAAATAATTTTATTAAATTAATTATATTATCAAAATCAAAATATTGCACTCAAAATGATGCATAAATTATTAAAGCATGATTTTAAAATATATGATATAATTTTTTAAATTAAAATTTATAATTTACTTAGATAAAAAAAAATGTTTCTTCCATTTTATTTATATTTTATTTTGTTAAAAATCGAGTCCGACGGCGTATTGATTTTCGTTCCACGTCGGAAATGCTTACGTTAATCTAGGGGCTCGAAGATGCATTACATACAATGTGCTCTTTGAGTGTGTCCAAGACAATTGAAGTCAACTTCACTAAAGACACGACAATTTGTTCACTCCTAGAGAGTCTGCTTTTAGAATGCGCGGCCTTATTTTAGAATTAAGCGCCTAATAATCTTGTTAATTCATGAATTCCCAAGAAAATAATAAAATAAATGTATTCCATTCGTGTGCATCTCTCATGGCCCCACACTTAACATCCGACGGTTTTGATTTGGTCATTATATAGGTATACAACACTGGATAATTTCTATAATTCTCTGCGAATATTTAAGGGACTTCCTACGACGCCCACAGTGTTTTATTGTTATAATGCTTGACTTTTTTAAATTTGTATTTTAGTTTAGGGTTAAAGTTTCAAGTTTTAGGGACCCATTTGTAATAAATGAAAAAATATATCCTCAGTTCTGAAAACATAAAAAATCAAGAACTAAATGTTATTAACCATACGGATGACTTTTTTTTTTTTTTAAATTATTATTATTGCAAAGGTGGAAAGCCATTGATTTGTCTCTGTGACCGTGAGAGAGCAAGCAGGGGAAATTTGGGTTATTTCAGTAGCGTAGTACAATCTTAATCAATAATCTCCGATTGTTGCAGTGATCGGTCGAGAGCGTTGCTGTTTCTCACCAAATCGTCGGTGAAACGACCGGTAAGTTTTTTCAACACCTTACGATTTAGTAAGCCATCCAATTTGACGCCAAACATATGAGTTGGATTCAATTGCAAACACTAAATCTTCTGTTGTGTTGTTTAGTTTCTGTTAAAGATGATTATAGTGTTAGGACGTAGTACAACGTGTTTCGGCATGTAATTGACGTCGAAACACGGTTGCCGGAAAAGAAATCTGTCAAGAACAAGACTTCTCTTCAACGCAGCGCAATATGACAAGACTTTTGAAATTGATCGTTTCGTAGTATTACGTTGTACAACTCGGAAATGGAGAAGGCGAAGGAGTTTTTGGAACTGAACGAGGAAGAATCGGAGAGCGTTTCACGACTCACCATCCACCCGCACCGAGTTGGGGTTGAGTCTAGCTTCTACGAAGACTTTGCTTTGAGAGGCATCCGAGTTGACCGAGTTGACCCCGGGCTTGTCGTCTGTACATTCAAGGTTCCTCCTCGACTAATTGTAAGTTACAAAAACCGAAATCCTAATTTATTAAGCAAAAACATTCTCAGATAAACAAGTATACAATGATTTTGCCTGGGATTTGATTGTGGCAGGATAGGAATGGAAATTTGGCTAATGGTGCTATTGTAAACCTTGTTGATGAGGTTGGTGGTGCTGTTGTCCATGTTGAAGGTCTTCCAATGAAAGTTTCGGTGGACATGTCAATCTCCTTTCTTTCAACTGCTAAAGTCAATGTAAGCAAAGCCTAACAACTCTAACTGTGTACATAATAATTTAGGATTTCATGGCTGATTTTTACTTGAATTGCAAATGATATTGCCATCAGTTAGCACTTAGATTAAAGATGTCTATAGTAGTTGCCTATTTTAAATGAATGTTGCCAATGTGTTGGAACCAAAAGTTTGTGTTAGTTTCCCACATGGACCTGTTATTTACTTGAATATTACAGACTTAGCAATACTCCAAAGATGACCGTCAGGTTTTGTGTATTGTTAGCGTGAAATCGGTCACCACATGGTATACGGAAGTTTGTAAACATCTTTGTGAGAGTAGTAGTACTTCAAATGTTTGCTAAATTTTAATTTGTTTACATTGTATTGTTCAAATCCTCAAAATTTTGGCTTGGTTTCTCTGTATGAACTCGGCAGGACCTTGCCTTGGTGTAATGGGAACATTTATCTTCTCTGGTATGATTTTTATATGTAGTTTGCATATTGCAGGATGAGTTGGAGATTACTTCAAGGATTTTAGGACAAAAAGGAGGTTATTCTGGAACAATCGTTCTCATAAGAAACAAAGCCACTGGTGAGATAATTGCTGAAGGACGACATTCATTGTTTGGTAAACATGCTGCTAGCAAGATATGATTTAATATGACATTGTTATCGGAATGCAAACCATACCTTTAGTAGGTGTTGGATTAGGGCATTAGTGTCTATTTTGTTGTGAAAATCAGTACTGGTTTGCTTCTTCTTATTATACATAAACTGTGTGTGGAAGGGATAATTGAGTTTTTAGGCAGTAAACCCAGTTACAAGATCTTCATGAACTTTTGATTGCCTACTGTTGGAATGGACTCCAAAGTTGAGCTTTCAATTTTAAATTTGGAATCTATTGTATAGAATGAACTCAATACATGGTTTGCCATGCCAAGTCATGCACGTCAATTTGCTGTTTCAACCCGGATATAGAATTAACCCAGTAAGATTGATTTGGTATAGTCAAGCTTGTGAGGACATGATCGATCAAGGAAGAAGACCCTGCTCCGATTTCCCTGGAATGCTGGGAACACAGTAACGAATATAAAGCTAAGAAGAAGTACATTTTTTAAGTTTTGAAAGGTCAGTTTTAAGTGGAATAAGTCTCGATGGGATAATCCAAAACAATTGTGATATGCGTTAATTTTTTATTTTTCCTCTTATCAGAATTGCGCTCAAGTTTGGTTAATTTTAAATTAAATGCATGCTTTATTATATTAATTTAATTAGTGTATCTTAAAAGTGATATTATATTAATTTAATTAGTGTATCTTAAAAGTGATTATATTCCATTGATTTTTAACACTTGTAAAGACAGGCTTGTTTGGTACAAAGACAACTCATAAGGATTGAGATTATATAATAATATCCCATTTTGGGCCATACATGATACAATCTAATCTTCCAATATACCGATTATACAAAATACTAAATGTAATTGGCATCAATCATAATCCATCTAATCTTATCATCGAATTCAATTTGGCATCACCCAGATGGTCGGTCATGACAACAACAATAATTAATGATTATACTGTATAACACTCTCAATATCTCATAAAGCATATGACATCGACTAAACTTAAAGTTGTATGAATACTATTCGATAAGCACTAAATGTTGTAGATCTAATATTTGGTCACAGTAAAAACATGAAAAATAACTGTTCGAATAAAATAAGTTCTACAATTTGGTTAAAATGAGTGCGTAAGTGTGCAAGTGCAGTGACTAAAATATGAAAAAGTTCCAGTAGGATAGTCTTAATGATATAGAATTATTTAATCAATACTAATATAATTAATATTATAAAATTATTTAATTAATAAAATAAAATAAAATTTATTAATAATAAATAAAAAATTTTATATTTTTATCATTATAATAATTGAATAATAATTTTTTTAATTTTTTATTAACTAATGAATAAATTTTTTATTTTATTAATTAAATAATAATATTATATTATTTTTAATTAATAAAATGAAAAAAAAACCGCGTCAACTATGTTAGAGTATCCACTCAAGACTTCCGGTCCAAATATGGTTTTCCAAAAACATTGATGTCGTTCCCCGCGATCTCTGTCGTCGACTACATTTACTATTGATGACTGGCACGAAACCGGACTGAAATTTCGCTTTTCTCTCACAAAATTTCGCGCTTCCTTAATAATGTGAGGGCAATATAGTCATATCCTAGAACAGGTGTCTGCTTATAATCCCGGTTGGTTGAGACGCGGTTTTTTCACCAGACACGCAACATGAACTCTTCTTCACTCTCACTGGCTCGACCAATTCACAGTCAATCTTTCAGTCTCCAACGAAACCGTAAAATCGTAGGAACGGAATTACTTAACCTTAAATTCTCTTCGCGTTTCCTTAAGAAATCACCCGACCGAGAATGCTTTAGAAACGTTTCTTCCATAGTTCACCCTGGATACGGCGGCTCGGTTGACTGCCGTACGATTGTCAGCAGTCGAGTGAGGACGAGAGTTTCGTCGGACGACAAGCAGTTCGGTTTGGTGTCGAACGAGGATGAAACTCAAGCTCCGAATTTTGTTGAGTTTATTACTTCCGAGAGAGTTAAAGTGGTTGCGATGCTTGGTTTGGCGCTGGCGCTTTGTAATGCAGACAGAGTGGTGATGTCGGTGGCGATTGTACCGTTGTCTCTTGCTCACGGCTGGAGCCGATCGTTTTCCGGTATTGTTCAGGTTGTTTTCTTTTTGTTCGATGCTTTATAAACTTTAATTGTCATAATTATTGAGCCTCTATTGAAAATAGAATATGTAAATCATCGATACTTTTTTGGTTTGATCGCTGAGGGGGAAACTAGTGCTTGAGTGAGAAATTTCTTGACGTGTTACTGATTTTCTTTTTCTAATTTCGAGATACGTACATATTAAAATTTTAAACTCTTGAATTGATATCTGAACGTGTTTTGGCGTGTATTTTCGTATTTAAGAACAATTTTAACATGCGATTAAGTTGCTTATGTGTGTGAATTACTAACTCAGTTACAAGCTACCATAGAAGATTAATGTCACATATCAGCATCAAAATTTGATAATGTTTAGGCTTTTGTCCCTTGTAAATTTGAATGTTGGCAAGTGGTTTAAATTTTTACTCGATCATTTTAAATGTAGAGAACAAATGACTGGCATATGAAGATGGATAGTGTTATTGAGACTAGTTTGGTTAGCAATGTCAGTTGTCTTAGTGAAGTAATTTTGCGAGTATAAACTAGGCTTGATTGGTTTTTCTAATAATCAATGTTGATACTGATCACCATGCTTCTACCATAAAAATTCATGTAATCTGGTTTCCCCTAATCTACTGAAAACACTTGCTGCAGTCATCTTTCCTCTGGGGATACCTGGTATCACCAATAGCTGGAGGGACTTTAGTGGATTATTATGGTGGGAAGGTAGTCATGGCCTGCGGTGTGGCATTATGGTCATTAGCTACATTTCTTACTCCTTGGGCTGCGGAAACTTCTTTGTGGGCTCTACTGGCTATGCGAGCTATGCTTGGAATTGCAGAAGGCGTGGCTCTTCCTTCAATGAACAACATGGTAGCAAGGTAATAATGCTATGTTCACATTCTATTTGATGATGATAAGTTGATGAAATATGCCTGTCATTAAGTTCTTTATTATAGTAAATGTTTGTGAAGCAGAAATGCTGAGAAACTCCTATGGTTTTAGATGGTTTCCTCAAACAGAACGAGCCAGGGCTGTAGCGATTGCAATGGGTGGATTTACATCCGGAAATGCAATAGGATTGATGCTATCCCCAATTCTCATGTCACAAGCTGGCATTTTTGGGCCATTTGTAATTTTTGGATTATCTGGATTTCTATGGGTTTTGGTTTGGTTGTCTGCTACTTCAAGTACTCCTGATCGACATCCGCAGATATCAAAATATGAATTGGAGTATATAATGAGCAAGAAGCAGAAGCCCTTGCTGAAAGAGAATAAACATAAAACGGCAATAGTGGTTCCACCTTTCAGGCGGTTGCTGTCTAAAATGCCAACATGGTCCATAATCGTAGCAAATGCTATGCATAGTTGGGTAATGCACACACTTCTTTCCCTAGTTTTCCTAAATACTATGTTCACTGGCGATGTCTTCTGCATGAACCAAATATACTACTGGCTTTGAGAACAGTTTTTGGTAATTATTCCCTAAGCATCATCTTACTATTGCACTCACCTACTTAGCTACAGCAGCCCCGAGCCACTTTAAAGTATAAAAGATAGCTGCAATGATTTCTTGCCTCTTTTGGTAAACCTGAATATGCTTTAATTAGCAAAGTAGTGATTTACAAATGGGAGACTTGTTGTTGGAGTTAAAATTTCCACCAGTTGTGAATGTGTGCACCATGCATTATACTCCCTTCCTTCTATAAGATAAATATTTATGAATGATAAAATCATTTTTCAGGGCTTTTTCGTTATTCTTTCCTGGATGCCGATCTACTTCAACTCAGTAAGGCTTAATACTTTTTATCTGTAATTTTTTGTTATGCTTGGAGCAAGCATACTTTAACATACACCTTTTATCAGTTGTAATAACATTCTATTCCAGGTATATCATGTTGACCTGAGACAATCATCGTGGTTCAGTGCTGTTCCATGGAGTGTTATGGCATTCACAGGATACTTGGGTGGTTTATGTTCAGACATGTTAATACAGAGTGGTACAAGTGTGACTCTGACTCGCAAGATCATGCAGGTATAGTCCTTAACTTCATCAGTGTGTATCTGCCAGGCTTTTAATTGAGGGTCTACTCTCTTTTGTTATGGGTTCATGAGCCTACTTAGACAAAATTCTTTTTCTTAACCTTTTCACTTGCCTTCACTGATAAGAGAAAAAGTCATATCTCCTTTTTTCTATGCAAACTCAGTGTATGATTTACTTATCATGTATAATGCTGTAACCATAGTGTTGAAATTGTTTGCCGCCAAGGTGGAAATGAAGAAACTAGAGTGAAAATTGAATTAACTTATATGTGCCTATAAAAACTATAAGGTATATTTATCATGTCATTTGCTCCAAAAACAGTTATTACTGTGTATGTGAAAGTAGAACTTTTTCTGCAGAGATAGAGAGAGAGAGAGAGAGAGAGAGAGAGAGAGAGAGAATTCATATATAAGCTTAGTTGTTGGCCACAGTTTTCGAAATGTATTCTTAGGCATCAAGCAATATTAATATCTCCTGTTGGTTGTGCTTGTGTTCTATTTTCTTTTCCTTCCATATGTGGCGAGTATAAAACACATACTGAATTTCATTCTCGTACACAGTTGTATTAATGAAGGGGTTCAGAAAAAAGGGTAAAAACCTGGAATTTGAAAACGGGCAATTGAGACAATGTTTTGTTTCCTTCTCTTCTTTTATATTTTGGCCATCCTCTTGTGTTTCATTAATTTTTTTATTTCCCTTATTGTTCTTTGAATTTAATAAGAATCTGACCTATGGCTTATTTTCAGTCAGTTGGTTTTATTGGTCCGGGAATCGCTCTTATTGCTTTAACTGCAGCAAGAAGTCCAGTAATTGCTTCTGCTTGGCTTACTTTGGCTATTGGACTGAAATCTTTCAGTCACTCTGGGTTTCTTGTGAATCTTCAGGTTTGGGCCCAAAACACAGAAATTAAATTATGGGCTAGAATTACATTTTCACTTTCCACTAACCTCTAACTATTTTCTTTCTGTTACAGGAGATTGCTCCACAGTATTCTGGTGTTTTACATGGTATTCTGAAATCTGTTGTTTATTATATATGTCAAATTTCATTTATTCTTGTTTAACCAACTTATTTTAACTTTAAGGACTTCGTGCCAATGGTGAATTTGCCTGTTGGAGTCATTTAGCAAGATTGTGTTATTAACTAAGTTTTGCACTCTGGATGATAGCTTTTCTGGGCCATGCACAAGAGATGTGCACTGCTTGGCTGTGATGGTTGCAAACTTAAGCTTTTATCAAATGGGCTTCTATCATCATTTAAGAAGAGGGCCTTAATCTATTTTCTATGTATTTGAGAAATAAATAAAAGAGCAGAACACTTGCAGATGATGATTTTCTTCACCTTGTTATGAAATATCAGAAAGTGCACTGCATCTCTGGACTGATAACAAATCTTCTGTTCCTGGTTAATAGGATTGTCAAATACTGCTGGAACATTTGCTGCCATTTTAGGAACAGTTGGAGCTGGTTTTTTTGCTGAAATGGTGGGTTCTTTCCAAGGATTTCTGTTGCTTACATCGTTCTTATATTTCCTCTCTGCCATTTTCTACATCATCTTTTCTACTGGAGAGAGAGTGAATTTTGATGAAACTGGTGAGTTTTCTTTGGTTGTCATGATTTCTTGATCATTTTTACTTTCATCTTTTTCATTTCTCTTTCTCCTTTATTTCGTTTGTATGATTCATGGTATGGTTACCCTCAAGGTCAAACCTCTGTCTTCTTCTATATAGGAGGTTATCCAGGCTTCTAAGATGTTATACATGGCACTTGACCAACATGTTAAACCAAAAAAATTTTATTTCATAAATCCAAAGGTTTATCAATTATCTTTTTACTGTGTATGTTTCATTTCATTTTCTTGTTATTTTGTTACACTCTCTCTTTTATTTTCTTAACACAAATTTTATTAAATTTTTGCTAAACAGTTTCATGAACGACTCCAAAGATTCCTGCCACAAGCCCTAACTGGTGATGGATGATGGCATAGCATAGACTCGGACATTGCAACTGAAGGAGCAAGGCCAAATGTTGGGTGATTAAATCCTGTGTAAAGAAAAGGCGCGCACCCCGCACCCCCCGCCCTACTTTTTTTTTTTTTTTTTCCAAAATTCATCTTTACCACATTAAAAGAAAGCTTACAGTATATGATTTTCACGTCCCTCGTGCATTGAGGGTTTAAAGTTCAGGTGCAGAGTGTACCAATTCTGTAGCATGTTGTGAAAGGTATGAAATTGGGTGCATTAAGTTTTCCTTCTCGCTTTTTTATTGGTGGATATATGCCATCGTTTTCGGAGACGGGACGATGCTTTCCTTCTCCTTTCTTTGATTGCCTGTTCAGTTGTAGCCATTCAATTGTCGTTCCGTGCCTACTTTTAAAGGCCAAAGCCATGATCGCCTAGAGAGATGTTGCAAAAGGATTAGTTACCTTCAAATTTATCCGATGAAAAACCTAAGCTTGGCTGCCAATAATATACGCCAGTTTTACTTGCAGGGCGTATTGAGAGTCACTGTGTGGTATGGTTATCAGGCGGCAGAGGATTTCATGGCCACAATGGAATATTTTATGGATCATTGACCTACTCCATGATTGTACAAATGCTATGAATCTTATATGCACAGAAAGAAGATAAAACATTCTCCTGTGGCATACTTGAATAGGAGGATTGGGCTGACTGCGGTGTGATTGTGCTGCCAGGCTTGTAGAGAGGAATCTCATAATCTCATTCCCCCAGATGATTCAACTCTCTTGACCAATGATATATTCTAAACACCTGATGTTGACTTTGATTATTGTAATTTAAATTACTACTCTTGCTTCCATATGTCATTCGCTCACATTAGAATAATATATTTAGCCCTTGCATGAATTGGTCTCGAAACATAAAATAGAATCACATAAGACATGGACACAGAACAAACGCCATTGCCGATTTTCATTTGGACTTTGGCAAAAGATATGATCGGAAGACAACTTGCGCTCATAAGCTTTGCAGATGAAGAAAACACAAAGTCCCCATATGCTCTACACAAACCAAACGAAACAGAATTCGGATACCCACCATGTGAAAATCAGCAAACACCGTAGTAATACTTTCGCTGGCCTGAATTATATGATAGCTGCAGCCAAGAAAGTAACCGGAGTTTTCAGAATCTTTCTACCTAAGCAAAGAAAATCGTCTTCAAATGGCGGGGTAACTGACGTCAGCCAACCTTCCTGTAAGTTATTGTATAAATGGTTATCCATTGTAAAAGCTTAGTTTAGGGAAACAGAGGTTTTTTTTTTTTTTTGCACTTATAAATTTCCTGTAATGTGCAGATTCAACGAAAGGTAACACTAAGAGTTCAGGATTCAAGTCCTTCAGTTCCTATGGTTCTTCTGATTCCAAAAGTGGACAGGTTACCACAATCAATTTCTCCTTTGAAGAGATACACAGAGCAACTGAAAATTTCTCTCCAGCAAATAAAATTGGAGAAGGCGGGTCCGGAACAGTATACAAGGGAAAGCTTAGAGATGGTTCTTTTGTTGCTGTAAAGCGAGCTAAAAGGGTAAGCAGTCATGCTTATGTCAGAATGGATCTCCATACATATTTTATTATGTTGCTCATAATTGGCATATGAAATGAATTCTGTTTCATCTCAGATGTTGCCTCTATGTAATCACTAGATTTATCAGGCAGGTGTAAAAGTTGAACAAAATTAGTAAAAGGACGGCCGGCCTTTAAAAATGTATAAGAATAGACGCTTGTGCATATTTATTTGATAGTAATGTGCTTGACAAGTTAAATATTTTTGTAGCAGAACAAGTTTGACAAATACTTATTGCTGGAATTCAAGAATGAAATATTGACCTTATCAAAGATTGAGCATCTGAATTTGGTGAGGTTATTTGGGTTTCTGGAGCATGGAGATGAGAGGATCATGGTGGCTGAGTATATTAGCAATGGAAATCTTCGGGAACATTTAGATGGTAAGTCATAGTAAAAACTGAATTATGAAACTAATGAACAGGACCAACTCATTGAGCAACGAAGAAGTATGCAATTGATAGTGTATGTAATTGTATACATGAATCGAGGTAATCAATTCTTACGAAAAAAAAAGCCATTTATTGATGCAGGTAAACTGGGAAATGGACTTGAAATGGCGGAACGTCTGGACATTGCAATCGATGTAGCTCATGCACTTACGTACCTTCATACATATTCAGGTATGCACACCACATAACCAGGACCAGTTCAACACATTAGACAGATTCTTAGTTACGAGTGCGAGCCATACATGTCAGAAAAACTCTCCATATTATCATTAATACTAATGTGCATTTTGAAGTTGAAAATAGAACTATAATCTTAGGCTGTAATTTATATTTGGCCCTTCTTGTTGTACTAGTACCCCATATTGGATTTGTACAATATTACAGAAGCTGAAATTTAATCACCTAAACCAACAGATCCTCCAGTAATTCACAGAGATGTAAAAGCGTCAAACATTCTCATCACAGAGAAACTTCGGGCCAAAGTATCAGACTTTGGGTTTGCACGAATGTTTGTGGAAGATCCTGCTGCATCTCACATCTCTACTCAAGTTAAAGGAACAACAGGCTACTTGGACCCTGATTACCTCAGGACATATCAACTTACTGAAAAGAGCGACGTCTACTCTTTCGGTGTATTGCTTGTAGAAATGATGACAGGAAGATACCCAATTGAATCAAAAAAAGAAATGAAGGAGAGAGTAACAATAAGATGGGTTAGTATTCCAAATATCCATGAATCAGTAAATATATTCTCATCACATTCTTCTTGTTGCACAAGAGATGGTCATCACAAGAAGCCAACGTAATTTTATGAATGTATGCAGGCAATGCAGAACTTAAAAGCAGGAGATGCAATAATTGTCATGGATCCAAGACTAAAGAGAAGTCCAGCTTCAAACATGGCAGCGGAGAAGATTCTTAAACTAGCTCACGGATGCCTCGCTCCAACGAGACAATCAAGACCTTCCATGAAGAGATGTGCTGAGGTTTTATGGGGAATTCGAAGAGATTTCAGAGAAAAAGCATTCACCTCATCTTCCCCTGCTTCTACGTCTCACCATTCTTCACATTATCCCAATCGAGATGCCAAGAAAAGTAGACACAAAACGTTTGGGGTTGAGGATGGTGATAGCCCTAGATTTATTTCTGCTTGAAAGAAGTGTGTGTTGATAATTCTTTCCACATTCTTCTGTAATTCTTCAACTTTGTGTTTAATGATTATCTTTCTGATATTGTTTACATAATTACATGCAGAGAATTGAGATAACTAATTGTTTTGCTTTTGTGCTCTTGAAGCTTGACTTTGGCCCTTCTCCAAATCTCAATATCTGATATTACTCACCAATTTTTTTCTCGTCTTTTCATTCTTTGATTCCCGGAAAATAGTAATGTCAAAGAAAGTCTCATAGCAGAAAGGTAAATATCTCCTCCAGTAAAAGAAAATAGAAAGTATCTTCAAAAAAGCTGATGACGTGGACACATTATCGCTTCCGCTTGCTAAGCTGATAATACTGTCGAACCCATGACCAGATCCTTGAATTAATATATTGTACCGAGCTTTTCATGTAATGCGTCCACGTGTCCCTTTGAAAAACATCATATAAAAGGCCCCAATTCCGAAAACGAATCGTGTCGCGTGCACCTCTCGACTCTTCACTCCGTTGCTTACTCTCATGCTCTTGATATTCAATGTTCCTCCTTCGCATTCAATCTCTGGTATTTTTCTCTTCTCTTTGTGTAATTACTGTAATCATCACATCAAAAGTCTTTGTTCGTTTCCTCTGTAAAGCATATTTTATCGCTCGGATACTTTATATAATGAATATATCCTCTGGCGTGTTATTTCCATGCCAGATTCATATGTGCTTCTTGTGTTATCTTCGCTTTGAATTTTCTACTGGTGAGTGGGTAATCCTCTTATCAATATCTGTTTTGTTTTGTCGAAGCAATTTGCGGAAATGACGACTGCGAAAGCCAACGATTCAACAGCATCCGCCGAATGGGCGAAAGTTCCGGCCTCTGCGCATCCGTTGGCGGATTCACCTGCGGAAATTGCATCGAACATAAATTAACACGCGCATTACAGTCCGCATTTTTCGCCGTACAAATTCGAGCCGGAACAAGCCTTCTATGCCACGTCGGAGAGTGTACGCGATCGTGTTATTCAAGTAAAATTCTTTCTGCTGCTTTAGTTTTTGTCTTCTTTTTTTTTTTTTAAATTTTCTTTTTCTTTTAGTAAAATTTCTAAGCTATCACGTTTTGTGATGTTTCATTTATTTTACTATTAGATATTGATAATGATTTGAAGTTCGAATTTTGCTTCATTTAGCAAATTTAGGAAGCTTACTTATCAACATCTATTTGAAATCAAAGAAGTGAAAAATTAAATCTCTGAATACAAGTTTCTTTAATTCGGTGTTTTTTTTTAAATTTGGTCCGGTTATTATAAATGATCATAGTAGAAAGCTTTATTGTGTAAGATAATGGAGTTGGAATTACTTCTCCATCTGGTTAGTGTGATGTATTTTCTGAGTTGATTTAATCATGATTGAGATAAATCGTATTTTGTTTATCACTTTATTGTTTTGACAGCAATGGAATGAGACATTCCTTTCATTTCGATAAAGTTGTTCCGGAGCAAACATACTACCTCTCAATGGAATTTCTGCAAGGAGGGACTTTGATAATGCAATTGGCAACCTGGACTTTCAGAATGCCAATGCTGATGCTTTAAATAAGTTGGGGCATGTCCTTGAGGAAATAGTTGAGGAGGTAAATGGAGTTCATATCTGTTGTTCGTGAGGCATGATTTTGCTGGTGTTGAACATAATGATTTTGCGGGTGTTCTTTGCTTTCTCCATGGCATCCACAAATTAGACTTTCTCTCAAAGCTTTCTCCTTTATTGAGGTAGTGGATCTTATTATCTTCTGGTTGGGTAGCCATCAATTGGCCTATCAACAGGGCACCAAATCACTATAATGTGGGTCACCGGCATAATTCCAGCTGTTTCATCCTAAAATAACTTAAATAAATTCCATTGTTGGTTTACATGACAGACCTTAATGTGGATCTGAATTCAGATATAGCTTTCAGAATATAGATGATTATTTTAAGTGGAAATTTTCAGGATAAAGATGCTGCGCTAGGAAATGGTGGTCCGGGAAGGCTAGCTTCATGCTTTCTGGACTCCGCTGGCAACTTTAAATTTGCCTGCATTGGGGTATGGTTTGAGTTACAAGTATGGGCTGTTCAAGCAGCAGATCGCCAAGCACGGTCAAGAAGAAATTGCTGAAGATTGACTTGAGGTTTAACTCTACCTGGAAGTTCTGTAATATATTGCTTATTCCTTGGTAAATTACTGATGGATTGTTTTTCTGGGAATGATGCAGAAGTTTAGTCCTTGGGAAGCTGTCAGGCAAGATGTGGCCAGTCAGATGCCTTGGGCGTGTTGAGGTTAATCCAAATGGATCGTAAGTGTTAATTTAAGAATTAATATATTTATTAGGTAGAGTGCAGTACTAAATGCATTTTTATTGCCATAAATTCATCTTTGAAGAACAATACTCAATGTATTTCCAATTCTTTACTCAACTGCATAGCAGTTTGGTTTTTCTAGAAGATATAATTCATCAAGTGATGCCTACCTTTGAATGTATTACAGACAAAAATGGGATGGGGGTGATGTACCAATTCCAGGATACAAAACCAAGAGCACAATCAGTCTTCGTCTCTGGGAAGCAGAAGGTAGTGCTGAGGATTTCAATTTATTTCAGTTCAACGATGGGCAATATGAATCTGCTGCTCAGCTTCATTCTCAAGCTCAACAGATTAGCTGTCAAGAAACCTTATAGAGAGGGTAGTCTAGTGATAATATACTAATATGTGAAAGAATTTGTGCTTCTCAATTTATAAAAATCGAGTACTATAGTAGGCCATCACCTTCTCCATTTTGCTTAAAAGTTACTTTTCAGTGAAGAAAAATTCTACTTATCACAGAGCTTCTCTATATTGTTTTTTGGGTTAAGCTATATAGCAAGAGTTTTCTAAATGACTATATAATGTTCACTAGATTTTAAAGGAGAAAAAGGAAACAGTTTTTTATTCTATTGATCTTCTTTTTTATCATTTCATGCTGCGAGTCCAAGTCTGTACTTTTGCATGTTTGTGTGATTAACTGTACTAAATGGTTTATTTGCTGATTTGTGCTTGTAGCATACCATGGGGATGCTACTGAAAGTGGGAAGCTTTTAAGGCTGAAATAACAATTCTTTCTCTGCACTGCATCACTTCAGATTGGTCAGTTGAGCTTTATTTTCGTTCCTTCTTTATGTATTTGTCTCGTCAGCCTGAGCCTTAATTAGTAGCTAAACTGTTCCAACATGTTAAGCTGGCAAATGGTAACAGAAGGACAGAGCGTAGAGGACAATGAACTTCTCATGGAACAGATAGCCTGGACGAGAATTGAGTTTATGATTTTCTTTCTCATAGTATGTTTAACCATCTGGAAGCAATTAAATCAATAATGAAGTATTAAATGTGAAAGCAGAAATCATCATTTCAAATATTTTGTCCCGCATTTTTCCTTGTGTATTTCAAAGATGGGGATTATTTAAGGATTTTACAGGCAGGCCAGCTATACAAATTGACCTGCAGCCTCTAATTTGAGTCTTATGTTCTTACAGTGTATCGCCTGTCCGGGACGGGAACAAGTGGCTAAAGGCTGTCTATATTCAGTGCTGCGGAAGTGACTGCACAATAGCTCAGTATGCCGAGGAAATCTGGAACATTGAGGAATGTCCAGCACCATTATTCCTACCATGATTCCTGCGGAGATTATATATAAAATATAGTTCATGTAATTACTGTTAAGTAATGTAAAGATGAGAAGTCCACAATTTGTTAACACAGACAAGCCAGATACTTTGTTTCTTCATCTTAACCTACACTTCATTTGAAAATTCGTTCTGTCAGATACCTTGGGTTGGTATTGCCAAAGAATCCTGTTTATACATGCATCTTCAGTTTTAGAAGAATCTTATTTATATACCTATTTTCCAGCTTTAGAATAACATATTCAAACACCAAACTAAGCAATGGTAAAACACGATGTTTTGGTCATGAATTCCAGCGAGAAACGAAACCACAATACACATAATCAAGTCACAGGTCGCAGCCGCAATAAACATCAAATCAAACTAAACCATTCCCGAGAGACCAGCAGAGCGAAAATATAGGCCAGAAGCCAATTGTTAATAATAGTCACAAAAGCGGTCAACACAAAAGCCCGAGAATAATCTCTTTATCCGGACAACGTCCAAGACAGCCAAGAGAACTAAAACACAGCCTAGTTAATTTTACGACGATGGTGAATCAGACCTAGGGCTGACAGATCTCGAGACAGATCTTGAACATGCACTTTGGCTCCTCGAAGGGCTTTTTGAGTAACGATCCCCCGAGCTTCCCCGCTTGAATGACCCTCCGCGGGAGACACCATTTCTTGGTCTTGGAGATACACTCCGAGAGCAGCTCCTCCTTGGGCTCTTTCGTCTTGGAGAAATGCTATGTGAATAGCTTCGCCTAGAGTTTGTTCTTCGTTTGGGGGTTACACTACGCGAATCGCTCCTCCTGGAGCTCCTCCTACGTGTTGGTGTAGGACTTCTGGAAACTGAACGGTACCGATGCCTTCTGCAGTAACGGTCAGCTGGCGAGTCATACATTGAGCCATACGGAGAGTATGATCTATCACGCCTATGGCGGCGGTCACCATACCTGGAATCATACGGAGAGTATGAACGATCACGCTTTCTATGGTAGCGGTCATCTGGAGACCTACTGTAAGGGGAACGAGATCTAGAGTGGGAACGGTGACGGCTGTAGTAAGGCGAGTAGGATCTTCGTCGACTATAATATGGAGAGTAAGACCTCCTTCCATAGTAAGGCGAGTAAGATCTGCTCCTGTTCCGTTCAGATGAATAACGAGGAGAACGACTTCTACTCCTGCGATATGGAGAGTAACTGGGGGACCGGCGAGAGGAAGAATAGCTAGGTGACCGGCGACGAACTGCATCAGCATTAGTGCCCAAGATAATTACAAATACAAAAATCTAACAACCCACTGATAATAGATACCATTACGACACTCCAATAGATACAAATAAGTCAGCATACCGCGAATGGTTCTCAGCCCCAGATACCTTCCTGGTGTAGGAGTTCGTCCTCTTCGCCTCCTAGCCTGCAAAAGATAAGATAGACAAATTAACAAACTAAAAAAAAGAGGAACGCAGGAAAGGAAGTTTATTTCCTTGCTTTTTTCCTATCTTTTTAGCTAATAAGATAGATCAAATAAATAAATTTAAAACTACTAAGTCTCATAAAATTGATGATTGAATCAACAATGTAACAATAAACTAAACAGCACAAGATTTAATTGCTAAAAGAAGAGAGAATTGCAGGGCATACAACCCTAACAGTCTGATTCTTGTTGATGTGTTTGATTTGTTTGTTTGTTAAGTTGTATGACTTTCGAGTTTGGTGAAGAGCTGCTACACACAGCTAACCTGCTGACACAAAAACTTCCAAGAAGCAAACAACTTTCAAATTCCAACAACCAATAACAAACCATCCGCAACCCAAATACAGCAATAAGAGTGTAGTAACTGACAATTCAATGAATCACTTAGTAACATGAACAAGCCTTAAATGTGAAAATGTATACCTTCTCCACAGTAATGACACGCCCCTCGAGAACAGTACGATCCAAATACATGACACAACGGTCAGCCTCCCCAACCGTGGCCATCGTAACAAACCCAAATCCCCGTGACTCTCTTGTCCAAGGATCAACCACAAGGTGTACGTCAATAACCTGAAAACAGAAAAAAGCCCCCAAAAAGACAAAAAAAAAATCACACCCAAAAAGCAGAGAACAATGATTTTCAGTTCATTTATACTATCACACTAAAGCGTTCCTCTTGAGCAATGCAAAAACAAAGGATGCATGAAATCCGAACCTTTCCCTCAGTTGCAAAATGCTTCTCAAGTTCTCTCTTAGTGATACGCGGTGACAATCCCGTCACATACAAATTGTTACCAGGATTTTCCACATCAGGAGATCGGCTCCTGCCAAGTAAATCGAAACACGAAATTAGTGGGACAAAACACAATAATAAACAAACAGAAAAACCAGCTAAGCAAAAGCAGATACAATTACGATACCTTGATCGACTACGATAACTCGACCTAGACATTGACCTGCTGTTTCTCTTGTACGGCGAAGGAGAGCGTGAATACCTTGACCTCCTAGAGTTCGACATCTACAACAAATCAATATATAACATTTTATTCTCAACCACCAATTACACGTAATATCCCCGCCTATGGTGTTTTCCGTAAACTAGGACCAATTTCACTCGTACTTTTTCTTTAGAAACAAGAATACAAAATCAGATACCATCTCAGAAACTAATTATCATCTAAATTTGCATTTCCAAAATACAATTTAAAGACGACCTCGCAATAAAAAAAAAAGAAAATAGAAAAACAACCCTATATTATCTTCAAATATAAAACTATATTCTAAGATTAGCTTCCAAATGCTATCTTTAAGAAACTGCCGATCAATTTTCTGTATCGCTAGTTTCCAGAAACAAAGAATTACAGAAAAAATGCCAAACATTGCAAATAATTGCATTCAAATTGCAGCGTAAAACTTCTATTATATTACTGTTCTCCATAATTAATTCTGAATATTTATGTACCACAACTGTTATCGGCAATCAAAATTACAACAAAACTTTGACGCTAAGGAAAAGCAAGAACCTACCGTATCACGTAACAAAAGCAACGATCTCTCTCTTGGATTCGCTACAAAATCATGCGGCACAATGCAACGAGACAAATAGCCAGCGTCTCGAATTGTAAATAGCCTAAAAGAAGTTTCCAGAGAACCGGACGTCAAGCCGCATTCAATTTCGCTTTGATTCTTCTTTGGTGTCCGGAAAAAGGGCAGGGCTAACACCCAGCCATAGTGTGCCACGTGGTGATGGGAAAGATTTTTGGAAGAAAAACAAAGTAATATCGAAATGACGGATATGCCCTCAGTAGTTGTCGTGGCTCGCAGTTATACGTCCCGTGAAGGTCAAAGAGGATCCAACGGTGAGAAATAACGCTATAATTTCAACCACACAATAATTGAGGCCATAAAAATGAAATCTGATACCACGTGGTTACAGATCGAATGCTCTTTCACAATTACATTGATAAGGTAACGAGCTATGCGTAATGATTTTTTCGCCAAAGCGATGAGATTAGAGAAAAGTTTTCTTTAAGACTTAAAAAAAAAAGGCAGACGATGTTACTTGTTTAATACGGCAGATGCGTAGAGTATTTGGCAGGAATCCTTAATTTAACAGGAAGAGGGAACACTAAGCCACCTTTGTAGAGACCAGATGAAACAGAAAACAAACACTCAAATGTCAGATTTTCTGTATCTTTCTGCAGAAAATAAATAAGTCTCAGATTTCTTAACACTGGAAATTACTGATATATATTTCATATATATCTCAGATTTCTTAACACTGAAGATTGCTAATATATATTCTATATATTTTATGTCTCTCGTCGTAAAATATAAAATATAAAATAAAATTTTTTTAAAAATTTACATAAATTTAAAATAAAATATAAAATTTAAAATAATTAATATAAAATTTAAAATACGAAATAAAAAAATTTAAAATACGACAAAAAATTTAAATCGTTAATGTAAAAATTAAAAATTTTAGACATAACATATATAGAATATATCTGAACAATCCCTCCTAGGCTAGACAAAGTTCACATGCTTTCAAAAACTACACAAAATACGAAAGAAATCCCATCCCATCTAGTCTCCCCATAATTTCTCGTTGGTAGCAGACAATCTGAGAACATCTGTTTTCCTAATAACTCACATCAGGCATGCCAACTGACTCAGACTAACAGCGTAACGCATCCCTCGAGTCAGCCAATAAAACTGGAGATTTGATATTGATAAGGGGGCCAAGATGGTATGAGATGATCACACCACCAGATATCATTAAAGTAGTTTTTCTTTTGGTCAGTATTCATCCATTGATCATTTACGGTTTGAGAATATTTTTCCAGCAAAGTGCCCATAGATGAATATCACAATGGAAAACAACCCACAAAGCACCAACAAGCACCCGGTGTAAATCCACATTTAGAACAAATGAAACTGCCCAAAATTACATTACATACCATGAGTTAAAAGCAACATTGGAGCATTAGTTTTATTGATGTGGTGTTCCCTGTGATGCACCAACTGGGGAAGCAGACGTTGATGGTGTACAAGCAGGGGGAGCAGGCCCTGCTGGAGCGGACACTGGGGCTGCATGTCTAGGTGGAGCAGGATGATGATGAAACTGTTGGGTCAATGGTGGGACATCTGGTGGGGGCATTGCCGTTGGATATGGTGGAGGGTACTGCTGATACGGTGGCATTCGTGGCATGTACCCAAATGGCGGATAAAGCTGCTGGTGATATTGCCCATGTGGAGGTGGCCCGTGTTGATAGGGATAATGCTGTTCTTGTTGCTGCTTGTCAGGACCAGACTTATTCTCACCTTCCTGGGACGGAACAAGGGCACCCATTCTTTGAGGATCCATTGATGGATAATAGGCACTACCCTGCTGAGGTGAAGGAATATTGAAGTAGTGCGTTGGTGCAGCTTGGTCCAGAGTGCCAGGCTGCTGATATTGATTCTGCTGTTGAGATATCAATGATCGAGGCAACATCCCACTATGAGCAATTGCAGCTTGTTGCCTTGCTTCATCTGAGCTTTCAGCCTCAGGTCTCTGTGTCTGGGGCTTACCCCACATTAGCTTCAGCCTCAAACCCTTTATGACAAGTTTGTTAGAGAGCTCTTCTGCAGCTTTCTCTGCACCTTCTCTCGTTGTGTAAGTTACGAAAGCAAATGCTTTTTGTGGATGCATCTTAATGGCTTCAATTTCTCCATGGGCGTAGAAGTTATCTCTTAGATCCTGCTCAGTGATTCTACCATCAACACCGCCCACATAAAGAGTTCTAATGCTTTCATCCTCCGGTGGTTCCAGAGAGGGCATTTCACCAGCCTTGTTGAGTAGCTTCAGTGCAACTGGATCATTCACTCTGCAAACATTTCAGAAAAGAAAAACAAAAATGGATCTTACACCAAGATCACAACTTTATAACATTTTTATCTCAGTACAAGTTTTCTTAGAGGTGAGTGTGTATGTTTTCTGCTGGAATGGGTTTAATAAATGGTTGTGCAGTTAAGCAAGAGCAAAAGAGTGAGATACCAAAGTAATGATTATCAACTTTAGAACTTACCCATAGTAACGATCTTTAATATTTTGTTGAGATAACTCCCCAGTTATAGGCATCTCATGCCTATAAGGACACTCAGCACCTCTTGTGCATTCACCCCTAACATAGAAACTGCAAACATGTGCTCTGTTTCTTTTGTAGTAAGGCTGCGTTCTTTGAAGCTTCAGGATAGTGTCATTTGGTCTGGCCTTCCCATACGAAGATTCATAATCTATACCAGCTCTAGCCTGCAGGGGCCAAAAATCATATCAAATTGGAAAATAAATAAATTAAATTAAATTAAATAAAAGAGCAGCGAAAGATGATAATAAGCACCAAAGAGAACTATTGGCAAAAATCATTTTGTTTAGGCTAAAACATAAAGCTCAGCTGAAATAAATAGTCTATCATTCAAATTAAGTCAACCAAACATAGAATTCTTACAATATAAACTTGGAACCTAAAAGGATTATCTACCAAAAGAGAAAGAAAGGAGGGACAAGATAACCTTTACCAACGTTTGGGCTTCTGCAACCTCAAAAGAAGTACAAAAGATAAATCAACAAAGATTTGCATATGAAAATACATTCAACTCCATAATCTTGCAAAGTTCCAATATTCATTGCTTTTAAATATACTCAATGCGCATAGATGAGAGAGTTAACAATGATGAATATTACCAAATACACTACATTAGCAATAAGAATAGACACAACAAACATATATCATGATTAGAAATAATTTCATCTTCTGAAAATAGTCCATGGCATGAAGCATAATTATGTTTGCAAAATGAATTTAGGGACATATTAACTTGTATCTGACACATCCATTCTCCTCTAGCCCCTCCAATCAGAAGCATGGTGATATTAAAGAAATTTAATGCACGAAAAACTTTAAATAGCCTTGCTTTCTCATCAACACAAAAGCCACTAAATTAACTTTGACGTGTGAATGTACGTACCCTGCGGTCGCGTTCCTCAGCAAAATATTCCCTGTTTACATCACTCTTTGGAATGGCATCATTGGAATTGATACTGAAAGCTGAATCTCGAACTTGAACCGGCAATCCATATTCCAGGTCCAGAAGACATACTTGACAAACGTTTTTCAACTTACTGCAGGTCTGGCAAATCTCAGCCTTCTTAAATCTTGCATCACGACCTGGCCTCCACCTAAAAACGGTAAATGGCCTAGTGCAAATCTTACACTCCTTATCATAATCTGCTTTTGTCTGCATCCAAATATACCACAACAACAATCCATTAAAATAAATTGAAATTGAAACTTCTCCCACATCAAGTGGTGTAAAGCGAAAAAATGTAATCCCACTAAGTAAAAGAAAAATCATGTGGAAAAGGTTTTGATTATGAAATTATATGCATTTTCCTTTCTATCTACTCTGAATTCAGCTTTCTGACAACAATGGATAAAGACAGCTCTTTTTTATTTCTTTTCATAAGAAAGAGGGAAAAAAAAGGGCAATAAAGATGTCAAACCAAACTTGATATGTGATTATAAGCATCTTGGTAGTGTAACTGCAAACAAGTCTGGCAAATTGATTTCTTTAACAAATTACCGAGTTATTTGATTACTATGATTTACTAGCCAACAATTTAAACATTACTTGTTCTACAATTCCAACCTAGTACAGCACAAAACTCCAAATTTTTCAAAATACAACAAAAAAAAATCATTTAAGAAAAGAAGGAAAAAGGAAAACTCTCTAAGGGGATGAAATGAGAGTGAGAGAGCATTACCATTCGAACATATGGGTTGTCGCCAAGGCATGACTCACAAATGATAGGAAAGTCAGATCGTTCCCAACCATCAGCTTCGTGATCTCTTAATAATCGATGCGCCATCTAGATCTATGTATGTACTATCTTCTGCTGCCTTAACTTCTCTCTATATGTCTCAGTCTCTGCATAAAGAATAATTAAATCAACGAATGGTATGGGCATAAAAAGTACACATAAACAGACCACTTTCTGAAGCACAGACAAACAAAACAGACAGACCAAATACAGCATAAACCAATTCAATCACATGGGCTTTGATTGAGGAAGACAGAATAATATTTCATTGTTGCAACTGTAGATTAGATTATTCCTTCAAAAAACAAGAAAAAGAATAAGAACAAGAATAAAAATCCAATTAATAGAGAAGGCTCTTGCAGGGTAGCTTCCTTTGCCTGATAAGTGCCCCCATATGAATAACAAACTTCAGTTCAAGCATGAAGTATGCCAATTTCTTCATGCTCGTTCGAACTAGTTCGAAGAATCATTAGCACAAACCAGTTCCTTTTTTTCGTTCCTTTTTAAGATAACGTTTAAGACGAGAATACATAGACCGATTTAAGCAAATCGGTTCTATTCCAAACATATAATTAACATATTTATCAACCCATTCTCTCACTAAACGCCAAACCCAGATCTACAACGAACGTAGAATGTGTGTTTACAAATTTACGAATCCAACTAACAAGAACTTCAATAACATCTATAAAAAAAAAAAAAGAAACAAAGCGAGACATGTACCTTAGCAACTTAGGATTTGATGTGAAACCTTGACAAACCAACTTCTGCTAACCAGCTTAACACATGGCTTCTCTTTGTATGTCGGTTCGTCGGTCTTCAGCCAGAGATTAACTTCGTTTATTTTAGGGATACCGGATACGATATGAAGGGAGAGCTGTTAGAAGAAATGATCGGCGCCTTTTATTTTGTCTGGATAGTCCTTGAATTTTTAATTGCAAAATATAATAATATTGTGTTTGGGACCGACCCGGTTTTTTGTTGGGTCTGAAAAGACGGCCCAAACCTTTAGATTTGTACAATTTAGCCCACGAAATCAGTCCATACAATATAAAACGAAAAAACAACGGTAAAATTTTACAATAATCCTGATTTTACCTCTATTTACGAAAGTATCCACCATACTTTTTTTTTTTATCATACCATCCGAATTAATTATTTTGAACGAAAATACCTTAATGGATTGAAACTCAACAAAGGTTTTTTTTTGGATTTTCCCTCCACATCATAAACCGTTGGTTTCAATAATTACAAATAAAATTTAAAAAAATAACCGTTTTGACTATATTAAAATTAATATTGTAAAATTTGATCTTAAAATTTAGATTAAAAATCAAGACGATAGGAAAATAAATTCAAATTTCATCTATTCAAAATTATTAATTTTAGGAATGTCATTAAGAGAAGATGTGTTTCATCTTTGACTTCACTATTTCGTATAAATTTTTGTATAATTTATATTTTATTAAATAATTCATATATTTTTACCGTATTTATATCATATTATTTGCTTGAATTAGAAAAAATATATATATATTAAAAATATATTTTATAATTTTAAAAAAATACAAAAATATAACATTAATAATTTTATTCATTTTTAAATAAAATTTTCGCAACAATCAAAAAGGGAATGCTTTTGTCCAAAAAGTAGATGCTATTGGTTAGAA
Organism: Swietenia macrophylla; assembly: GCA_032401905.1. NCBI lineage: Eukaryota > Viridiplantae > Streptophyta > Magnoliopsida > Sapindales > Meliaceae > Swietenia > Swietenia macrophylla. Next base: position 7,258,015 of record CP135565.1, on the reverse strand, counting down.
GAAAAAAAATTATAGAGTGGGCTAAAGATGCTTAATTTCCTTTCCGGCAATACACTCAACTCAAAACCCGCGAAAAACAAAAGCCATTGGAATCAAATCGAAGCCAAAATAGCTTTACACTCCCAAAATCCGCAAAAACAGAGTGTAAATGGATCGAATACAAGCCTCAAAAGAGCTCGCTTTTCGGGTCGGATTTTCCGGTCACAGTGGCCATCTCAGGGTTGAGCCGCTATACACCGTGGAAGACCGGACCGACCCCATAAAATCTCTCCCCAATTTTGTCCTTGTAATTTTTTTCTTTTTCTTTTTAAGTTTATCATTTACACGATAATAAGCATTTGAACTAATTGCTGTTTTTAATGGTCTGATGCCTTACAAATGAAGTCGTTTTATTGTTGTCTAGGGTTTGACTGAGAAGTGCTTGAATTTATCCATTTATGCTGTTTTTAGTTTGAATTGATGCCTTTGTGGAATCAGCGTTTCTTTTTCATTTTTATGTCATTTACTCGTTATATGTTTTTATTTTTTTTTAATGTCTTTAAATGGTTTCTAAGGCTTAGTACTGCATTGCAGCTTTTAGTTTCTGAGAATGTGTGGTATTCCAACTGATGAAGCTGAACTTTGACTTGCATAAGCTAAATTATAGATTTCAAAGTGATAAATAAATTTTACGAATTATGATTTTTTTTTTTTAAGTTGAACAAAATTTGCTTGTCTGTCAGGCTGAGGAAAATTATAAAACAAGAGTATGTTGAACACTTTTGGTTGATTCAGTTATTAAATAGCCCGTTATGTCGAAATTTCTTGGTAAATTACCACTTGCATAAACTTCTCTGAAAGCTCCATTTACATATTTCATTGGCAAAATAGAGGAGGTTATGATTTCTCTTATAATATGACTTGTATTTTTTTACACTACTAATTTATGTATATATATATGTCAGCCACCTGCATTTCCTAGGGAAACTCCTGAATCAATAAAGGAACATATAGAGGATAAATATCTATCAATGGGATTGGATGATGAAGAATTTTCACCGGAAAAAGTTGGAAGGCAGTGGGATTTTGATTGGTTTGACATGGCAAAAATACCCCTGGAGCCATCTGTGCCACGGTCTTTTGTGGTCCCAGTATGGGAGGTACCATTCAGACGACAAACTAAACTAGGGGAATGGGAACCTAATTCAGTGCAGGTATAATGGGATCATTAACTAAATATGTATTTTTATTGGCAGGAATTCTTTAGATATCTTGATGTAGCAGTGTTTTTATTTATCTTCTTCCTTTTTTATTTATTTTTTTTCCCTTTTGCATTAGAACCAAACCCCAAGCTAGATTTGGTATTTTGGAGTTGTGACAGAATTATTGATTGTTGTCATTGTTTCCTTCTTGTTTATAACTTTGGCCATTGAATTGCATCTTTATATTGTCTTAGATGGATGTGTCGGAACTGATGCTTGGAACTCAAGATTCCGGTCCTTTGCCACGTATGGCAGGACCAGCGAAGGATTTTGTAAGAGGAAGCATCAATAACCGTCCTTTTCGTCCTGGAGGTTTAGAGGATTCCCAATCTTTAGAGAGAATTCTTCCTGATGGTGCTTCTAATGGTGAATGGGTGCGAGAAATGATGAATGGTGGTTCTGTTCAGGTTGTTCCTCCTAGCTTTAAGCAAGGATTAGACCTTGGTGAACTAAAGGTATTCTACTTGATTGAGGATGCTAATGAAATTCTGATGAAAACCATGTGTGATTTGAGTAATAATCAGTAATTCTAATTGTCACATATTTTCTTTTTCTATTAACATTACCTTGTTTCAAGACATATCCCTGCTCATGGAATGTTTACAAGGACCAGGACCAGAGTTCGCTCAACAACGCTTCGGATGAAAAGTTGGTGCGTTTTGTATTATTTTGTTGTTTCACAAGATTGGTTAACAGACATAGGGCTTGCAATAAACTTGCACTTACTAGTTTCATTAAGCACCTGGAGTTCATGTATCTGTGCTTTGAATTCAAATTCTTTTTGACAGACTGACCAAAATATTGTCTGACATCTTGTTTTTGATTAATGCCTAATGTGTCAATGGTATTTGCAGACTGAGTTGTCTGTACAGTTTGATGACTTGTTCAAAAAGGCATGGGAAGAGGATGTTGCAGAATCAGAGAAAGATGGTATGTGTTATCTGCACTTAGTCGTTTTCTTTATGGGTTCATCTGTATGTGAAGAACTGATGCATAAGGGTAAATAGAAATAAAGAAGCTTAGGGAGCTTTGCCTTGATTTAACTGCTGATGAGAATGAAGACCAACCTGTGCTATGTTGATAAACAGTTCATCATTGAGCCCAACATTGACTTGGATGGTTGAGATTGCCCACTTGCTATAAATTTAATATCCTGCATAGCAACTGAGCCATTAAATTGGTTCAGTTCAAACAGATTAAATTGGCTAGAAATGTAGGATATTCTTATAACTAAGTTTCTCTTAGATGGCTGATGGCATAAACATTATGCAAGTTTTGCAGGGACAAATTTGATAATTGCTAATCGTTGCCCATTTAGAACAAGTTCTACATTTTGGATGTTTTGGGGATTATACTGTTGAGACTGGATAAGTCACCAAAATCAAGCATGAATCTTCTTTAGGAATATCAATGAATATTAGTCAAAGAAGCACATATGTTTATATTCATCTTTTTATGTTGGGAGCTAATATGCAAATTACACATATGGTTAGTGAGTAAATTTTTGCTTTCTGATCCTCTTTGTTTGGAAGTTGCACAGACAAGGGAATAAGGAAAATGGCACTCAGCTTGATTACCTAGCTGAAGGCCCACCTATCAGTTTGTTGTATATTGGTTGGTCACTGGGAGAGATTCGTTAGTGCAAGGATGTAACTTGGAAATTTCTCTTAGTTTGATTGTTTTTCATTGATCTATCATCTAATTGTTTCCTTTGAAGCTAGAAGGTCATCGAAGATGAAGTTGGTTATTTAGTTGAATCTTACTTTCCGTCATGATGGGATGATCTATTCATCATGCAATATATATCCCAAATTTTGGCTATAAAAGAAAAGGGCTTTACATGCATGCTGTTTTTTTAATTTGCATTTTTTTCCTCACATCAATGCTGTTATTTTAGCTTCTCAGCCAGAATCAGAATTTGTTGAGTCAGATGCTGAAGCCAAAACGATTGGTGAGGTCAGCAGTATGCACGAGCCTGGTCTATCTGCATTGGATGAGATATTATCAGTTGAATCAGGACAATCAACATCAATATCGGATGGTGGTGCTGTGCAGCCGCAGAAGGAGGTAATTAGTTAACATAAGCACTAGACTATGCAAATTTCTCCTGGGTGGACAATATCATAACTGTCGCTCTTGATATGCTCCCTTTTCTGGTGTTACAATGCTTTTTCTCACAAGTTTTTATATTGTAGGCTTGGGCAGTTACTGAAGGTAGTGAAGCAATTGCTGATCGCTTTTATGAACTCGTTCCTGACTTGGCACTTGATTTTCCTTTTGACTTGGATAACTTCCAAAAGGAGGTAGTAGTTCATGCAACCATTTTTTTATTATTATTTTATTTTAATATATATAACCTTATTGAGTACGTAGTTATGGTTCAGCTTGGAACGTCAATTTTCAGGCAGGAAATAAGACATTACTTTTTGACCTTTAACTTAGGATGGTGGCTTTTGTTGACTTAATTCTTTGCATGTATTCTTTGATTAATTCTGCACTTGCTGTAAGGTGGACATATTGAGCTGGGGTTTTCTGGTTCAATTTACTGCTTAGTCCTGTGATCACACAAATGCACAGTATCTTCAATTCTTTTTTTCTTTTTGGGAAATCCATTGCTACCTTTATTATTCTTGTTGATTTTGGTTTTATTCTTAGGTTTGGCTCAACTTAGAGGCTAAAGAGTCCATGTAACTAATTGGCTTGAAATTTTGAGACAATTTAAAGGGGTGGTTCAGAATTTGGATCATACCTGCTGACTGTGACCAAAGTCTTGATTTCTTCTGTTTAACTAGTTTTTATGTCCAAACAAAGCTGCTTTAAACTTTTGTGTCACGGTGCTACACAGGATGTTATCTAAGGGACCTAGTTTATCCATGTCTTAATCCTTCAGCCCTAGGGCAAATTTTTACTTTTATTTTTGTTAATATGATGATTTACAGATTCTGTGAAAATTATATAGTTTCTCTTTTTGGTTATGATTACAGGCTATCTATTATTTGGAAAGGGGGGATTCTGTCTTTGTTGCTGCTCATACTTCAGCTGGAAAGACTGTTGTTGCAGAGTATGCATTTGCTTTGGCATCAAAAGTATGACCTGAATGTTCCAAATGCTAGGTCATTTTGCATTGTGTTGATAGATTGGTTTAATGTAGTTTCTTAATTAAGAGCATCTTCTCTTTTCTGATATCTGGAATGTAGTTACGAGATTTCTGTATGAGCTTGTGCTGTTCTTTCATATCATGCAGCACTGTACGAGGGCTGTGTATACTGCTCCCATCAAAACAATCAGCAACCAAAAGTATAGGGATTTTTCTGGGAAGTTTGATGTTGGCCTTCTCACTGGTGATGTTAGTTTGAGGCCAGAGGCTTCTTGTCTCATCATGACCACAGAAATATTAAGGTCAATGCTTTACCGAGGTGCTGACATTATACGTGATATTGAATGGGTAAAGGGATTCATTTATGTGGTATTTGTTTTTTTTTTTTTCAAAGAGTAACTTCCTATTTCTCTTGATTGATCAAGTTTCTTCTCTTATGCAATTATTTTGACCATTATTACCGAACTTCTTTTCTTTGTCTTGTTTCTGCATATATGAAAAGATAGGTTATATTTGATGAAGTGCACTACGTCAATGATATTGAAAGAGGTGTTGTTTGGGAAGAAGTTATAATTATGCTTCCGAGGCATATCAATATTATCCTCCTTTCAGCCACGGTACTTGCTTCTTCTTGGTTTTTGACTGAATATTGCAAGATAATTTACTCTTGAAAACATTGATAATGTCTTTTTGTTTCCTTGCATTTTTGTTCTACGAATGATATTGTTGCTAGAGCAGTATCTGTTGCTTCAAATGCAATTTCAAGCATGTGAAGCATCTAAATCCGGGCTTCAATCTGTGTAATTTCTGAAGCCAGATTAAGTTATCTGGCTCTAAGATCCCTAAGTTATTGGCCTCATGGTGAGCAAAGCTTCAACAATAGAATTTCTATAGCACATTCCTTGTGGTTCATCTCAATGTTTTATGACATGCATATGTCAATGACATATAGTCAATGACATGCATATGAGCTTTATGTTTATTATTAGAAAGTGGTGGATGTGCCGAAGTTATGAGGTGTCTTGGGCTCTGCTTAGCTTTGATCACTTTTTCTAGAACTGAAGGGCATTGCAAAATGCGTAACTTGTTTGGATACTTGGTTAATAGTGAAAGGCATTGCTGATTCTGTCCAAATGTCACTTTCCTCTTTTAGATCATGATCTGTCATAACTCAATGGTGAGGATGAAACTATTTCTGATTTTTAATTTGGGTAGACGGTCAAGTAGCCTCCAATTCTTTGCCCTTGGAAAACCAGAGCTGATTGAAGTGAAAGGTTGGTGCAGGAATATCTTCTTGCTATTGGAGGTATAGTCACATCATTGACTATATCTTGAAAACATAATAGGTCATGATTGTATAAGAAATAACAATTAAAGTTACTTTCGCCAAACTAAAGTCAGTTTTTTGCTATGTATTTTGTGTGCTTAAAAACTATAGGCTTCCAAACAGATACACAAGTTTAGGTTCTTAATTTTCTGTTCCTTCATCCCTTTCTTCATTTACATCCTAGTTATGGGCGAGCATAAACTGTTCTTTATTATCTTGCAGGTTCCAAACACATTTGAGTTTGCTGATTGGATTGGTCGAACAAAGCAAAAGAAAATTCGTGTTACTGGGTGAGTAGTAAATCTTTATGATGATTGGAATTAAATTCTTTTAGGTGCTGGATATTACAAGTCCTTCTTCATTGCCTTCCATTGTCCTTTTTCTTTTCTTTCCTTTATTATATGCAGCAGAAAGTGACTTTTAATTTATGTTAGTTATCTCAGTGTCAATGATTTCCTGTTTTTAATATGTTTCTCTTGCTAGGACTGCAAGAAGACCAGTTCCCCTGGAGCACTGCCTATTCTACTCTGGAGAGTTTTATAAAGTATGTGAAAGTGAAACTTTTATAGCCCAAGGGTTGAAAGCTGCTAGAGATGCATACAAGAAGAAGAATTCAAGTGCAGTTGGTGGTGCTGCTAGATCATATGCTGGGCCTTCAGCTCCTCGTGATGGGTCTCAGGCACAGAAACATGAACATCATAATTGGGGTAAACAGAATAAGCATTCTGGTCCTCGGAATTTAGGGAATTTCTCAGGAAGTGGTTGGAATCAGAATAATGGTGGTAACCACAACAATTTGGGGTCATGGAGATCAGAAGCTTCCACCTGGTTGATGCTAATAAACAAGCTCTCAAAGAAATCGTTATTACCAGTACGCAGATTATATCATATAACATACTTTTATGTAGCGAGCTTAGTTGATTCTGGTTATATCTGAGAGTGACATTCCAATAGCTTCTCAGAATTTATTATTTTTTTTATAGTTTCACCTTTTCTTTCTATTCAAACGTGGAGAGGATGACTCAATTGTTCTTTTGAATTCTGAAACGTAGGCCAATATTAGAGGAAGATTTTTGGAAGTAAAACACCTTTGATGATAAATAAACATGAGAAATCAGTTTCTAGCATGTTTTATGTGTAATTTTCTTTGTTATCAATAGATAGAAATTGTAGTTTCTTTGACAAATCATGGCATTGCAGTTAGGCTCTAATGTCTGTGAAATAATCATTAATATTCTCTCTAGTTGCTGCTTTCACCATGGTCATATGTGGCTTTGGTTCCTTGAAATAAGCCAACGGATTAAACAAATATTTTACAGTTTTTTTATTAGTAAATCTACTCAGAGTTCTACATGATTTTAAATTTCGCTGACTTTTAAATTATGGTGACCTATAGTTTACTACACAGTTTTGGTCCATTCATGTTTCAAATAAGAAAAATACTGAAGTATGTGATTGGGGTTTCCCTTCTCTTATTATATTTTGAGCATTGCGGCATTGACTTGTGTTTTCAGGTGGTTATTTTTTGTTTCTCAAAGAATCGCTGCGATAAATCAGCAGATGCTATGATTGGTACTGACCTCACCAGTAGTTCAGAGAAAAGTGACATCCGAATTTTTTGTGACAAAGCATTTTCTCGATTAAAGGGCTCTGATCGAAATTTACCACAGGTTTGCAGGCTTATAGATTGATTATTTCTTAATATGAACCACTAGGACTCTATTCGTGTTAATTTGTGTGGGGTGTGTGTGTGTGTGTGTGTGTGTGTAGATTGTCAGAGTTCAAAGCCTTCTTCGTCGGGGAATTGGCGTCCATCATGCAGGGTTGCTTCCAATAGTTAAAGAAGTTGTTGAAATGCTTTTCTGTCGAGGTGTGATTAAGGTAAGGCTGTGTAGTTGCTTTACTGCCTCTATTATATATAACACCTTTTCATTTCTTAAAAATGGTGCTGTTATTACTGGTGATGGTTTTTAAGAGGTTAATAACATAGGAAATCATTTTTATGAACAATTTAAAAAAAAATGTAGAAATTGCACCTTGTTTTGGCATCCGATTGGATTATATTGGTCATTTAGGAGCTACGAGTCATTGACCCTCATCTCTATTCTTGCTCTAGGTTTTGTTTTCAACGGAGACATTTGCAATGGGGGTTAATGCTCCTGCCAGAACGGTGAGTGATTGATATGTTGCTAAAATCAGAAATGTATCTATTGCTACAGTAGCTATCTATCTTGTAGGTTTAACATGTGTATTTTAACAGAACTTCACATTTACTAATTTTGTTTTTGGTAAAATTCAACCAACAGAAAGTGTATGCCATCTCAGCTTAGCAAAACATTGAAATTGTTATTTTCCAATGAGGGCATAGGTTGATCTTTCATTGTTTTGAATTTGCTAACAAGTCAGTTGGCCAGATTTTTTTTTTAAAAGAATATTGTGAATTATTGACCACAAAAATGTGCTGTGTGAAAATTTTCTATACTTCTAAAGGAGCGATAATACTGGCGTGAAGTTTTTTGTTCCAGAAGAAAAGTACTGATAAAATACTGATGTGAAACGTCTTTAACCTATATGCTCATTACATGACTGCATCCAGCTGTATCCTACATATGACATGTTCAAAGGCCAGATATTGATTGTGTTCAGATGTTTTGCAGGTTGTTTTTGATAATTTAAGGAAGTATGATGGTAGGGAATATAGGCAATTACTTCCAGGAGAATACACTCAAATGGCAGGTCGCGCGGGCAGAAGAGGACTTGATAAAATTGGCACCGTTGTGATAATGTGCCGTGATGAGATCCCAGAAGAGAGGGATTTGAAACATGTTATAGTTGGAAGTGCAACCAGGCTGGAGTCTCAGTTTCGACTGACTTATATCATGATCCTTCATCTTCTTCGTGTTGAAGAATTGAAGGTACTTATAACTTTAGCTTTTGCAATGGATAACAATTTGTTGAAGTCATTCATCTTTTAAAAGAAAAAATTTATGCTAGCTGCCTTGTCATTTATCACTGCATTGACTGATTTTCAAATGTCTTTTGTTACATTGTGCGTGGAAATGGACCTTAACAATGTAGATTATGCATGCTTTTTTGAATTTAAAATTGAAAAAAGAGAAGTTTATACTCTGTGTTACATTTCGGCCTTCTGGACGCATCCTTTTTTCTGTTAAATGGAATTAGATATTTTAAATAAATATAAGGTTTCTGCAAGCCAGTTACCCATTTGTCATTTTACTAGTGTTGACTGGGTAAATGTAGGTGGAGGACATGTTGAAAAGAAGTTTTGCGGAATTCCACGCCCAGAAAAAACTTCCAGAACAGCAACAACTTTTGATGCGAAAACTTGCTCAGCCAACAAAAACCATTGAGTAAGTATTTGAATAGTGGAATCATGATAATTTTTCATAATGAGTCATGAATAACAGGTCGTCTTTTGTGCCAGAAGACTTTAAATCTTCAAGGCCGTAGTACTTGTATCATATCAGTGAATGCCCGATGGTTGCCTTTGGCATTGGGCATTAATTTCAATTGTCAATCGTCTCATAAGACATGACCAAAGGGAACACTACCGAGTCATTAGCTGTTTGAAGCTATCATCAATTGTTGATAATTGTATAGCTCATCAATCTTGGCTTTTTGCATGTAGATGTATTAAAGGTGAACCAACAATTGAGGAATACTATGAGTTGTTCTCAGAAGCTGAGAAGTATAACAACCAGATAACCGAAGCAATCCTGCAGTCCCCTTCTGCCCAGAAATTTCTAATACCTGGAACAGTGGTAGTCGTGAAATCGCAATCAGTAAGTTCTTTAAATTAATTAGATTCTGATTTTCTTGTTCATTCTCTCTCTCTCTTTTAATAACCATATGGCATTTCTTGCCTTTTGAAGTATAGTAATTTGCGGCTAGCCTGCTTAAGTATTTTTACGGGTAAAGATGTTTGTTTCTTAAATGAATTTTCTTTATTACTGACCAACATCTGGTTAAACGTCTTGTTCTGGAGGTGGAATCTTTTTATAGACAGGAACTATGAGATTTATGCTTCAAAAGCACAATAATTTACGCAAAGTTAGACCGAGACCATAAGTATCATTATTTTGTTGCTTTTTTTCACAATGATGAAATTAAATGATCAGCGAATTATCAATGCAATCATCTATTCTCTTTGATATTACCTTACATGATCAATAACTTAATTTTCTTTTCTAAGTTTATGGTTCATTTAGGGTGCTTATGGCAGCTAAACTTGTATTATTAAAATTGTAGGCCCAGGACCACTTGCTAGGAGCTGTTGTGAAAGCACCTTCTACCACTGATAAACAGTGCATTGTTTTATTGCTGAAACCTGATATATCTTCAACAATGGAAACTCCCTTGGATAAAAAAAATGCGGATTTCCCAGAAGGTTATTTTGTGATGCCAAAATCAAGACGTGGTCTTGACGACGACTATTTTGTTTCTGTTCCTAATCGTAAGGGTTCAGGCATTATCAACATAAAATTACCACACCATGGCAATGCTGCTGGAGTGAGTTATGAAGTCAGAGGAATTGACAATAAAGAGCTATTATGTATATGCAATCGCAAGATAGAGATTGATCATCGTCGGCTCCTTGAAGATTGCAGTAGTGCTGCTTTTTCAAAGTCAGTTCAACTACTGTTGGATTTGAAATCTGATGGAAACAAATATCCTCCAGCCCTTGATCCATTGAAAGGTATTGAAATAATTATTGGTGATTTGAGGAAAGATGCAATGCATATTGCATTTTGAGTCTGTAAGTTCTCCATTTGGGCTTGTGTGATCAGATTCTTCAGTGAAATCATTAATTAAATATAACAAGGTTGAAAAAGTTTAAATTATCTTCCTGTCTCTGGTTCTTCCAGCTCCACAGATAACAATGTTGTCTTTTTGGGGTGGACTGGTGGTAATATAGGTAAACCTGGTTATGCGTCAGTCAGTTAATGATGTTTGAAATTGATAGCTGAATTCATTGCTAGATTATTCTGATGGGACAGCAACTCTAGGACTTGTGTATTTTGATTTTAGTTTATAGATTTACTTCCCCTTAAGGTGACTATAGGAATGGGTGGTCCTGTTTCAGATTTGAAGCTGAAAGACATGAACCTCGTGGAAGCATACTACAAATGGACTATCCTATTGCAAAAGATGGCAACGAACAAGTGTCATGGTTGTATAAAACTAGAGGAACACATGAAGTTAGCCAAAGAGATTAAGAGGCACAAAGAAGAAGTTAATGCTCTAAAATTTGAAATGTCAGATGAAGCACTTAAACAAATGCCAGACTTTCAGGGCAGGGTATACTTTTTTATTTTACCCAATTGTTTTGGTAATAATGAATCATGAGATTCATTATCACAACTTCTTCTGAATGTTTTAAGCTTATATGCAGATTGACGTTCTGAAGGAAATTGGTTGCATAGATGCTGATCTTGTAGTTCAAATTAAAGGCCGTGTTGCCTGTGAGATGAACTCAGGGGAGGAGTTGATATGCACAGAGTGTTTATTTGAGAATCAGCTTGATGACCTGGAACCTGAAGAAGCAGTAGCTATAATGTCTGCCTTTGTGTTTCAGCAGAAGAATACTTCTGAACCTTCTCTTACTCCTAAACTTTCTACAGCTAGACAAAGGTTAGATACTTTATTAGTTTATTCTCTGTAAACCTATACAAAATCTTGTTGTTAGATTTTTTGCCACGTTATAAATCATGGCTAATGCCTATGTTTTTTCAAATATGATCTTTGGAATTGATCATTACAAATGCTGTGCATCTAGAGCTTTCCAGTATTTACTGCATGCTGCTTCCGTAGTAGGGTATGAATGTCTTTTTGCCATTGATTTTATGAGAAAGGAGAGAGAGAGGTTACGCTTCAGCAGGTTTGTACTTGAGAAATCCTAGTTATAAGTTCTAGCACAGTGTCCTTGAGAAATCATGGAGAGAGAGTTGCCGTGCTTCAGCAGGTGTACTATTGAGAATTCCTAAATTGTAGTTCTGACAGAATTTAATTTTTGATATTATGATTGACATGGAGGATTCTTGTCTCACATTCTTTCCTGTGGTATTTTATATTTATTTAGTTGTCAAGCTAATCCCAGATTTTATTGAATCCAGATTAAACGATACAGCTATAAGACTTGGGGAGCTTCAAGCCCATTTCAGACTACAGATAGATCCTGAGGAGTATGCAAAAGACAACCTCAAGTTCGGTCTTGTCGAAGTGGTTTACGAATGGGCAAAGGTTTACATTTACTTGTGCAAACACCTAGTCAAATTAGCAGTGGCCTTGATGCATGCTTTTGTCATCTTACATATCCTCCTTCTGGCAGGGCACTCCGTTTGCAGATATCTGCGAGCTAACTGACGTTCCTGAGGGCCTGATAGTGCGAACCATCGTCAGATTGGATGAAACATGTCGTGAATTTAGAAATGCTGCAGCTATTATGGGCAATTCTGCCCTGTACAAGAAGATGCAAACTGCTTCCAATGCAATAAAGCGTGACATTGTTTTTGCAGCCAGCTTGTACATCACTGGAGTGTAACTTTATCAGTGCCTGCATGTATGTGTGCCCAAATCATCCTCAGATGCGAGGAGCCAGACTGCAGGGAACATTTTCTTTTTTGTGCTAATGCTGATCTGCCATCGTTGGGCAAATGATACGTGTATTATTTCCCGGGAAATGTAAAGAAATTAGAGATGACTATTACAAAAGATCGAGAATCATTCAGAAATCAGTATTCATTGGAGATTTAGACTGATTGTATGAAATTGCAGTGTTTTTATTATGCTTTAAAAAAAAAATTTTAAAAAGTGTTTAATAATGTTAATTTTTAACTTAATTTACTTATTTTTTTATAAATATTTAATTTTACACAATATTATAATATAAAACGAAGTCTTAGTCACTGGAGAAAGACATTCCTCCCTGTTCTTGCTCACTGGAGAGCACGCAATGTCGGTGATTGCGTTGCTATGACGCGATGCTTTGAACCCCGTCGCTCGAGTGCTAAACGGCAATTCGTTCGTTGTGATCAGAAACTTGTGTGACTGTGGTCCCCCAAAAGTTTGAGGCTTTTGGCAACTTAGACGGGAAGTTGGACGGGAGAAACAAAATTGCACTAGAGTAACGAACAACCAGAAAGTCTACCTCGAAAACCATCAGTCAAAATTTAACAATAAAATTTTCTAATTTCTATGAATTCAACGTCTGATGGATTGAATGACCAATTTCTATTCTGTAGAAATTTAGACCCGTATTTGTATCTGACCCGCCTGTTTATCCAGCCCAGTCCAATGAATCTAGCTCAGATACAGTTAGTGTATGAACGTTTTATTTTACATCTAACCCTCGTGTCGGATCGACCAGACACTATATCAGCTTATCTCATCAGTGATACTGACTAATCATTCCAAAAGTGATACGTCAACTACAAACTCTGTGCTGGCTGTATCTGATTAAAACCCACCTCAAGTTGGTGATTCATTTATGAATTTGCATGAGTGCTCTCAATTTCTCCTCTACAGTTCACATTCAAGCTCCATTTCTTTCTCTTCACTCTCCACGTATCGTAAATACAAATACCAAAACTACAATTTTCCTTTCCATAAACAATTAAAAGATAATCTTCTATTTGTGTTTCAAAGACTCTTCGTCGATCATGTCTGGTTGGAATCATCGTATGATGTGAGTTTTTTTTTTTTTTTGGGTAAAGATTTTCCTTCATTTTAGTGCTGTTTCTTATCCAAAGTCGAATACTATTTGGCAGATTTGAAAGGTACTTGTACGATTATCTGAGAAAAAACAACATGCATCAAACTGCAGAGATTTTCATGAGAGAGACCAACCTTGTACTGGATCCTGCGGTTCCAGCAGGTAATTTTGTTACATGTTATTTTAGTTATTTGAGTGAAAGATTACTGTTCTTTATCCCTGCTGCTTGTGGACTCACGGTTAATCTTTAATTAATTTTGATCACGATCGGTTTACATTCTGAAGAGCAATTTGATTCTTTACGTTCTTGATATAATTAAGTTTTCTTCTTCTATTTATAAGAAACTGTATTAATTTACGGATTTGAGAATCAGAACAGCAAAACAATTGGTAAAGTAAATTTCCTTTCTTTACTTGTTAAATTGTGCTAATGGTTGTTGGTTCTCTAACTGAAATTTTTTTAATGTATTTGTCTGTTTCTTCGAATTTTTTCTTTCTAGCCATTGATGTTCCTGACGGCTTTTTGCACGAGTGGTGGTTGGTATTCTATGACATGTATGGATCACGGAATCCTAGGGATCATACCGAGGAGGGCCCGACCGCGATGGTGCTTGTTTAATCAATTTTTTCATTTGGTGTGTTAGTTTCAGTGCATGCATGTTCTTAGAAGTAATTTAGTCTTTTCTTTATTGCTTGATTTGTTATTAAGTTAAGCAAATTAGGGAAGCTACGCAACATACTGATCATTCTCCGTCAAGACCATATTTGATGAATGAGCTTTCATGCTTGCCGACTGATGGTGATTCCTGTAAATTCCTTGACTCCTGCATTAGCGAATTTGGTTCAGTTCAGGATGGTTTTATAATTGCCAGTTGATTTAGTAGTCATCTTTTAATTAGTTACTTGTCCTACATTTATTGTGTACTACAATGAGACAATGCTTTTTCCTCTCAAATTTATTACTAAATTCTGGATGATTTTTCCAATGTTTACTTATTGTTTATTTTGATTTTGCACTGAAAAGTTGGTCTTGACAATTGAACTTGAGAATATAGTGGTGCTAAGTTGTGAGGACCACCATGCTGTGACTGAAAGAATCAGAAATTAACTTCTTGAATGCCTTGTTCACTCTGTTTATATTGATTTGAATTAAACTAATAAAAAGATGATCCAAGCAGCCTCAATCAAGCATTTGTCTGCATGTGTTTACTGGTAATCAGTAAGATGCTTTAAATGCAAATCACTTATATACTGTGCTTGATGCTTATAATTTGCAGGGTTCAACACCAGGGTCAATCCAATGGGGTCAAGGAGGTCCACTTTAGTAGCAGTGAGCATCATTATAAGATTCAGTGTTTTCAAATTCCTTTACAAGGAACTGTATGTGTGAGAGTCAAATTAATAAGTTCACTTTACAGGGACCTGAGCAAGTTCCCCAAGGCCTCTCTTCATCTTCACAGCAACATCTATTGACATCCACATGTGAGTTGAATCTTCCAGGAAACCCGACCAATTTAACTGGTCAAGAAGTAAGCTGTTCGCTTCCTGCAGCATCAGTAAAAGCTGATATTACATCGGAAGAGGTGTCAAATTGATGTGCTTATACTTGAACAAATTACATCTAGTCTCACCAATGCACATGCATAAACATGGCGAACGTATGTATGATTGCATTAAGATTAGAAGATTTCTTGCCGTTGCATAAATAAGTCTACCACAGAACATCTGGGCTTTGCTATAGTTGATGTGGCTGTAAACTAAGTAATTGATGCTCTATCTCATATGTTTTACAGGAAGATAAGCCAATCCCTCCACCTCCAGGGTTTGAGAATTATGTATTAAACTCAAGTTGAGTGACAAAAAAATACCAGAAAGAGCTCAAGGACAAATCACTATCAGCTAAGGTGTAAATACTATAGAGAATCAAAGTCTATTTTTTGTCGTACTCGAGTCCAGCCATCATTGATGAGTGGATTCTCTTGCTGAGGATGAATAAAATGGAGTTGTTTTTCCAATGCATATGTGTCATTCTCCAGTAGTTTTTCCTTTTTGATTTGTTTTAACCACATATATCTTTCTCGAAGCAATGAAATTTGAGTTAAAGATGGGGCTTATGACTGTGCATGTGTCCAAAATATTTACCACCTCCCAAAGTAAAAGAATTAATCCAAATCAAGTTTGTAGGCTCACCTCATATCACTGGATTTAGTTTGTGTGCATAATCATACCCCCAAAATTGGTGGTTATGAGACAAATGATGGATTGACGAGGGGGTCATAATCATGTACCTCCAACTTCGGTGGTTGTGAGATGAATGATAGATTTCATTACTGTAGCACAAACACGCTCTTTTATAGAAGTGCAAGTGAAAACACAAATTTTGGTGATGTTTATTGTGTTGTTTGAGAATATTGTAGTCAAGTTTACAAGACCAGGAGTTGTTTTAAAGTGGGCCTCTGAGACCTTGTTACAGAAATGTGACATCATTCCTGCAACTGCCATAATTAATGATGTTTAACTCTACCATTCCTTTTAATATTCTGTTACTATTATGAGCTACTTAAATGAATAAATAGTAGAGTTGGCCTGTCTAAGCATGTTGTGACACTGGTGTACTCTTGAATTGTGTGTTTCTTGTGGTTCAGAGTGATGGACAGAGCATCAACACATCAGACTCCATGGATGGAAAAAGCACTGTAGCAGGAGACGTTGATACTACGTCAGATGCTTCCTTCATAAAACACAAGTCCGACAAAGACAATGTCAAATCACCT